>CM019151.1:46694364-47082316 GCA_009733165.1 Naja naja
TGCTAGGTGTTATGTATGTAGGTTTGAATGTTATTGGTTTATTTGAACTGTTCTTGTAAAATGTCAAATGGTATTGGTTTAAATAGTGTGGGAAGAAACCTGCACTCCCATTGGCTGGCAACCACGGCTGCAGGCTATAAGAGGCAGCTGTAGCCAAAGCCAAATCGGGTCCATTCGAGCTGTACTCACTGAATAAACTCTTTGCTGGAACTCTTCGTCTGACTCTTCATGCAGACTTAACACTGGCGACGAAGGTGGGATTTCCCTGAAGAGAAGACGACGCGAAGACAAGCAGAAGAGCGAGATGGCTGCGCTGAACACCACCCCAGCCCCATTCGATCCGCGGCAGGAAGACTGGGAATCGTATGCGGATCGCTTCCAGATGTACCTGGAAGGAAACGACCTCGCCGACATTTTCCCGAGAGATGGAAGAGGGCGGTATTTCTCACGACTGTGTCCGGCAGTCTTCAAGATGGCGAAGGCATTAGCGGGAGCTGCAGAACTGAAGGTAATGGAATGGCCTGATTTGGAAGCTTTTAAGAGCCCATTACGCCCCACAAGTATCGTGCCTCATTAAGAGACACGAATTTTACTGTCGGGATCAAGGGGAAAGCGAGAATGTTAATGACTTCATGGCAAGTTTAAGGGACATTGGGGGTGCTTGTGACTTTACCAACTTAGAAGAGGCCATGCTGATCGGTTTGTTTTAGGCCTCAAAGATAAGGTCTTACAAAGCAAACTGTTAATGAAACCTAAGATCACGTTAAAGAGGCCATTGAAGAAACTGTTTCAGCGGAAGCCACCAAGTCCTCAGCAGCGGCCATGAAAAAGATTAACAAGGCCTCAAGCCAGGCCTCAAGCCATTCTGATGTGGAAAAATCCACAACAGCCCATTGCGAACAAATAGACTCTGATTCAGATTGCAGTGAGGTGGAGGAGGGGATTTTTAGACTCAGAATGGAGAAGAAAAGAAAAGACCCTGGGAGAAAGAGGCAAGAATTTTATTGCAGAGGCTGTGGGGGGGCCACCCCCGCACTGAATGCAAGTTCTTAGACACCATCTGCCTACGTTGTGAGAAAAGGGTCACCTAGCCAGAGTCTGCAAATCATCCAGAACTCCACCTAGTAGGAAGAAATTTCCTGAAAAAGACTTTAAGCCCAACAACTTCATTGAAAAGATGGGGCGCAATTCAGAAGCAAATGGGAAGAATGAAACTCACCAAACAATCACTATTGGTCATTCTTCCCTTGAGAAGCAGGAAAGTACACGTGAAGGTATTCATTGAAGGAAGGCCTTGCCAAATGGAAGTGGACTCAGGCTCTTATTTATCTATGCTGTCATGGGTCATTATTCACAGGCTACTTCCCAACATTCAGAAGAAACATTTCCAGAAGCAAGCACTGACTCTTAAAGACTACCAAGGGAACAAGATTCCAGTAGTTGGAGCAAGAGATTTCAATGTGCAGTTTAAAGGCCACACCAAACGTTTGCCTCTGACCATCATTGACAAGGATCACCCAAGCTTGCTGGGACTTGAGTGGTTCAAGCCACTAGGCATCGAGGTGACTGGCATCAATCACGTGAGCAACTCTGAATGGGAGGAGTCCTTGAAGTCTGAGTTTCCAGAGGTCTTCAGCGAAGGACTGGGCAAGTATATGGGGACCCCTATCACTTTCAGCCTAGATCCCAAGGTGCCCCCAATTCGTTTAAAGCCCAGGAGGGTCCCATTTGCTTTAAAGGAAAAAATTGATGCACAATTAGATAAATTAATTGCTCAACGGGTTTTAGAGCCCACTGATCACTCCACATGGGAAACACCCATAGTCACACCAGTCAAGGCTGATGGGTCAGTGAGAATCTGTGGAGACTATAAGGGGACACTTAACCATGTGCTGCAGCAGAGCGCATACCCAGTACCAGTTGTGCATCATCTGCTACATTCCCTTGGAAGGGGTACAGTCTTTGCCAAACTGGACTTGGCCCAGGCATATCAACAATTAACAGTTGATGATGCCACTGCAGAGGCCCAAACAATTGTGACTCACAGAGGTGCCTTCAAATGTAAAAGGTTACAATTTGGAGTAAGTGTGGCACCTGGCATTTTTCAAAGTCTTATGGAAAGAATGCTGCAAGGACTGCCAGGGGTAGTGCCTTATTTTGATGATGTATTAATCTCTGCTGAAAATGACACTCAGCTTCAAGAAAGACTCAGAGAAGTCCTTACCAGATTCAGAAAAGCGGGGTTAAAGGTCAAGGAAGACAAATGCACACTTAAAACAGACAGAGTTGAGTTCCTGGGCTACATGATTGACAAACATGGCATCCACCCTACTGATGCCAAGGTTAAAGCAATCAAAGAAGCCCCTAAACCTAAATGCAAAACAGATTTGCAAGCCTTCCTTGGACTCATTAACTTTTATCACATGTTTCTACCTCAAAAGGCATCCATTGCTGAACCTTTGCATCATCTGCTTGATAAAAAGGCTGTTTGGATCTGGGGGAGGAAGGAACAATCAGCATTTAATAGCATTAAGAGACTGATCACATCTGATGCTGTATTGATACAATTCTCTGAGAATTTGCCTGTTGTACTGACTTGTGATGCATCCGCTTTTGGAGTGGGGGGGGGGTTTGAGCCACAGGCTTCCCAGTGGAAGGGAAGCCCCTATTGCATTTTACTTTCGCACTTTGTCCAAAGTAGAGAGGAATTATAGCCAACTGGACAAGGAGGCATTGGCAGTTGTTGCAGCTGTCAAGAAATTTCATGAATATCTGTATGGCAGGTCATTTACCATTGTTACAGATCACAAACCTTTATTAGGCATTGTGGCAGGAGACAAACCTACGCCTACTATCCTGTCACCAAGAATGCTGAGGTGGACTGAATTTCTTGCAGCCTATTCATACAAACTGATTGACAGGCCTGGCAAGGACATTGGACATGCTGATGCACTGAGTCGTTGCCCACTGCCCTGCCACAAGGTGGACTTTGAACCGGAAACACACTTTTTTCCTAGAGACTGTTGCTAAGCTTCCAGTCCATGCTGCTGAGATTGCCAGAGAGACTGCCAAAGACACTGTGTTGGCTCCTGTTATAGGCTGGATTAAGAAAGGTTGGCCTCTTCAAGATCTACCTCACCTTGCCCAACCTTTTAAGTCCAGACAAACTGAATTATCTGTATTAAGAGGATGTATTTTGTGGGGTAACAGGGTGGTTATTCCTGCAAAACTGCAAAGAGAGGTTTGGAAATGTTACATGAGGGTCATCCTGGGATTGTAAGGATGAAAGGTTTGGCCAAGAGTTATGTATGGTGGCCAGGTATTGACAAAATGGTTGAAAACTGGGTTGCATCTTGTCCCAATTGCCAGGTAGTCAGGCTGTGCCACCTCACGCCCCCACACAGGAATGGGAATGTCCTAGGGGCCGTGGTCTAGGATCCACATTGATTTAGAGGCCCTACTAGAGGGCACACTTTTCTGGTTATAGTAGATGCATATTCCAAATGGCTAGAGGTAATCCCCATGACATCCACCACAACTGATGCTGTCATCAAGCAGCTCAGAAAATTGTTTGTAACCCATGGGTTATCAGATGTCCTTGTCTCTGACAATGGCCCTCAATTCACATCTAACATTTTTAAATCCTTTCTAGCACAACAGGGTATCAGACATGCCCTCACTGCCCCTGGGCACCCTTCGGCCAATGGCCGGGCTGAACGCATGGTACGCTTACCAAGAAAAACTTCAGCAACTGGGTCCTGGGGACATCACTGAGAAGCTTGAAAAACTTCTTAGTGTTCAGCACATCACTCCTAGCCCATCAAATAACTTATCCCCAGCAGAGTTGTTGATGGGTAGGAAACTTAGGTCTTCCCTTGACCGCCTTCATCCCACTTACGCACCAAGCACACTGGATTCCACTTCCAAAGTTCGTTCTTTCAGTGTGGGTGATTCTGTATATGCTAAGAACCTTATAGGTGAACCTTTGTGGATTCCTGCTGAAATAACTCACATCACTGGCCCTCGTTCTTACAGGGTACAAACAGAGGATGGCCTCCTCTGGAGCAGGCATGTTGACCAACTTAGATCCAGGTTCCCTCAGGAACATCGCCCCTGTCTCTCTCTGGGTCCCTCACCTGATGTCACTTCTAGGGGGGAAGGGGAGGAACAGGAAGAAAATCAGCAAGCAAGAATCAACCCCATGTGTAACGAGCCATTACGACAGGAACCATCCCGAACCCTGTCACAATGCCAAGATCCATCCTTAGAAGTGGAAGATTGCACATCACTACCTGACTTGGGTGCTGACATTGGGCTGGAGATGGGTTGGGAGGAGAGACCAGATTCTAACAGTCTAACAGGGTCTCCTTTCACAGGAAGTCCCAACAGACACATTTCCCCGCTCACTGGGTGAGAACGTTAAAACTTCTGAACCACGAAGGTCTCAACGTACACATAAGAGCCCCACCTATTTAAAGGAATACATTAGATAGGTTGGGGTTTGGTATGGACTGAACCTAGTGGGGAGGGGTGTTATGTATGTAGGTTTGAATGTTATTGGTTTATTTGAACTGTTCTTGTAAAATGTCAAATGGTATTGGTTTAAATAGTGCGGAAGAAAAACCCTGCACTCCCATTGGCTGGCAAACTAGGCTGCAGGCTATAAGAGGCAGCGTAGCCAAGCCAACTCGGGTCCATTCGAGCTGTACTCACTGAATAAACTCTTTGCTGGAACTCTTCGCATCTGACTCTTCATGCAGACTTAACACTAGGCATTTAGCAGCCTGCACCACCAAGGCCATATTGAGTGGGAGGAGGAGAAAAAAACAGGACAATTCACTGATCACTACCCTGAAACTGCCCCACATAAATCCATAAAGATAGCACTAATAGGCCAAACACCACGTTGGGGCTCTGTAAATTATGTCACCATTATTTTTGCCAAGTAAAGAACTGAAGAATGGAAGAAAAGATTTTAGTATGGTCATTAGAAAAGCTACAATTATGATTGCATGTGTTTTATATTGCCGAATGTTTTAATGCAATGCTCTATATTATGAGATGGAAGTGGGGATTTAATAGAATAGCTAAACAAGGTCATCCTCTGGACTACACACTTCATTATTTATATTTACTGAGGATCTGTATATGACTAGAGAGTCTATCTGTTCTCCACCCCACAATGTACTGTAGCACAATTGTGTTTGCTGCCCAAATCCCTAGATTCTCTTTTATTCATAGTGATCAAAACACTTACAACTGATAAACCAAATAGAAAGATTGCTTAAATCGCTACAGCTAATGGTTTTCCATAGGGTGGGAGAATAACAGAACAGAATAACAGAGTTGGAAGGGACCTTGAAGTCTTCTAGTCCAACGCCTGCTCAGGTAGGAAACCAGGGGTTGCCAACCTTTTGGACCTCAGGGACCACCAAACTCATAATTTTAAATCCCGTGGACCAGAGACCCTGGGAAAATCCCAAAAAGGCCTGCAGGAAAATTCCCTACCCCATTTTCCTACCGATCGATCATTCTTTATTTGGGATCGCAGGATATGCTCTCCAGCTCCATTCTTGGGCGGGGGGGAGAGAGAGACTTTTGGCTTCATGCAAGGAAAGCAGCAGAAGCAGCAGAAGTCTTTCTTCTCTCCCCCAAACTCTGCCAGAAATGAGTCTTTGTGAGACTTGTCATGCCGGTGCAGCCTCTTGGAGCAGGATGCCTTGCAGGGTCCCAAAGATTCATTTCTGGTAGAGTTTGGGGGAGAGAAAGAAAGACTTTTGCTGCTTTTCTTGAGTGCAGCCAAAAGCATAAGATGAAAGAAGCAGAAAGAAGCAGCCCGGTGGCCAGCCAGGCAAGGTGAGTGGGAAGTTTCTTCCTTCACCTTTCCCCCTCCCCTCACTACTTCATGTTGTTTCAATGCAAGCAACGCAAGCCTTGTGCCATGTGGGTGGTGCTGGCTTGTGTTCCCATGCAGCCTGGATTAATTGCTTTGGGGGGGTGCTTTGGGGGTGACATTTCTCTGCGGACCACCAAAATTTTCTTGCGGACCACCAGTGGACCCTGGCCCACTGGTTGGCAACCACTGCCCTATACCATTTCAGACAAATGGTTATCCAATCTCTTTTTACAAACCTCCAGTGTTGGACCATTCACAACTTCTGGAGGAAAGTTGTTCCATTGATTAATTGTTCTAACTGTCAGGAAATTTTGGGGGAGAAATTGGGGAGCAGCAGCTGGATAGATATTGAATTAATTCTAGAGGTTGCAGAATATTCTTTATCAAAAATCTTGCTGGGTCTATATTAACTCTCTAGTAATTCCTCTTAGAATTTGGCAAGAATTAAATGTAACTTTCATGAAAATAGTTATAGGTTCTAGGCTAGACCAAATAATGACGCACCTGATAGTTGTCATTTAGCTCTTACTTATATCAGTGCAAAATTATAAAAGGCATTCCTGGATTCACCAATGTATCAGAAGGACATCATGCTGAGGAAGGCTGATTTTGATGAAATTACTTGGTAAAGTGTACCAAAATGGAATAGGTTCCAAATGCTGCTGTATTTTGTAGCACAAGAGGAACTGCAGACCAGATGGCATGTGGTTCAAGAATTTTAGGGGAACTGTGAAGACAGAGTTTTTACTTTAATTAATTCCATGATGTGTGTTCTGATAGGTTGGTTAACCTATTTTCCAAAGCATTAATAGGTGAACTGGGTGTTTTGATCAAAGCAATATAAAGTGCAACAACTTCCTATGAATTGAAAGCTATAGTTGTGTTCATGCAGCCTAAACATGCAGCTTTTGTTTTACTTTTCAGCCCATTATTGCTGATTCATAGTCATGTTGTAATCAACTTCCATTCTATTAACCTTTCCACCAGTTTTGTTAGTAAGGCAATGGTTCCCCTTCCTGTACTGCATTTTGATTACACTTTCCTAAGTGAAATACTTTGCAGGGATGAAATGATGGTAGCACCGCTGCTAGTTGCCATTTGGAAGAAAAAGAAGCACGGAGAGGGATGGGTCAGATGCCAGATAATCATTGCTATTATTTCTCTGAGTAGCATTCTCCCCCATTAAATTATTTTACATTACAATAACTGTATAAATCCAGGTGCCTAATACAGCTGTCCAGTTTGATTTGATGAGGGTATCCAGAAACAAAGTTTTCCCCACAATGAGCTAGAATGAAAATCAATTTTGAATATGAAAATTGTTTAAACACAATCACTTCTTTTTTTAACAAGACTTCCAAAATAAAGGATATCAAAGGATTGTTGGGAATCAGATGGAATTTAAATTTATTATTATTAATATATATATACAAAAATATGAAATCATAGTGGTCAGTTCTTTAGCTGGTCTTGGTCTTCAAATGCACTGAATTCTTTCCAGGAACATAGGTTGTTGTAATGTATCAGCATGGTATATGTGCAAATCCAAGTAGTGTGGGCTTTTATAATCGACAGATGGAAATTTTCTAAATGCTGTCCAACAGATTACCACCGCCATTTTATTCCATAATCTTTCAGTTTCAATTTTCAGATCTTGACACTTTGTGATCTTCTCCAATTCTTTTTATTATATTCTATTGTCTCCTGGTATTGCTACCAGGAGCAATTATCCACACTTTTCTTTTTCTTTTTAATTATCCACACTTTTCATTTGTGAACCATAACTAAATTGGGTGTGTTATGAATCAAGGCTTGCATTTTGAAATCCCACAATATTTTAACTTGCTCATCCCAAAGGTGCTTTTTCAAGAGGCTACTGGACTTCCTGGTTTTTCTTTGAAGATGTTTCACTTCTCATCCAAGAAGCTTCTTCAGCTCTAGCTGGATGGTGGGGAACTGAAGAAGCTTCTTGGATGAGAAGTGAAATGTCTTCAAAAGAAAAAAAAACATGAAAGCCCAGTTGCCTCTTGAAAACGCACTTTTGGGACAACCATGACCTGGATGATTGAGAATCTCCATAGACTTTTAACTTGCTCATTTTCAAAATGTATTCCCACCAATTTTTTGCTACTGGCACATGATAATTTTTGCAGGTGCTTCAGTGATTCATTCTGGCAACCATGTTATCTTGCTATTTATAATTAGTTTGTGTATTCTTGCATGAGCTGAGTACTGGTAGTCCTTGATTTACAATCATTTCCTAAGGAACTGTTCAAAGTTATTTCTATGCTGAATGGAAGCACTTGTGGTCTGTCACCAAAGGTGTGGCTGCTGAAGCAACCCTGTGGTCACAGGGTTGGGTCTTTGGCAATCCACACACACTTATGACTTATTGCAGAAACACTGTGACTGCTCCCACGCACATATCTTCTCTCATTCTGCCCCACTGGGTCCCATGGGCCTACTTCTCACCCAGCTGAGTCCAAAGGCCTTGGGTCAGTTGCTCAAGCTGCTGAGTCCCACATCCTGGGCCTTCCTCACTCCATCGTGCCTTGTTTACTTCCCTCTTCTGAAAATCACCTTTCGGAAAGAGAAACAGCCAATGCACCATGCATCCATATTATCCCAGAGTGGGTGCCATTTTAGGACTGGCTACAGTTCTCTTCATCCAAGAATTGCAGCCAGTACCCACATGGCACTTGCATCCAGATGGCATGAAGTGACCTCTGTAAAAAGCTGCATCTGCTGCTTCTCTTTCTGAAAAGATTGTCTTCTGGAAGGAGAATCATTTTAAAGAGACCACCTCCCACCATTCAGGAAGCGCTGCCATTCTCACAATGTTTCTCCCTCTCCTGAGGGATGGTTCAAATGTCGCCAGTGATGGATTAAGGCTCACTGGTGCCCTAAGCACTGACAAATCTTGGTGCCCCCCTCCTTTGTATATACTGTACAAACAAAACCATATTCTCAACTTTGTGGTGTCCCCTTTGGGCCTGGTGCCCTAAGCACATGCTTAGTCTGCTTAATGGTTAATACATCAATGTACAGGTGAAACTCGAAAAATTAGAATATCGTGCAAAATTTCATTTATTTCCGTAATGCAACTTAAAAGGTGAAACTAATATATGAGATAGACTCATTACATGCAAAACAAGATAGGTCAAGCGTGATTTGTCATAATTGTTATGATTATGGCTTACAGCTCATGAAAACTCCAAATCCACAATCTCAGAAAATTAGAATATTGTGAAAAGGTGCAATATTCTAGGCTCAAAGTGTCCCACTCTAATCAGCTAATTAAGCCATAACACCTGCAAAGGTTTCCCCGAGCCTTTAAATGGTCTCTCAGTCTGGTTCAGTAGGAATCACAATCATGGGAAAGACTGCTGACCTGACAGTTGTGCAGAAAACCATCACTGACACCCTCCATAAGGAGAGAAAGCCTCAAAAGGTAATTGCAAAAGAAGTTGGATGTTCCCAAAGTGCTGTATCAAAGCACATTAATAGAAAGTTATGTGGAAGGGAAAAATGTGGAAGAAAAGGTGCACAAGCAGCAGGGATGACCACAGCCTGGAAAGGATTGTCAGAAAAAGGCCATTCAAAAGAGTTGGGGACTTTCACAAGGAATGGACTGAGGCTGCAGTCAGTGCATCAAGAGCCACCACACACAGACGGATCCTGGACATGGGCTTCAAATGTCATCAGAAGCGTCTTACCTGGGCTAAAGAAAAACAGACCTGGTCTGTTGCTCAGTGGTCCAAAGTCCTCTTTTCTGATGAGAGCAACTTTTGCATTTCATTTGGAAACCAAGGACCCAGAGTCTGGAGGAAGAATGGAGAGGCACAGACTGCAAGATGCTTGAAGTCCAGTGTGAAGTTTCCACAGTCTGTGTTGATTTGGGAGCCATGTCATCTGCTGGTGTTGGTCCACTGTGCTTCATTAAGTCCAGGGTCAATGCAGCCGTCTACCAGGAGATTTTGGATCACTTCATGCTTCCTTCCACAGATGAGCTTTATGGGGATGCTGACTTCATTTTCCAGCAGGACTTGGCACCTGCCCACACTGCCAAAAGCACCAAAACCTGGTTCAATGACCATGGGATTACTGTGCTTGTTTGGCCAACAAACTTCGCCTGACCTGAACCCCATAGAGAATCTATGGGGCATTGCAAGAGAAAGATGAGGGACGTGAGACTGAACAATGCAGAAGAGCTGAAGGCTGCTATTGAAGCATCCTGGTCTTCCATAACACCTCAGCAGTGCCATAGGCTGATAGCTTCCATGCCACGCCGCATTGAGGCAGTAATAGCTGCAAAAGGGGCCCAAACCAAGTACTGAGTACATATGCATGCTTATACTTTTCAGAGGTCCGATATTGTTCTATGTACAATCTTGTTTTATTGATTGCATGTAATATTCTAATTTTCTGAGATTGTGGATTGGGGTTTCATGAGCTGTACGCCATAATCATCACAATTATGACAAATCACGGCTTGAACTATCTTGTTTTGCATGTAATGAGTCTACCTCATACATTAGTTTCACTTTTAAGTTGCATTACTGAAATAAATGAACTTTTGCACGATATTCTAATTTTTCGAGTTTCACCTGTATGTTGCCCATGTCCAGAAGGTGGCTTCTGCTGGAAGACGATGTGTGACACATCAACTGGCCACTCTTTGGAAAGATAAACTTTGGAAGAGGTGAGGTGTAATGAGGTGCGATGAGAGTGACGAGCCCAAGGGTGTGGGACCCAGCGGAGAGGAAACAATGCAAGAGATGCCTCAGTGGGTGGAAGAAGGCCTGATGCAGGTCAGTTATGAGCTGGAGAAATGCTGCAGTGCAGTCCTGCCTCCTCCACCCCAATGTGCCTTCCTCTACTTAAGGACTATAATGGGGAGAACTGGTATTGTGGCCATTAAGCAAGTGATCAAGTGGGGAACTTTCCAAACCATCGCAAATGACCATAATCCCAGGCTCAAATAAATTGGTAATAAGTTAAGGCTTATTACCTTAATTTATTAGCCTATGCAGGTATTAAGGTAATAAGTTGAAGGCTACCTGTATATGATGTACTGTTTCCTCTGTTTGAATCATTTGATGATTTTTCTCATTGAAAATTGATGATTATTCATATGGATTACTAATATTAATAATCATTGGTGATTATTATTTCTCATGTCTGTCAGCTTGTCCAATTTCTTAAGTGGGCCATGTAAAAATACTAAGGTACAATCTCGGCCTGATTCCCAGAATTTTTTTCCTCATTGCTTTTCCTGATTTCAATTTTTTACTGCTTGAAAAATAAGATGTTCCCAGTACAATTGTTTGGCAACTGCTGAAAATTAAACTATTTTTTTTTTTTGTAATTGCCAATAACTGTATTTTAGCAGTCTGCTTGAGAAAGTCTTTGCTTAGCATTTCTCTTTTTCTAATTCTTGGGCCATGGATACATGAAAATTTAACAGCTGCAGTTTTGGGTTTCTTTCATTTTATCCTATGCAGTATTATTGTTAAAACAATTCTTTTATACATGTCTTAATTTTGTTATGGCCCTTGGTTAAAGCAACAAAAACATATTACTTATGCTTCTTTGAACTCAAACATTTTGCATAATCAGAATATATACCTGAAAACATCAGAAGTGAAAAAAATGAATATCCTTAATGTTACTTTCCCATATTTAATTATAAACATAAGTTGTTAAAAAAGCTGTCCAATTCAGCACATTCAAGGCTATTGTTTATCCAACAAACTAGGTCACCAAAACAATATATTAAAAAATAAAAACCACCTTGCTACACCTGTCCTTTCTTCCATAAGTATTATGTAGTGAAAAATCCAGTGACAAGAAATTGGATTTTCTGTGAAGGCACTACTTTAGATTCCAAAGGAGGGTGTGAATGATGACTTTTTTGCATTAGCCAACTCCTATATGTAGGTGGTATTCATTGACTAAAAAGAGATAAGATCAAACAGGATGTTATGATGGTTCTTTGCTCAATCAGCCAGATGTTTAAACTGGATTTGGCATTTTGTCCATCTATCGAGTCCTTCCCAAGAACCTAGGCAGATGTGGATGTTTGATGGTGTTTAAGGTATTGTTGCAGGATGTACGCTGTTCTGAGTAAAGCCTTCTTTTACAATTGACCAATCATGATTTTGTCAATGCTGTTAGTGTTCAAGTGGTATGCCAGTTGTTTTGGGATTGCAACTAAGTTGCCTATTACTATTGGTACTACCTTTGCTTTTTTTGCCATACTTGTTCCATTTCTCTTTGAAGGTCTTTGTATTTTGTTATCTTCTCCAGTTCTTTATATCATCATCATCATCATCATCATCATCATCATCATCATCATCATCATCATCAAATTTATTTGTGCCCATGTCACAGTTCAAGGAGACCATGTTTATGAAGAAAAGATTAAGGCAAAAGATTTAATTCCTCAAGTGTTCTCCAAAGGAAATGTCTAGTTCATAATTGGAAAAATGAGCGATCAGTAACTAATTGGGCAAACACTTGTTCAAAATGACTAAAGATGAAAGAGTGGAACAGATATGGATGAAAATGATATGCATTCATTTAAGTTCAAAGATAGGAACTTAGATACCAATTTTATAATTCCAAAAGAACTATATCCCTTCTCCCCACCCAAAAGGAGACAGTGAGTAGATCAGCTCTCAGTCTGAACAGAGATTCTCCCAGGACAAAGATCACTTGGAATGACAAACCATGTTAACAGTTTTGTAAGCAGCAACATTGGACAAATTTTTTTCCCCATAATTACTTTAGGTTAGGACTGTAGCTAATTTTTACAGCATGAGAAATACACATTTTGGAAACTGGTTTACCTTGAAGCACAATCAGTTCTATTCCCTTCCCTTCATGAATTATGCAATCCACTCTCTAGCATGTTTGGAAAGATAATTTCCTTGTATGCTACATTACTGATCAACAACAGTGCAGTCTATCTTTACTCTGCCATAATCACCTTTTTATTCAGTGGGATTTATTACTTGGAAAGGTGTACCAAGGTGTACAAGCTTCGCATTTTGTACATATTTTGTATGATCTTTTGAAACATTTTGTATGTTTTTACATACAAAAACATATTTTGTATGTTCTTTTGAAACATCAGAATTCTACAGGGAGGGATCTAAAAAATGTAGGAAAATATAAGACAGTAAAGCTTGAAAGCATAAATACAAAAATGTCAGGATTTGTTTGAACGGGTATGTTTCTGGTAAAATAATGGTTAAATTTGATAGGAATTTTATGCAATACACATCACATGTACTAATACTAGTGATAAAACTCCCCTAATGTATTTCCACATAAATAAACTTTTTACATAATAGAAATATAAAAAGACAGTGAATGCTGGAGTAAAATATGTGCTTGTTTGTGTGTCACAGTTTAGTGTGGTAGTTAAAGGCACCAGGCTATAAATCAGGAGTCCTCTCTCTTTAGGCACAAAGCTGGCTGGGTGACCTTGGGTTAGTCACTCTTTTTTCAGCCATAGGAAGCAGTCAATAACGAACAATTACTGAAATTTTGCCAAGAAACTGCAGGGATTTATGAATCACAAGAGTCAACAATGAATCAAAGGCACAAACATAAAAAGCTGTATGTAGTTATCAGAGTAGCAGCTCTGGAGAAGAGAGATGTACTTCTTCCCAGGATAGAATTGCATTGTCATATGTTGTACTATGTATTAGATCTGCAAACTTTGTGCATATTTATGCTTATTTTTTGATAATCTTGCAGCAATTATAATGTAATGCTAATTATAAACATGCAAATATTAAATATATTAACACAAGGACTGACTTCCTAAAGAAATAACAAGGTCTTAGAATAATTGAGATTTACTTTGACAAATCTGTTTTATTTTTAAAAATTCACACACGTACACATACACAAAGCTGTTAATAAGGGAAGGAAAAAAGTGCATCGCAATTCTGATCATTTGCAATATCTATCTGCTTTCAGTTTTGCTCTCCTAAAAAAGGAAAGAAAAGGATGGATTAAAATGGTTGACATAATGCAATTGTGATTTAAAGTGAATCAATGGGAACCATTTCTACTAAATCAATATTACTTATCACTGATATTAAGTAGGACTGTGCAAAATGTACCATTTTGAAATATATCAAGTGTGAAATCTAGCAACATGTCCCATCTCATAGGTAAACCAAACTCTTGTGGGATTTTTGACAGTAGTTTGAGCTTGACATGCTCCCAAAAATACCAGCCTGCTTTATACTCAAAAGTATGTATTTTGTGAAACATTGTGATCAAAACATTTAAAAATTGGCATAGCAAGCTTTTTAGATTGCGCAGATGAAAATGTAAATACAATAGTATATATTGTTTTTAGAGGAACACCTGTTAGTCAATGCTTTGTTTGAAAATTACTGAAGAAAGGAGAAAACCACCCATATGAACTCCCACAATGAATCTTCAAATTGGTTTACTACAGGTAGTTCTCAGCTTACAAGTTAAAAGTGACTTATGATCCTTTTCACACTTATTAGGTCTGTTGCAGCATATCCATGGTCACGTGAGCAAAACTGAGATGCTTGGCAACTGACTCTTTTATGATGGCTGCAGTTTCCCAAGGTCATGTGAGATCAGTCAATGGGAAGCCTGATTCACGTGTTATTAACTGCAGTGATTCGCTTAATAACTGTGGCAAGAAAGGTCATAAAATGCAGCAAACTTAATATAATTGATGTAAAGGTTTTTTTGTAAGGGTATAATTGATATGAAATTTTATGTAAATTGATAAAAGGACAATGAAGTCCTTTAAATCATTTCTGTTTGGGTTTGTGGCTGACTGGAGATGAACGATGCCCGTTATTTATTTATTGATTATAATTGGTTATTTATTTATGTATTGATACTGCTGCATATATGACTCCGGGTTTCTGAATCAGTTTGAGAACACCAAGAATAAACAAAATACAAGTAACAGCCAAAACTGCTAGTGTTGGAAGCAGATGTTGGAAAAGAGAGAAAGCAAGAAGCTCATCATATAAGTGACTATAAAAAATGTAAGTGCCTATCCTAACCATATAAAATATGAAACCCTCATGCACCTCATAGATCTCCTCCTCCCAACCCAAGAAGGTTTAACTACCATCTCTTTAGTTTTTTCACACAAGGTCCGTAACTACCGTCAATTTGATAAATTTTTATTTTTAAGCTTAATAATAATGTTTAAGTAAGCTTAGCATATACCAAGAGAAAAAATAAAATAAGAGTGGGCCATATGACTGCTTTTTGAGCAATGCTCTTCTTTCTCTTTTTCTTTTTTATTTCATCATAATATCAAACTCCCTGCCACCAAAAATGAATAATTTTAAATGCTTCCTAAGTATTGATTACAATTTTCATATGGAACACAAAGGGAGAGAATTGCTGCTTTGTTTGTAGGAGCCATGATTGCATTATTGTTTTAATTTTTTTATTGTGAGGATTATTATATTTAAGATGGTGATATAAATTTAATAAATAAATATAAATTCAGCAGAAATAAAATTATATTTAATGTTTTATTTGTATATAGAATATTTTCATATAAAATTTGTGCTGCAAATATGTACTTAAGTTTAGGAAAAGCTGCATAAAACCCTCTATCCTGTAGTTAAGAAAATGGTTGCTTTGAGATTGTTAATCAGTTTGGTTTAAATAATTTGATCTAGTGGTCAAGACACCAGATTAGAAACCAGTAGACTATGAGTTCTAGTCCCACTTTAGGCATGAAAGGTGACTGGATGACTTTGGGCCAGTCATTCTCTCTCAGCTGATACTCACTATACAGGTGGGCAAAATATGAAGTGGAAGGAATATTGGTATGTTTGGCACCTTGAGTTGTATATGGAAAAATTAATAAACAAAATAAGAGTACATAAATAAGAGTACCTGTCCAGTAGTGCTTCATGGAAAGTGCCTTCTTTCCTAGCTTTTTTCAGAATTTTACTATCTTCTTGGCTTACTTTGAGTTTGTGATCTTGAAAACTCTGAAACTTCTTCCTAGAAAATAAAACACAGACGATTAATGCCTTTGATTTGAATGATAATTATTTTTCTCTCTACTGGTGATTCTTAGTGGTTGACTACTGAGAGATGGAAAGCAAAATATAGACCACTGAAAAGTATGACAAAAATATCAGAATAATTAGTTGAATTCTCATTGTACGAAATATTTTAATAGAATAAAGAGTGTTGTAAAGATTAACTTTTCCAAGAGATATAGACTATAAAGCATCCCTTAGCATAGAAAAAATGGAAACTGGAGCCAACTCTGAGGTCAAGTAAAGAGTCAACTGACTTGTTCGTCCTCCTTCTGCATGGATATGAATATAGGTAGTCCTCGACTTACAACAGTTCATTTAGTAACCGCTCAAAGTTACAACGGCATTGAAACAAATGACTTATGATCATTTTTCTCACAACCATTGCAGCATCCCCATGGTCACATGATCAAAATTCAGATGCTTGGCAACTGGTTCATATTTATGAGCATTGCAGGGTCCTGGGGTCATGTAATTAGCTTTTGTGACTTTCTGACAAGCCAAGTCAATGGGGAAGCCAAATTCACTTAACAACTGTGTTACTAACTTAACAATTGTGGCAAGAAAAGTCATAAAATGGGGCAAACCTTACTTAACAAATCTTTCACTTAGCAACATAAATTTTGGGCTCAATTGTGACTGTAAGTCGAGGACTACCTGTACAACGGCTGAACTAAATGCAAACCAGAACAGTGAGGAAATATGTCTTACAGCATAAACTGCAGTTCTTACTTAGGAGCATTAGCAGCATATCCAGAGAAGGTCAGTTTCATGATTTAATCAAAGGGATGTGGTATTGGGGAGGAATGTTGCACATATGTGCATTTACAGAACAAACATATTTAAGGCATCTGAACAGTAAAATAGCTTTAAACAATCCACCCATTTATGGATTGACCCCAATGATAAACCTTAAGACTAGTTGGAAAAGATAACTATTTTGCTTTTAGCTGCAAAAAAAATTATCTTGTTCTATGAAAACAAGTTGTTCTTCAAAACCTATGTTCAGTTTGGGGCCCTAGCAGCAGCTAAAGCATAAAATTTATTCAGAAATCTCAGGCCAGATCTCTTGAAAAGTTTTCACCACAGGAAAAATATATGTTATTACAGATAAGAGATATATTTCAGTGTAATCAGTGAAATTACAACTTGCTTTTATCTTTTATGGAGAGTGAAGAAATGTATGTTACGCATACACATAGTTGATCTCACATTGCTTTACATTTCCTTTATCTTCTTCAGAAATGTCCTCTTTTTGTTTGGCTTCTCTTTCTGTACATGTTCTGATCTAAATGAGGAGAGAAAATTTCAGTTTTGAAAAGTCCAACTTCAAATTTATCTTCTTTTCTGGTATTTTTCTTTCAAGTTTTCCTATTCAGGTTCACTAATCCTAAGCATGCATCAGTCTGTGAAGAATCTGCTTTGATAACGTCTCATAATAAAGTCCTAAGAAAAGAGCAGCTTTCTCTCCACTTGATACATCCCAAGAGTATTGGGTTCCTATTACTCTCACCAACAGATATGCTAGGTTGTATAAGACTGATTCAAGGAATATAGATAGCAAGGATTTAGTTTAAGCGCATGATTGTGCAACTGTTCTTCCAGCATTAAGTCTTATACATTGTTGGTGGGACAGACAGTGCCTTTGCTATGCAACTGCCAGAATATTTTCTGAATATTTAAAATATTTCAGGATTCCATTAAGGCATTGGATTCTATCAATTCTGCCATATAAACCTGTACCTTAAATTAAGGAAAAACATTTAGCTAAAGCTATTTCATCTAAAATTGCTGAGGATCACGTTTTTCTCTCAAGAAAGTACTGAAGTTTAAGCCAGTTAAAATGGGCAACCTGAATCAGATGACAAAGGCTTTCCTTGTCTGGCTTTCTGAAGAATAAATGATCAGAAATGGTACACGTTATAGGCAAAACACCAGAAAGGGTACATGTGTATCAACCAGTTCTTGTAACCATCACCCTCTGAAGAAAATTCAGATCTTCATAAATTAAGTGGTAAGTTACAGGTTTCTGCATTCATTTATGTTATTCAAACACTGCTTATAGAAGTACCTATATTTACAAATCACAAGAGTTACCTTTATCATTTCATCATTGTCTGCTGTTTTACTTTTGGCTATTATATCACCTTCTTCATTACAACTAATAAAACAGCTGTTGGCTGCTAACAGAGCCATTTTCCCTGCAACGGAAAAACAAAAAGTGAATTAGTAGATTATTTGCTTAAGGTTCACATGCAAGATTTAAAGATGATTACTTCTTCACAAATATTTTCCCATACCCATTAATTCCAAACCCATTAATGTTATTTTTGATCCTGAACATATATGCATGTTCATGGATTTTGGATAACCATTTCTCCTCACTTTATCAGTGTTACAACACAGCATTTTAGAACATTATTACAAATTTAAATTGAAGTCTACATTCAACAAGTTGACAATTATTTTCAATAATATGCTTCTCCAGGTGTCAGAATGAAACAGCCACTTCAAAAAATGTGTTACAGTAAATGTTCCAATAGTGTTATTTTGCTCTCAGTGACATAAGAAGTTGTCTTATTACAGGATATATTATCTCATCCATTTAGTCCAAGGTGAATCCACACTTCTGCAATAGGAACAATCAAATCCCTAAATAGTCAAGAGATAGGTAGGAAACTTCCATTATTCACTTTCAGTAAAAATCATTTGTATATCAGTATTTCTTTGCCAATTTGTGCAGATATCTCTTCTCTGGAGTTGGGGAAGAAGAAAATACCCTGTAACTGGGCTAAGGAAGAACAGAATCACGACATCTAGCTTGAAGACAGAGGAGGTTTGTCCTGACAATCAAGCCCATTATAATCTTCCCTGCCTGAACAGGACTCTTTGGCAATCTTTCAATCATGTGCTATTTGATCTGATGTAACTAAAGAGGCTATGGATTGAGAAAATTATTTGTTTTCGCATGTTTTTGTATAGCCACCCAACTCAAAATGCAAATCTGTACAGCTAAAGTATGATTAAAATCAAGAAAAATAACCAGCCAGAAGTGTGAAATCACAAAAATACAACTGAGTTCATAATCATATTCCTCTTCCTAACCACTGTATTACAAAATCCGTCTGTCTAACATCCTCGCCTAATCCTGAGGGAATAACCAGGAGTTAAAGGTTTTACAGAAAGCCAACAGAAATTGGGGTTGTCAGATCTCAGGAATTATTGCTATTGCAAAGAGGAACTGTTGCAACAGAGAATGCAACAGAGTATTACCAGGACATTGTTGCTTAGAAAGTATGTAGAGTACGCTCGCCTAGATACATTTCACTGGATGGGGATAAACAGGGTCCAGCAAATAGCCTGGCCTTATGTCCTGAAGCACTAGGTGGTAATCAGCCAATATATCAGGGCTGAGAATCTATAGCCTTCAACTCCCAGAATTCCTGACCTAGACAACCCATTTCTTCCAAAGCTTTCTAAAGCTGCAAACCAACTACATTCTCTAAAACCAACTAAATTCTCTTTCCATAAAAAAGGAAAATTGTAGACAAAAATTGTCCTGCAGACTTGGATTTTCTGAGTTTCTTGAGATGATAGACCATTGTCTCTTCAAAAATCAGCAGATCTCCACTTCTCCTGGAGGGTGGGTGGGGAGGACACATTCATTCTTGCCCAGATCCAGGACCATGATGAAACAGGAAGGCTATGAATTTAATAACCATGTGGCTGTACCTATAGTTCTGAGGATTTATTCACTTCCTCTGTACTCATAGGCTTAAGCCCTTCACAGACAACTCCGCTAGACTATGCCTCACTCAACTCCAAGACCTACACAGCTAGAGTCTGGCTCAGAGCAAATCACTGTGACTTTATTTGACACATGTGATACTTTTTAAAAATTCATATTTATATCCGCCCTTCTCCGGAGACTCAGGGTGGCTTACAATGTTTGGAGCGCAACCCAATGCACTCAGCAATAGCCTTCATTCCATTGTATATGCCTGCTTATTACTAAGCGACTTTTACAAAGTCAGCTTATTGCCCCAACAATCTTGGGTCCTCAGTATACCTACCTGAGAGGATGGAAGGCTGAGTCAACCTTGAGCCTGGTGGGATTCGAGCCTGCAATAATTACAGGCAGCTGGAACTAAGTGCTAGGCTATTAACAGCCTGCACCACCAAGGCCCTATAAGTATACTTTGAATACTTGCCTCTTGAAACACAGGCTCCCACTGCTCCCTTGCACCTATTGCATCGGAACGTCCAATAACAAGCCCATCTGAATTAATGCCAAGGTATTTTCCATACCCTGATTTCAATGCAATTCTGAAAGAAAGAAAGAAAGAAAGAAAGGAAGGAAGGAAGGAAGGAAGGAAGGAAGGAAGGAAGGGGGAGGGAGGGAGACACACAGAGAGAGAGAAAAGAAATTATTTGGGGGATTAATCAGATTAATACTGGAATTAATATTTTTTCAAATTATGTTTTAGAATACTACCTGATCCAATGAGAAGACAATAAACACATTTCTTTAAATCAAATTGTGAATAGCTGTAGAAGTATGAATGTGTGTTAAGAGTACACTTGCAGTTCAGAAAGAAACCCAGAGAATAGCCAAATGTCTGGCTAAGGCATTCACTATGCAACCAAGAGCATGAACCCACTATCCAACTGTTGCCAATGAACTTGTGTTATAAAGGATCATCTCTTCAATTGGAGGGCCAGAAATCAGAAACAGGACATTTGTTTTCACATGGTGCCTTCCTTCATAAGTTCATACATGCCCAAAAAATTAGGTTTTATGTTTAAAAGGATGAAAGATAGCATACCAAGGGCAGTAAAGAACAGGGCCATGTTAGCCATACTGAGCTTATAACTTATGTATCCCGAAGACATAGAATATTGTATAGTGATATATTATTATGTATGATGGTCACAGGCCAGAAAGAAAAAATATAAAATACAAAATCTTATACTAACTTATAATATAAAAATATAAAATACTAAAATGTATACTAACAATATAATTCAAAATTAGAATGTCTGGAGTTTAAAATTTATTCTTAGGATCTGAGTTGTCATATTGAGATAAATTGAACTTGTTCATAATCACAGTATATATTTTGAAAAAAAAATGGCCCTTGTGGATATGGAAGTACTTATAAAATTCAGACTGGACTTAAGAGAAGTAGAAATGGTGCAGTTCATATATCACGTTTAGCCACAATGCTATGTGCTTGACTTTGATCTAACATGATGTGCAAATCTTTTATTGTGGTTTGTAAGTAATGGCTTAAAAAGTTAAGTAAAGTATAGTTTGGTGAACTAGGCATATAGTTTTTAAAACTAGGCATTAAAATAAGCCATGAATAGCACAATGGGTGAATTCAATTAATGTAGCATTATATAATTATTGCTGTTACTGTTAACAATACTGTCTATATCCTGATTTTCTTTGAGTTTAAATGAATGGCATTTGTTTCTTTTCACTGTGTCAACATGAAAAATGAAAAAGTGAAGTAGTTTCTGCTAGGAAGGAATGACAGCAAAAAGATACTATGATTAAGTAGGGATTTCAGTCTGGGTTTTCTCAAATCGAACTGGGTTTAAGAACTTAGAATGGTCAACCTAAGACCATGATTTGCTTTTAGATTGACCTTTCTAAGTTCTTAAATCCAATTTTCCTATTTCTAGCAGAAACAGAATATACAAAGAAAGACAATAATGCAAGTATGTTTATTTTATGCAAGCTGTATGGAAAGGTGTTGCTGTTTTCTCCAGATAGAACAAAAGCATATGGGAATGTGGCTAGAAGAGTGGCTATGTAGGCTAACCTTTCCCTGAAGACATATCAAACCACCCATTGCAGTCTGAAGGGGTCTAGTTCATACAGTCTTTTTTTTCCCTGTACATCCTTCATCTGCAGAAACTGCACAATCGAAATGTGTCAGCAGTGAACCTAACCTATAGGATCTCCTTCATGTGTTTTTTCAATGCGTACATGCAGCAATTCTGTAATTCTTGTATACATACATAAAATTGATACATATCAATTTCTTAAAGGGAAATATTATTTCTAAACTATGATTACTCCCATCTGGGGAGAGATAATACAATCTAAATTTGATAATCTTATATTAATTCAAAGTCCAAGAGAAAAATTACCTTGTATCTGACAGCTTGACTGCAGTGAATTGTTCAGGAGGACTAGGTCCTTCATCTATTTTTTTAATTAAAAAATAGTTTATTACAGTTGTAGAATTCAGTCAAAATTTATTTACCATCTAAGACAAGAAAAAGACTAGCAATACACTTAACTATAAAAGGAATTAAAAAAAACTAAAACAGTCAATGGTTACCAATTTGCAAACTGGGGAATTCAGTCTGATCTAGTTAAAGCACCAAGCTAGAAACTAGGAGAGTTTGTGATTGTGGGGAAAATAGGATGAGGAAAAGTATTAGGCATGTTTGTCCCAATGAGTGATTTATAGAGAGTCAGTGGTATTGTGGTTAAAGCACCAGGACAGAAACCAGGAAACTTGTTCCAGTCCTACCTTAGGCATGAAAGCCAGCTAGGTGACTTTGGGCCAGTAACTCTCTTTTAGCCCAATCCACCTCACAAGTTGTGGCTGTGGGGAAAATAGGAGGAGTATTAGGTATGTTCACCATCTTGAGATCTACAATAATAAAGGTGGGATAAATAAATAAAATTAAGGAGGAACAGTTGGTTTGTAACTACTGATAAAAATTTGTCAAACAACTTTGAGGTTTCTGAAGAGTGACCACCCAGGAAAAAGGGGAATGGCCTTCAGGATGCAATGGCAATTAGAACTGTTAATAATGGGAAATAAAAAGTGTGATCACAATTCAGTGTTCAACAGGCATATGATATGGTATGATATTTTGTATGACTTTATGCGTATCATAAGCTTCCTAACAGACAGGAAGCAGCAGGTGAAGCTAGGCAGAATCACATCCGATACCTGTACAATCAGCACAGGCCCCCCCCCCCAAAGCTGTGTGCTTTCTCCACTTCTCCCTATATACCAATGACAGCATCTCAAATGATCTATCTGTTAAAATACTGAAGTTTGCTCATGACACAACAGTGATTGGTCTCATTCGAGACAACGACGAATCCGCATATAGACAGGAAGTTATACAACTTGCCTCGTGGTGTAACCGGAACAATCTGGAACTGAACACACTCAAAACCGTAGAAATGGTGGTAGACTTTAGAAGAAACCCTCCCATACTACCACCTCTTACAATACTAGACAACACAGTATCAACAGTAGAGACCTTCAAATTTCTAGGTTCTACTATATCACATGACCTAAAATGGACACCTAACATCAAAAACGTCATCAAAAAAGCACAACAAAGAATGTGGTTTCTGTGCTGACTCAGAAAGCTCAAACTGCCCAAGGAGCTGCTGATACAGTTCTATAGAGGAATGATTGAGTCTGTCATCTGCACCTCTATAACTGTCTGGTTTGGTTCTGCAACCCAACAAGACAGACACAGACTTCAGAGGATAATTAGGACTGCAGAAAAAAACAATTACTACCAACCTGCCTTCACTCGAGGACCTGTATACTGCACAAGTCAAAAAGAGGGCTCTGAAAATATTTACAGACCCCTCACATCCTGGACATAAACTGTTTCAACTCCTTCCCTCAAAATGACGCTAAAGAGCATTGCACACCAGAACAACTAGACACAAGAACAGTATTTTCCCGAACGAAAGCCATCACTCTGCTAAACAAATAATTTCCTCAACACTATTTACAAAATCTGCACTACTATTACTATTAATCTTCCCATCACTCCTCATCACCCATCCCCTCCCACTTGTGACTGTATGACTGTAACTTTGTCGCTTGTATCCTTATGATTTATATTGACTGTTTCCTAGTATGATTTGATTGCTTCTTGTACCCTATGACTATCATTAATGATAGTCATTAATGACTTATGATTCTTGACTCTTGACGAATGTATCTTTTCCTTTATGTATACTGAGAGTATTTACACCAAGACAAATTCCTTGTGTGTCCAATCACACTTGGCCAATAAAGTATTCTATTCTATTCTATGACAATTCATATCAAAGTTCTGTCAAAGTGAGATTGTGGTATGCCAAATCATCAATAATTTATTATTTTGAGTGGAAGTGAATCTAATAAGATGAGGCGGACTAAGGAAGTTCCCCAATAGACTTGCTTCAGCCAGAACTTGTGGTAGAATTTTCAAGAACTGTGACTGAATTGCTTTTCAATTCCTTATAAATATATAACTGAGCACCATGTAGCTTCAATCTAGAACTTTGGCTTTAAATAGTTGTTGGGAGTTGGAGAATTATTTTAACAATTACTGATACAAAAGACAAAGAGAATGCTCTAAAGACATTAGGAAATTCAAAGTTTATTTTCCCCCTGATATTTTCACTACCTATACCTCTGTATAATTTATAATAGATAGAACTGGTTTTGCATCACGAGAGATATAAAATTCAGCACAAATTTGTTATCTACCTAAAAAAAGGCAGGATGTGGGGTGTCCAAAAGGGAAGAGATGGAGGGGTTGGGTTTGGAAATTGCAGGGAATTGACAGGAAGGCATTTCGCTACCTTGGAAGAACAATGGCTCAGGGTTAGGAGAAACCAAGACAGGAATGGCTTAGATCAGGATGAGTTTTGACTAATGGAATTTAGTTAAAGATGGCAACAGGGACCGCCAGGATTGCTGTTGCTAAGCAATGTAGCACATAACATTGCACTTTATGACCTCATTGCTTAGTGATGGGAATTCCAGCCCCAATTGTGATAATGTCAAGGTCTGTCTGTACTGGTTCTGTATTCTTTGGATGCAACTGGCATGCCAATAATTAAATGCAGGTAGCAATCTGGACACTGCTTTGGCTGTGTTTGTAAGATTAATTTATCATACATTTGCTATCACTGGGAAAAACAGAATGGTTACTGTTGACATAAATAGAAGTGATACCAACCTTTATGTGGAGCTCCAAGAGTAAAGAGGCCATTATCAAGAGCATTGATATAGGTTCCAAGACCCATCTCTATTGCTACAGTTCCTGTGATTTCACCAAAATTGGTTACCGTCCACCAGCCTTCTAAAATAAGAGAAAACAACAACAGAATAAAAGAGCTGCTCCTTACTTCTTAAAATGTAAGGGATTGTAATTGCTTAAGGAAAGGTTTTGGAAATATCAAGCAACAGCTTTCCTTTGTAACAATTTATTTTAAGGAGAGATCAAAGTTAATGCCCAATTGCAGCTGTTAATCAACAGTCTTTCAAATTGTCATCATTAAACACATTAACTTCTTTTGGGATACCAGATTTCGACTGCAAATATATGGGAGGTCACTAGATACAGAACACATTTCCCTGTATCTATCCTTGTTTGTCATTTTGCAATCTAATAATAAAGTGTTTAGCTTTATATGTAGAATTTATCTTGATACAACAGCTAATAAGAATAAACATGAAGGATCATATTTACTATTGCTAGCTTTGGACTATGTATCTGAGTTCATAAGCCAGACAGCTTGAAGTATTGAGAATCACAATAAAATGCTGTAAATGTTATATTCAGTAAGTTATCATAAAATATGGAAATTATAGACACAATTCTGTGACTATTTCCATTATGCTCAGGCTCCAACCATCAATATTGTTGTATAATAGGCTCATGTTGACTGTTATTAGAGTCAACCACAACAACACGATATATTAACTGTTTAAGACAGGGAGGTATGTCCCAGTCAGGTAGAATTTCAAGTTTATTTAAACATTAATCTTTCTTTGGTCCCTAATTAAGAATGCCAATAGAGTATTTTTTTAATTTTCCATGAAAGAAAATCACTTACCAACTATATCAAGCTGATCTTCTGCATCCTCTTCTCTTTTACGTTTTTTATCTTTATTTTTTTTCTTACTGAAAGAAAAGTGGACATTTGCATTTAATCAATAATTCTAACCAATTTACTATTGCACCTTTCTTTCTTAAATGACAGCAACACTCAACAGAAGAGCAAGCATATTTCCAAAGAAAATGCTGAAATTTAGAACTAATTAACTAAATTTCTTATCTGGATGCAGTTTCCCAAATCCTTTCTGAACTGTTCTTGCTTAAATATCAGTGTTCCCCCAAATCTCATGTGTACAGGGAAAGGGTATTTATTATAAACCTATCCTGCTTTCTGTTGGTGTTTTGTTTAAACTACAACTCATTCTCCCCTGAAAAATATCCTTCTTTTGAGTCTATACATAAAATAGCAACACAATCCATTACACAGAGGTCTTTATATCCTAGCTTTAGTCAAGTCTGTTACCATCCTAAAAATACACCATTGGATAGCTGCTTAGGTTTATCAATAATGCAAATTCCATTTTTATAAATACTGCCAAAACATAACCAAAAAAAATTAGGAGCAAAAAGAATTCCAAAATAATTAACCATAGTTTACTTAACAAGAGGTGATACAAAGTAATTGGTGGAATAGGAATTTAAGCTATGGTAAAACTTAAGCAGTACTGTGCTCTCTTTTGAGCTTAAAGTCTATTTTAGGAGAAATAGTCCAGTGTGGTGGTTAAGGCACCAGGCTAGAGACTGGAAGATTACAAATTCTAGTACTGCCTTAGGTTAGAAGCCAACTGAGTGGCCTTCAAACAGTCTCTTTCTCTCAGACCTAGGAAGGAGGCAGTCACTTCTGAAAAAGCTTGCCAAGAAAACTGCAGAGGTTATTTATTTATTTATTATTTATTAATTTATTAATTCCAGGCCATCGCTAGGAATTGACTCAAAGACACACACAGAAATAAAAAATAATAAAGAATCCAGTTTAATTCTTGTGATTTAGAATATGTATATGAACATATACATGGCAACATTTCATGCTGTGAGCATTTCTATTTCACAACAGCATAAGATGCTTCTGTATTTACTAGACAAGCAAGTTATTACAAGAAATAAGCAGGGCAAAGATACAATCTATTAAATGCTATCCTACCCAGAGATTTGCATCATCACTTATGCATTTTGTAAGATGTTGAAGACTTGGCCTAGGTTTTCCCAGGGTCATGGGTGGGAAAGGAATTGTGTGTTAATATTATTATTATTATTATTATTATTATTATTATTATTATTAGTCGCCTGGGGTTATATGTAATGCTGGTGGTTATTGTGCGTGCCTCTTGTGTGAGATGGGAAGCTATACAAATCAAATAAAAATATACTTATTCTGAATTGAGGGATACGAAATGTATAATTAAATCCCTTTGTAAAAATGCTAATTGCATTTTTTTACAGTTTAAAAAATTGTAATTACAATTACAAATACACCGGATTTTAAAATTTCTTGAAAACGACACAGCCTCCTTTAATCCCAGCTGCATGAGATTTTTTTCTCAAAAGCGAGGGAAGGACATCTGTGTACGCTCAGAGGCATTTAGTCACTATTTCAGAGCCAGCACTATAAACCGCCTCCCAGGAGAAGATACCAACCACACTTTCTGGAGAAAAAGGGGGAAACCCACCATCTCTTCCGCCATCCCACCAACCTGAGGAACAACACACTCACCTTTTTGATTTCGCCCCCTTAAGAACCAGTTTTGTTTTCTTAACGCAAGAATATTCCGCCATGTCTGCTGGCGAACTACGGAGGCCGCAGAAGGACAAACTCTGTCCTCCGTTTTTTCTGCGCCGCTACGGGGGCTGTGAAGGCAGTTTCGGGATGAACATGCGCATTGCAGCTTTCGAGGCTTCTTGCCTGACGAGGGGCGCCTGGTCTGTTGAGTTTATGCGGTCTCCCCGGAGATTCGAGGGGAAGCTTTTCTCAAGCTTGTGATCTTATCAGCTTCCCACCTCTCGTTTAATGGTCCCGCTCGGGAAGCGAGGCAGCTATAATAATGTTTCCTGCAAAAATCCGGTTGACCATTAAATCAAAGAGAACCTTGGTGCCATTTAAAACTCCTCTGGATTTTTACAGCTCGCATCTGGTAGCCGCTGAGTAGGGGCAATTGAACCAAAAGGCGGGGTGCATAAGTGCACCATCGTGCCTCCCGTCCCTGTCCTATTGTCCCCATTTAATCGTACCTATTTTCTGTATTCTTACTCATGTTCATACTTACACCTATTATTTTGTAAGTGATTGACAAATCAAATAAATAAAATAAATAAAATAGAACAAAACCCCGGCATCTTAGTCTTCTTCCTAGGATGCTTCCATACCATCCACAGATTCCCATCGGTCTATCCTAGTGCCTGGGTAAAGAGCCAGAACTTGATGGCCTTCCCGGAGGCTAAAAATGTGGTGTCCCAAAAGTACTTTCTTTAAGAGGCAACTGATTTTTTTTTCTTTGAAGATGTTTCGCTTCTCATCATGAAAGAAAAAACAAGAAAGTCCAGTTGCCTCCTGAAAAAGCACTTTTGGGACAGCCATGACCTGGATGACTGAGAATCTCTACAGACTTTTTAAAATGTGGTTGTCTTAACTGATGGCCAGAGGAGGCATTCCACAAGGATGCCAGGAGGTTGCTGTCTGGGTGTAGTAGCAAACTTTCACAACAATGGCTGTTTTGCAGAGACTGAAGCAAAGGAAGGGGAGTGATAACACATTTTTTTCCTGTCTTTTTGTTGTTTGCATGCTTGCTAATGATGATCCAGTAAAATGGTCCAGCAAATGGTTAGCATTAAGTCCTAGAAATGAAAAGCAGCTTCTCTGGACAACAGCCCCTCTTTCAAATCTGGCTAATGCCTTTACAAGTTGAAACCCAACTGCCATATTCCTGCTGAGTGTTTGCTTTGTGGTGGTTGAAGAGAGTATTTATTTATTTGATTTGTCAATCGCTTACAAGGTAATAGATATAAGTATAAACATGAGTTAGAATACAGGAAATAGGTACGAATAAATGGGGACAATAGGAAAGGGACGGTAGGCACGATGGCGCACTTATGCACGCCCCTAAGTATAGTTCTTCCATTCCCCACTATCCTGTCAGAGCTGAAGAAGCTTTTTGGATGAGAAGTGAAACAACTTCAAAAGAAAAACAAAGTCCAGCTGCCTCCTGAAAAAGCACTTTGGGACAAGAAGTGGATTCCAGATTCTGTGAAGTCTTGGCAATGTGCCTTTGGAGGGGACGACAGTTTCCTCCTTATCGACTTCTGCAGATGCTGAATTCCTGAGGGAAAGAGCAGAATAAAGATAATAGCTGTTGCTTGCTTCTTGCTCTGCTGTGGCTTTTGCCACAGTATTTGAGGGTTTCTCTCTACTATCTTTCTTCAGAAACAGGGTGTTATGTATGCAGGTTTAAAGTCATTGGTTTAGTTTGAACTGTTCTTGTAAAATGTAAGAAATGATTGGTTTAAAAAGTGCGGGAAAACCCTGCACTCTGATTGGTTGGCAACTGTGGCTGCTGGCTATAAGTAACAGCTGCAGCCCAGCCAAAGTTGGGTTCGTTCTGAGCTTGAAGCACTCCACATCTGTCTCTTCATGCAAACTTAACACAGGGGACTTCCTCCAACCCTGTTTTTTAAAAATCTTTCCAACTTTTTCCAGCAGGTGTTGCTATTACTATAAAAATCTGGAATTGGAAAAGAAAAAAGTCATTCATGTTTCCTCCACTCTAAAGCATTATTGAAAGGAATTATGGAATTCATGGTCAAGCTGTTCACATTACGAGTGACTTAACATTATTGTAAGTGCAAAATTGCTAATTAATTCCAGAATTGCACTGTAAGAAATATTCAGCAATTTAGCACAATAATGGTTATATTATGTACCATGGAGCCTGGATGTTTCTTAGGAAATTAACTAAATTTGCCAGAAGTAATAGCATACATGATTTCCTTCAGGTCTGGTTTAGGGGGTAATTGGGGCCATGATGTATATAGATGCACTGGACCTGGAACAGTAAGGAAAAACTAAGAATGCAGTGAGCTATGTGTTAAAGATGGGCCAAACTACAAGTCTGTCTCTATCATTCTGATCATGAGAGAGCTTCTTACATTTACTTCAAACCAATGAGATTTCCTGGAAGGTCAGCTACCTCTGGCTACTGCAGATTGGGATAATGGAGTTTTTGACCCATTTGCCAATGTAGTTCAGTGTTAGGCCAGGATAATGCGGGTCATTTTCCTGTGAAGGATTTTATTGTGTAGTGTATCCAGTATAAATCTCCTAGATAATCTTACGTTATTCTCTGGATATGCCACTCTGAATACATATCTCATTTTGTAAGAATCCATTGATATTAATCTGGGACTGGGAGTTTAGGTGATTGTTTCATTACTACATCCTCCTACATTTCTTAAAGTGGCCCTGCTTTCTGGAAAAACAAGATGATTGTGACTACTGTGCAACCACAATAATATTGGCGATGTTCTACTGTGCAATCCATTCCCATTCATGTGGAGGAAGAGTTACACTCAATACAGCCACTTCTTGAATTATGACCATAATGGAAGCCTGCCCATAAGAGTTGTAAGTCATAATGGTCATGAAATGGGTTGGTCATGTAACCCAGCAGTCGCCAACCTTTCCAGATTGCCAGACAGGTGGGGGGGAGGGGGAGGGAATGGTTTTGTGTGTATGTGCCGCTTTCACAAATGCAGTGTTGCACACACATTTTCCCACCACTTATGTGGCCCAGTTCCAAACAGGCCGTGGCCAGCATTGGGCCTTGGGCCGGAGATTGGGGACCCCTGATGTAATCAACTCAATTTTATGTTTTTTTGCAGTGTTCATTAGGAAATCGTGATGATTGCTATGGGCACAGTTTTGTTGAAAAATGGAAGTAACTGCCAGGTTTTGGCCAAATCATTGTAAAGTGCGAGTACATGATTGCAGTGTATGCAGTGCATGATTGAATCCAAGGTGCAATCAGGTGACCAGCCAGAGGGGAGCAACTATTAGAATTTTAGTTAGTTCCCTTTTTCAGAAAGTTTGTAACTTCAAACAGGTGCTAAGTGAGCAATCATAAGTCGAGAACTACCTATAGCTGACACTAGTATCATTACAAGCTGGCTGTGACCCTTAAAATAGGATTGAGAATCTTTTGCAATCTAGGCAGAGAAATCAAAATAAAAAGTGATTTTTTTAAATAAAGAAAGGCTGAAACTTTTTAGTATATTGTGCTTCCCAGTCTTGGAAGTATGAAGAGCAAAATGTGTCATTCTAAGTTTCAAACCGATTCTTTCAGACTCCAGAATTATTTCACTAGTCTTTGACTAAAACCCTCCAATTTAATGTGAGCAGCCTTTCTATCTTTCAATGCTTCCCGAAAAGTCTCCTGGCAAAAAGAAACCATTCTATTTTTTCCCCTCTTTATCAGATTTACAGTGGTAAGAAAAACAAAACAAAACATGGAAGAACTAGGAAGAAACCATCAAATATTTACGAACTGTATTAGGAATGTTGAGCTGACCTTGGGAATAGAGAAGGAAGCAGCAAGCCATTAAAGGAAGAAATGATCACACAGTTTTGAGAAAGCAAAAAATGTATAAATAAAAGTGAGAAATTCAGAACAATCCCACCTTGATTTTGTATACTATAAGATGGAACAGAGAGAAACTAGGACAGGCTTTCAAGATTCTGTTATCCTGCCTTACCATGCTGAAAAGCATTTATGAATCCCTGCTGTGCCTGTTTTTTGATCTGGCCTGTCTCAAAAGGCTGGTACAAAAAGATGTCTGGGCCTTTTTAAGCTGGGCAAAAATGCACTTGTCTGGAAATAGACTCCATAAAAACAGGCAGTCTCTATAAAGTTGTGGATAAGCAAACACAATGTGATTCCTCCAAAACAGATGAGCTAAAGGCAGATTTTTTTTAAAAAATGGATACTTTTTCTGAATATTTTACTAAAGGTTATATTATTTATGTTATTTAATGTATTAATTTTATTAAAGATTATTTATTTTCCTTCTGCATTTATTATTATTTAATAAATAACTTAAGGTGGTAAACATACTGAATGCACACTTCTCCTATTTTCCCCACAGCAACCCTGTGAAGTGGGTTGAGCTAAGAGAGAGTGACTAGTACAAAGTCACCCAGCTTTTTGTTTTATACCAAAAACTTATACAACTACAGAATAAAAAAATACATTAAAAATTTAAAAGGGATGTGCAGAAAAATAAAAATAGAAAAAAAGAAACATCCTTTAACCCCAGTAAGAATAATCAACATTAACTATTTATCACTACCTCTTAAAGCATAAACAAATATCTCCTCATTCCATAATTTACCCCAATTTCTATAAGAATCTCATCTCTCCCTGTTAAATAGCAAAAGTTCAGTAAGGGTTATCAGAAATAACAACATAGACATTATAGATTATATCTATTCCACCTAATCTAAATCCTCCCCATTTCCTCTTTTCAAGTAATTGAAGTTTGGTCTCAACTCAAAAAAGAATGGAACATTGCCAGAAGTAATCATCATCATCTAGTTCTAATGTTAAACTTTTAAACATCCCTGAAAAGAACAAGTGTTACTGTTGCTTCAGTCAAACAGACCAATTCTATATTCTTTCTGAAAACAATTTAATATCCTCAAATAAAGTTTTTAACATCTACTTTCCCATACCCTTCTCACAAAATTCTTGCCTTCATCTTTATTACTGCCCCTTGTAATTCCAATGCAGCAACTCCAGCAAATCCCTCCTGTAAATTCAGTATAAGGAGGTAATCCAGATTGCTCATCTGATTTGTTATTTCTATTTCTTTTTCAATTTTCAACTTTCATTTGTAAATCCATTATTTTCATCTCATTTTGTAAACTAATTTTTAATTCCACCTGTTCAATTTTATTCAATGGGACTTGTTCTGTCTTTAAATTGCTGGCTGAATATAAAGACAGCTAGATAAACTCTACAAAGGCTTCCATACAAAGTTTCTTTATTGTATCACACCAGGCATCCTCAAAGTATAACTCACAGCTAGGTTGAGATTCATCTAATGTCCAATCTTTGCACAGTTGTCTTCATAGAGTGAAAATATAGTTATCTTCATCCCATAATGATGGAGCAAAGGAAAAGACACCGGCACGATGCTGGGGTCCAAGCAAGAATAAAGGAAACTCCCCCAATCCAACCAAGGGTCAATTCAGTGACCAATCAGGATTACAGATGTGATCACATGACATGAACTACATTTCCCATAAGGCATTAACTACATTTACCATGAGGCATTCCCTTAAGGGGACAGCTCCCAATTCCCAATCAACTATATACTGTCTGAACAGCACACTTCCTGCTTGGAATTATAAATTCCACTACCAACTAACTATCAATTAACTATATACCAGCACAGGACTTGTTCCTCTACAATAGCATCAATTTATGCTACAAAAGGGTTGCATAGTTTTCTTCCTGTGCAGTTATCTAACGCCCTCTAATGGTTAATCTTCAAAGTTTTATCAATATCAAAATAGCCATAGTAACGGCACTTAGACTTGTACACAGCTTCGTAGTGCTTTACAGCACTCTCTAAACGGTTTACAGAGTCAGCATATTGCCCCCAACAATATAGGTCCTTATTTTCCCAACCTTGGAAGGCTGAGCCAACCTTGAACTGGTCACGATTGAACCCCTGGCTGTGGGCAGAGTTAGCTTGCAATCCTGCATTTTAACTACTGTGTTACCATGGCTGATGCAAAGGATTTTCCCATGGGACGGAGAAGCCTTTGGATCAACTTCAAAATCTTAAATTAAGTCCATCTAAGCCCTTAATTCATATAAAATTAATAAAGGAGAGTACTTGTAGGTCAGGGTTGAAATGAGGGATCCTGACTGCTCTCTGAGCTTGCTTGTTTTCTTGCAGATGTTTCATTATCCAAAGTAGGTAACATTATCAGTGTACCGATGATTTTACCTGGTTTTGGTAATGAAATGTCTGCAAGAAAACAAATTCAGAGAGCACCAAGGATTCCCCCATATAAATTTTTCTAAAGCCAACAAAATATCTTGTTGATTACTAAAAAGAAAGTACATTATTTATTTTTTAACATTTTTAAAAGTGACAATAATTACTTGCATAGTTAGGTTCCTCCCATTTTAGTGGAGAAGGAGAAAAGAGGAAAAGACAATGAGTTACCAGGATGGATAAACTCAACTCTAATAGTGATATGTGCACTGTTGGAAGACCTGTGGGACTGGGTGATTGGGGACAAAACATCCTGGAGATTAGCTATATGGTTTATAGGAGTTGATAGTGGTGCATAATCTAGAGTAAGATTTATCATTATACTTCGAGATAAAATAGCAAGCTGTAACAGCAAAGAAGGTACCAGAACTTCTGTTTCTGAAGACAGCAATTTATACTTAAATTTGCCAGCTAGTATCTTTTAAAAAACATACACCAAACTTCAAATTTACTAGTTATTGAAATGTCAGGAGAATTTTATCTTCTTGATAGTAATGGAAAGAGATGCGTGTGCCTCTTGTCAAAACAGAAAATAAGCCAATTTTTAAAAATTGCAACTGAATTTTCCTGTTGGTTCAGAAGTTGTTCTAACTCTCCAGGGCTGTAGATGAAATGGCTGAACACAGTGTGGTTTTAAATTTGTGTATTAAAGTGGGTTATTAAGTTTCAATGAGACCACTTTGCATTCTATATTAGTAATGAAAATTGTGTGGCCAAATTTCATCAGCACAATTTGGAAGGAAAAAATAAGTCTGAAGGAAGCTATTCTTGTGTCAGAACAATATGTGAATCCAGTGTATCATAATTTGACTGTGCTTGACAGCTGTTATTCACAGCCTAATAACCTGCAGTTTAGTCCTTTGACACTCAAATGTCAGTTTTCTGCTTGCTTGTCTCTGCATCTCAACTCTATGTACAGAAACATCTTTTTTGTCTAGATTATTTTTTGCAGTAGATTATCTTCTGCAACAGCTTTAGATAATCTTACCTAGATTTTCTTCTGCAAGAGCTCAAACCTATAAAAGATCAACTGCATTTCCTAAAGCTTGGAATTCTCCCTGAGTGTATTTCTATATCATGATAATAAAAAAAGCTCAAATACAACATAAAATACAACCTTGCTAAACATTTGTTTGATGTGAGCAGACACGATTAATGCTGTGATGGAACAATTGAATGATTTACTAAATCATGGATTCAAACTGAGTTTTCTCTGAATTTTGTACAATCTGAATGGTATATGGGTTTTCAAATGACTAGTTAGAATGTAGGAGTCTTTTAACAAAACCTAGCAACTCTAGGTATTTCCCAGCAAATTTTTTAGAAACACTTTATTCTCTCGCTGTTCATGAAACGAGAGTGTAGCATATATTTTACAACAGTATTAAAGAAGAACAAATAGCATCCTGCTGCTTTTTTGCCTTGTTTATATTGAGCATTTGGTGCTAGGTAATCTATCCTCCAAACCCAGGCTTAGAAGGCAATGCTGCGGGTCATTGATAGTCTTCCTTGGTACCTGTTTTGCCGGGAAATAAATAATGAAAGCGACAGGATGCAAATATTTGCTGCTGCTGCACTTTGCCAAAAGAAAACATTTAAAATCTCTTGAAAAGTATTTTAGATGTCTTCCAAAAGGTCTGTAACACTCTCTTCAAGCAATATTTCTCTTTGGCTTGAGTTTGGGTTTTTTTTTTGCCAACCAAATTTCGTTTACTTTGCCTGTTTGAATTTGAAAGGTGGTTTGTCCTAAGTGACTTGGCTATGTTTTATTTCCTATAGCAGTGGCTTGGAGCACCTATCTTCTTTTCACAAAAGGTTGAAGTTCTTAATTAAAGATGTTTCCAGCCCTTACAATTGACTGAGCAATCTTTTGGGCCTTGAAAGTAATATGCTGTGCAGAATGGCGGTTCTACACAAAAGTAGATACACTCACACACCCATGCATAATGCTTTTCCTTTGCATTGCAATGGGAATATGGGAAAGCAACGTCTGCTTTTCTAAAATCTTTCTCCAAGCATGATTGATTGAATGCTGAGCCACCACCAAATAGCTGGAGAGTCCAGTTCCTCTGAAGCAGAAGGTATGCTAAACTGGCAGGCTGTTTGATGCATGGCTGCAGCTGTGGCAACTAGGGTGTGTGCATGTGTGTGTGTGTGTGTGTGTATTGGTATCAGGGATGAATAGCAATGGATACTCATGGCAGAGATCACTAAAGATCAGTGCAAAACTGTCTTTAATTCCCCAAATGTGGGAAGTGTCTTTCTGAATAATTAGGGGAATTTTCCCCTCAATTAAGGCAATTCTGGGGTGAAAAAGCCCACCAAATATACCAAATATTTAATTCTGAGTAAATATTTATAGAATCATGTTGAATATGTTTTCAGACATCACTTGACTCTAATAAGGCTTTGCTTTCAGAGGAGAATACATGAAATAATTCCACAAATATGACAACCTTGATGAAAGCACGACTGTTTCTAAGGATATTCTGTGCTGCCAAATTAGCAGCCCTGCATTTTCACCTTGGGGATTGAATTTTTCTGTTTCTATTTATTTATTTATTTTATTGGACTTATATGCCGCCCCATCTCCGAAGACTCGGGGCGGCTCACAATTAAAACATACAATACAATAATTATTTTAAAAAGAATTAAACAATTTTAAAGCCCAATAAAACCAAATTAAAATACTTAAAATTATCCCATGGCCCTGGTGAGGTAATCACAGCCCGATTTGGTCGAACAACCAGGCCTTTAATTCGCGGCGGAAGGTGCGGAGGTCAGGGGCCAGACAGAGGTCCAGAGGCAGTTCATTCCATAAGTCGGGGACCACTACAGAATAGGCTCGTTGCCGGGGGAACCGCCAGCTGACACTGACTGCCGACGGGACCCCAAGGAGTCCTTGCCTATGTGCCCGCACGGGGTGGGTGGCACTCGATATCGGTAGGAGCCGCTCCCTTAAATATTGTGGACCCATGTCGTGTAGGACTTTGAATGTTAAAGTCAGAACCTTGAATCTCACCCGGAGTGCAACCGGCAACCAATGCAGGCCGTGCAGGAGGGGGGTTTTTCTTTAAGAATATTTTCTTAGGGGAAAGGATAGGGCTGTTTAGGCTTGTGCTATATGCTTCTAGATTCTTATCTCCAAATGTCAAGAAATTATGTCAACTGTTTGGGTTAGAGCAGTATCTTTCAACCTTTGCAGTTTTAAGATGTGTTGATTTTAACTCCCAAAATTCCTCAGCCAGAATTTCTTTTGCTGAAGCCAAGACTAAAAAAAGAGGCAGATGTCGACACTCTAGAGCGTGGGTGTCAAAGTCACATCATCACAGCGGCATCACGTGACATATTGTAACTTTTTTACTTTTCGCTAAACTAGGCATGGGCATGGCCAGCACGTGATTCATCCGGTCTGTGGGCAGGGAATTTCACAGCCCTGCTTTAGAGCAATAAATTATACAACTTTTTAAAATTTAAGGCTATGCTGGATTGGCTTTCTTATATTTCACTTGGGCTAATTCATTTTCAGAATTCTGAAACTTAGTTTTTGACCAAAACAAGCTTTATTTGTAGAATAAATTCTATTTATTTATTCTGCAAATTATTAGAGTGTATTTATTCTACATTTAGATTTATTTATTTTAAAAAGAAGATGTATTTTGGACAAATCCACTTGGATGCAAGGTGATTATTTGGTCCTGAGTTGGCCAAGATAACTTTTTAAATATCCTGTTATTCATTGTACAATTCTGACACCCAGGAAGAGTTGTACCAAAATAGCTAACCACCCCTTATTGCAGGGGAGATCCTAACTCCAATTCAGATCTCAAAGGCTACTTGGAGATAGCCTTGGAGATGACTTTATAGTCCTGGGAGAAATGCTATTCCACAGAAGGAGGGTAATAGTTGAAAAGTCCTGCCTTTATGACCTCAGAAGATAACACTCTATAAGAAAGAACATCTGAAGGGATCCAAGGGTTTCATGGCCTAAAAAGTCAAGATAACAGCTACAATAGTGCAATAGAAATTCTGCCTGTTGTTTTATTTACATTGCACATCCTACACACATTTTTTAAAAAGAACAGAGCTTCAATTACATCAAGCTGACTCCTGTCATGATTGATTTGACCATACCTTGCAGAGATACCTGCTTCCAAATCTTGTTGGATGAGCAGATATGTTGGACAGCAGGCAGTATTTTATCCAGGTGTTGAGCCAGGTAGGGGTGACCTTGAATCTCTCTCAAAAATTACATGTGGAGATCAAAGCCTTGCTATGATGTATCTTGAGATGATGAGAAGTCTTTTGTGCTGATTGATTTCAGTGAATTTGAGTGTTACAAATCAGTCTGCAAGAGTTTTACATTTCAAAGGTGCTAAAAGAAGGAGGTAAAATGTATGCCTAACATTCTTCAAAGGCATAGTTTTTGAATTGTTTCAATTTTTTGAGGATGTATTTGTCACCTCCCACTTCTGAAGTTTGTTATACGCCACTGTGGACAATTGCTGAATGACATCAGTGTCTTTGTTGTCATCTGACATCTGACTTTTTCTAGTCCAGGTAGAGTAGACTTAATTCTGAGTGGTTGAAACAGATTAGGTTAATAATTCAGAACTATAGTTTTAGAAGCAAGACATGCTACCCAAATTAATCATTGATATCAAAATGTATGCCAAGTGTCTGTTCTCCCAACATTTGTTATTGAAATACAGGGAGGGTATGCATATATGCCCAAACATGTTTGAAAATAGCATAGTGTTAGAGAAAAAAGATAGTTGCACCAGCCTTTCCAAATCGGATCTCCTCCAGATATACAAACTTCACTTCCCAGAGTTTCCAAGTCATTATGATCTTTGCTGGGCATTCCAGTGCTGTACTCTGAAATCCCTAAGATTGGGAAAGACTGTGTTAGACTATTGCCTTGCAGGACATTGTTTTTGAATGTTGAAATTCTTACCCAAACTGATTTTTACTAAACTAAAAAAGAATTTCAGGACCTGGCCTAAAAATTAGGATTTCAACTTTCCGCACAGGTAAGATACCTTTGACTTTCAGGATGTTAAGTGGTAGCTGATAAAAATCTATCTATTGGATAGCCAGAAATTAATTTGCTATGAATTGTCTTGTTTTTGAAGGAGTATGTTTTTTAATCCTTGATAATTTAACAAGCTGGTACAGATTTGGGAACTACTACTTTTTTGTTGCTTTTTTAATGCCCATTTCATTTATGATAGTCATGATTTATGCAGGGTGGTCCTTTTAAAAACAAAACAAAACAAAGCATGCAGATGCTGTGGGCGGATGATATGAGAGGTTGATTAGTTCAGAGCTCTCATCATCTCTGCTCCCTCATTCTGTCTCTAGATTAATTCCATTCTGCTTGTTCACTAGCATTTTGCGAAGGATAGCAGCATGTGCTGAATCAATAAAGCATTCTGCAGGTTTAGAGGGAAAAGGCATATGAAAACAGGATGATTTAATCTCTTTAAGTTATTTATACCTTTTAAAATATCCCCAAAGTGGTTACTTTTTTGATGTATGTATTGCTTGATTGATTTGGATTCCTCTAACAAGAGGCACACTTCATTTGGAACTTTCTCAAGGCTGTAAAATGAATAGATTAGTTTTAGTTGCAAACCACTAGGAGTTAATCAATTGTGTACAAAACAGCAGTGCTGCCTGGGTTGGGTTGGATTTTAAAGGGTTTAATGCTAATCAGGTGGAGAGCTACAGCTGCTTAACATTTGTTTAGCAATAAGAGCTGATAAGGTGTTGATTTAAAACAAAAACCTAAGCATAGCTGCAGCATTCTCTTGGATGGTTAGACTGTTAGACTGTAAATGTCACAGAATTAAATGAAATGATTTATTATTTTTTTATTTATATACAAGCTTTATTGCTTTTTACAAATAATTCAAGGCAACTCATTTGTAACTCATAGTTACAAATAACTATTTTCCCCACAACAACAATGCTGTTGTTTAAAATCACTGGCACAACTTTCTGTGGTTTTACATAGAAAGTGTATAAGAAAAGTGATAAAATTTAAGCAGAGTTAAAACAGAAATAACAAAGCCTATCTATTCCCACCCATTTTCCCTCCCCCACAAACAAATTTCTAGTTCCACTCACACAAGTGACATGATCCAACTACTTGATTCCATCATCAAGTCTGCTGTCTTCCCTGGAAGGGACTTATAGATAACCTGCAGCCTCCTGTCATCAAAAGTTTGCCCTTGCCTATATTGCGAGAATATTAATAACTTGCTCTAGGCTCTAAATGTTTTGACTGCCCCATTATTTACAGCTCAGCAACTGCAAAAAGGGGGAGGTTGCCATGGCATCCGAGTCACTGTTCTCTCCTCTGCAAGAAGTTAAAAAGGCAAAGGAGTCCAAGAGGAGATAACTAGTTCAGTCCCAAAACAACATATATTACAGTGGAGTCAAAATAATTTGAAATGCTGTCTTCACTTACTTGTCAAGTGCTGAAAGGGAAAGCTTTAAAGCAGACAGCAGTTAGGATCAGGGTGATGTAGGTCTTTTTCACATTTAAGTGCTTTTCACCCCATGCCTTGATTCATCGATGCACAAAATCACACGGACACAATTTGACAATTATATTGGAATTGTTTGAAGCAATGTAACATACTCATCATGGATCATAGATCGTGTGTTGCTAAAATAGAGAAGCTTATTCAAGAACACCAATGAAGCTTTAAATATGTAAAATTTATTTGATCGTGACATTTTGGGAGTGACAGAAGAGGCAGCTTAGTAATAATCTATAACAATTCCTAATAAAAGTCATTGAGAGATAATGAAGCCGAGGAGATGACGCGGAACAAGGAGCGTGCTAAGAAATGGCTAGGGGGGAATGTTTCAAATTTTACATGCAATTGATTTTCAATTGTATATATTTAGACCAATGATGGATAAAGCACGTGACAAAGGATGCAAATACTCAACCCCACTTTCATTTAGAAATGGAATAGAATGTGTGGATGTTCTTGGGGGACAAGAGAAAGACATGCTGCTTAGGGAATGATCAGACAAGAGAGGGAAGAACCATAGTCACTTAACTGCCCACCCAAATAGATCAGATGGTTAAAAGAGGCAGCAGGAACCTTTGAACCTTTAGTCTTATAGGATTCTTTTAATACAGCTTTACGATAAAGTAGATTTAGCTCACCCAATTCTGTTTCCTGTCTTAGCTAATATTTTACATCAAGGCTTTGTAAATTATCTCATTGGTTTTGTGACTGGATGATGACTTAGAGGTCAGAAAAGCATCCGTATTTAGCCAAAGTTTCCATTGCTTGTTCTGTAATAGTAGATGATAGTCCTATAGTGGCACAAATCCAATGGTCAATCAAATGCATTTTGCAAACTTCTAAGCCTGGATCAGGAAGTGATAACTCTCTTCCACTATTATTCCCCTGATATGCAATGGTTAGGGTTCAGAATTCAGGAGGTATTATCCAATAATTAGGAATCCTGTACAATAGTAGCTATTTCTCACCTAATCTTCTAATTTGTCAAATCATCTAAACTGATGGCCATCATTACATATGGCAGCAGTGAATTCATCAATTTTACTAGGCTTCATGTAAGAATTAGGAAATATAGCTTTATTAAGCTTATATATTGGCGAATCTTTATGGGAGTAGAGTTTATTTTTGTTCCAGATAAATGAATGAAACAGCAGTTAATGTAGGTGGTTCCTGTCGGTTGAATGTTATCATTATGATACTTTGTGAAAGGAGTTCGATTTTCCAGGAACAGAAACATGGAATAAACATACAAACGTAGTTGTGAATAATTGTCTTGACTTAATTATTTGCAGTTGCGTACATGGAACAAAGTGCACTTTGATCTCCTGTGAACATCAAGGATGAGAACATGCTGTTTCCCCCAGGAATACATGGGAGAAACAGCTGATCAAAGAAGTCCTTAGCTTCCATGAGACATATCACGCAGTTCTTTTTGTAGTCTCATGAGTAAAAATGGAAGTAGAGATGGAAAACTTCAGAATATCCTCAGAAAAAAAGAAAGCTTTCTTCTAAATGATTAAATCAGGTTCATGACTCATAACGACCTAATTTAATTATTCTGTAAATCATATCTGGAACTATTAGACACTATGCAAAATATATTATTTGAATATCTATCTAATCTTAATTTCTGCTAACATCTTTGTTCACTTAGGTTTGTGAATACATACCATACACAGCCCAACAAGAAGAACATGGGGAAAATCGTCAGGACATGGAGGGAAATCCTCATGAGTGGGCATGAAGATTCCACAATTATCTGCCACATCATACTGTGTCCATGAGGTTGAAGAATGCATATAAATCAGTATTTTGTTATGCCTCAAATTTTTAGTAGTTCAAGACTAATTTAATAGTTTAGAAAGATATTCAAAGGAATGTCTCTAACTGGAATTTTGAATGGGTCCAGGTTATAGATAAGCTTATGAAATGGGTACCAATGAGTATTTGATAAAAATACCCATTTACAAAAAGAAAAAAGAAAAGTGAGGTTGCTTCCTCTTATTCTCTGTAGCCACCTAGAATATTCTGTACTATCTTAGTCTCTTTTCTCTTTTTCTTGGTAGATGGGTACATGTCCAAACAGAAAATGAGCAGGATCGTCCTCCCAATTTCTACTCTTTAGGAGTTCTTTTGGATCTATGTGGATCTGGAGCATTCTGAACTCTCTCATTCATGCTTATGTACATGTATATGCATGCACACACACAGCATGTAAGAGAAACAAAGTAGAATGTAAAAATAAATTTACCTTACTTCTCCTGTGGAAGCCCTGGTTTCAGTATCATTTTTCAAACTCAAAGAAGGATTTGTTTGTCCTAATTATGAACAGTAATTTTAAAATTTTTCTTACTTTTGCATATTGTCCAGTGATAATTCCAGATAATCAAGACATAAATTCATCACATAACATGATTATTCTGTAGCCATCTAGACATTTCTAAACAGTAAAAAAAAACTCATTGTCCTATTTTCATTTCTGTAGACACACAGGCCACCTACAAATTCATGAAGGTAAAACAAGATTTCAAAGATGTTGGTGAGTCTTTAGCACAGGGGTGTCAAACTCAATTTCATTGAGGGCTACATCAAGGCTGTGGTTGATCTTGGAGGGCCGGGTGGGTGTGGCTGACTGGGTGGGCATGGCCAGCTTGATGCCAATCACTGGGTGTAGCCGACTGGGTAGGCGTGACTGACTGAGTGGGTGTGGCCAGCTTGACACCACTCTCCAAACTGCTGGCATGCTTCCTCTTCGCAATGGGTAGACTGGGCTGAAGCCATGCTGGCCCAATGTTTCCTCTTTGCTGAAGTGACACAGGGCAGCCCCTTATATTTTTCAGGATGGCCCCGCGGGCCAGATCTGACCACATCTGGCCTGTGTGCCTTATGTTTGACACCCCTGCTTTGTTTTTTCAACTTGTCTCTTATGCACATCTCTACAGAAGATGATGTCTTCCTCTCAAACCTCAAAAGTCTACAAATCCTGTATTATGGTTCTAAAAAATTGAACATTTTACCTAAGAGCTGGTTGATCTCCATAAAGTCAGCAATAAAAAGCTCCTGCTGCTCTTAGGCCCATAATTTATTAGCAGTATAATAAAATAGGGAGCTGTGAACGTCCTTCATTGGTACTAGTCCAATTTAATTCAAAGCAGCTAAAGTAATATAGAGAATAAATGCAAGTTTTTAAAAAGCTAAAATTCTTGGGACCTAACTCCAGAAATAAAACAATACCTTATGGCAATTAATAATAAATTAATAATTACCATCATTAAATCATCCTATTTGCTTAAGTAAAATAAGAAGCTTTATCTTTGGCAGAAGAAAAAATAGTATGGATATTTTTAGATAATATCTTTAAATAGTCTCAGGTAAAACCTGCTTTGTTATTTTCTACAAAGAATAATGAAAATCCAGTGCAAAATGTATGAAGGTTCTTCACAACACATTTTTGAGGTCTCTTTTCAGGATGTATCCCAAATGCAAGTTTTAGATTAACAGCAAGTGGGCAAATAGGAGGACTATAGCATAGAACATGATGTTCTATGTTTAAATTATGTTTAAAAACAACAACCAAGAAACCGAGCCATAGTTCATTTTTTCTGATCATCCTAGTGGCAAAATATGGCCTTTTCTCTAGCTATTTATACCATTGCAATTTAGCAAAGCCAAGGGGATAATAAAGCGATTATGCTAGATGATTCCCCAGCCTCTTCTCTGTATTCTTTGGAGTTCTAAAAATGAAGAAGTGGGTTTTATTGGTACATTTTGATGGGCTGACAATTCCAGTGGAAGATATTACATGCCTTCTTATGCTGCTCCATTTCAATGGCAGTAATGACATTCTTCCCACTACTGAATTCCCAGGTTGACTTAGCTGACGTTATATATTTTGTTTATTACCAGGGCCAAGCATAGGTCATACATGAAAGGTAGTTATATTTTGTGTTATAGTTTGCCACCAACAAAGGTTAATGTCTGTTTTAAACTGAAAGTTGCTACTAGATAATAATGTCTCTTTCTTCCTCTTTTCTTCTACCTTCAAATTTCGCCCCCCCCAACATGGTTTTTCTTAAGAATGGTTTGGTAATGCTGATCTTGTCATTGCAGAAAATGGAGATAAAACAAGCAAGTGCAATTTATCAGACTGCTCTAACCAGATTGATTGCTAGACCTTTTTTTTTTTTGCATGCTGACCTTTCCCAATAATTTAGCCTGGTTTTCTTTTAAGACTTGTGTAACTCTTAGGGGGAAAGAGCCCATAAATGAATTGGCAGCCAATACAGATCCAACAACTTTGGAAAAATACAATCCAGAAAGCAAATATGAGGGATCAGTCTGGCAGTATTATTTTCCATCTGTCGAAGTTGCAGAGCATCACTGTAAATTGTACACCCAAAATCCCTTTCCTGATCTGTTGTTCTCCAGATCTGTGGAATTCAACATTTCTTAGTTCTGGCTGGGAAGCATATAGTTAAGAAAGGTTATCAAGAAATGAGGATAAATAACTTAACCATATGGAAACTGAAGAGATCTAAAACTTTCTGGATGGTGTGTATTCTTTCAGTAGCAGAGAGAATAGCTATCAGTATTCTTTATTTCACTTTGGGTAGGAAACAAAAGTAAAAAAAAATACTCTTTTGGAAAATTGTTTGTCACCCATGGGCTACCAGATGTCCTTGTTTCTGACAATGGCCCTCAATTCACATCTAACATTTTTGAATCCTTTCTAGCACAACAGGGTATCAGACATGCCCTCACTGCCCCTGGGCACCCTTCGGCCAATGGCCGGGCTGAACGCATGGTATGCTTTACCAAAGAGAAGCTTCAGCAGCTGGGTCCTGGGGACATCACTGAGAAGCTTGAAAAACTTCTTAGTGTTCAACACATCACTCCTAGCCCATCAAATAACTTGTCCCCAGCAGAGTTGTTGATGGGCAGGAAACTTAGGTCTCCCCTTGACCGCCTTCATCCCACTTACGCACCCAAAGCACCACTGGATTCCACTTCCAAAGTTCGTTCTTTTAGTGTGGGAGATTCTGTCTATGCTAGGAACCTTATAGGTGAACCTTTGTGGATTCCTGCTGAAATAACTCACATCACTGGCCCTCGTTCTTACAGGGTACAAACAGAGGATGGCCTCCTCTGGAGCAGGCACATTGACCAACTTAGATCCAGGTTCCCTCAGGAACATCACCCCTGTCTCTCTCTGGGTCCCTCACCTGATGTCTCTTCTAGGGGGGAAGGAGGGGAACAGGAGGAAAATCAGCAAACAGGAATCAACCCCATGTGTAACGAGCCATTGCGACAGGAACCATCCCGAACCCTGTCACAAAGCCAAGATCCATCCTTAGAAGTGGAAGATTGCACATCACTACCTGACTTGGGTGCTGACATTGGAATGGAGATGGGTTGGGAGGAGAGACCAGATTCTAACAGTCTAACAGGGTCTTCTTCCTCAGGAAGTCCCAACAGGGAAATGTCAGTAGACACATTTCCCTCTCACTGGGTGAGAACGTTAAAGCTTCTGAACCACGAAGGTCTCAACGTACGTAAGAGCCCCACCTATTTAAAGGAATACATTAGATAGGTTGGGGTTTGGTATGGACTGAACCTAGTGGGGAGGGGTGTTATGTATGTAGGTTTGAATGTTATTGGTTTATTTGAACTGTTCTTGTAAAATGTCAAATGGTATTGGTTTAAATAGTGCGGGAAGAAACCCTGCACTCCCATTGGCTGGCAGCTACGGCTGCAGGCTATAAGAAGCAGCCGTAGCCAAGCCAGAATGGGTCTATTCGAGCTGTAGTCACTAATAAACTCTTTGCTGGAACTCCTTGCGTCTGACTCTTCATGCAAACTTAACAGCACAGACATAAAAAATGAATATCATTGCCATGTTTTTCACAGCTTCATAGGATCCTTGATTTTAAGTCTGGCATTGTGGCAATATATCTGGAATTGTTATTATGTGTAAAAGATGTGCATTTTAAAAATACTATATGTGTGTTAAATGATAAAAAGTTTCTTAGATGCAGATTTGCCTTTCATCATTCTAGCCATTGTCTATCTATCCACTGCAGGACGACGGCCTCTTCTGCATGTTTCCAACCAATACTGTCTTAAGCTTTCTTTTGCCAATTGGGCCCACAATACTTGCTGATGTCATCGCTCCATCTTGTTTTAGGTCTCTTTTGTGGACACTTTTTATCAAGTAGAGTCCATTCTGACTGCCTTAGTCCACCTGACATAAGTTAACTGCCTTTATGACTGGTTATATGGTGAGCTTTATCTTGCTTTATAAATGCTTGTTTGTTTTTTTAATTTCTCATGATCAGGTTGAATTTTAGGAATTATTTTAGCATGACTACCATTACTTCTAGAAACTCAGACATTAGAAGCACCAGGTGGATATTCATTTTGAATCTTAGCCTGGGTTCATATGTCACATCAAACCACAGAACTGTGAATCATAGTTTGTTGAATAAATACAATGCATGTGTTTTCACATCATACAATACTAAGCCATAGACAAACAAACCACATTTAAAGGGGGAGGTAAATTTGATCCTCTGCATATAAGAGGTAATGTGTGAAATCATAGTTTCAATTATAGCTCAAGGTCAAATTGGTCATATTCATAATCTAGATTTTCAGAGGTTTATAGAATATGGCATTTTCTAAAAATCCACCCATGGTTGGGAAAAAATAGCTAGGCACAAAGGCATGTTATGACAGTGAAGAATCTAAGCTGCATATTCATTTTCATTTGTATATGTGCATAAGCAATCATAGCACTTCGCCGTACTGATTTGTTTACAACTCCATGAAATGGAAAGGCATTGATAAAATTCAGTGATATGGTTGTAACATATAAAATGACTATTTTTGTCCATGATTCTATTGTTCTAAAAGTATTAAGTGATAAGTGCATTTATTCCTAAAATACATTTAACCTGATTTTCAGTATTAAAAAAGAAATAAAAAAAAACCAATGTTGTAATGCTGCTAACCTCAGTTTTAGTTATCTAGGCTGTGCTCTGATTTGCTTGTTTCTATGATTTATACAATAAATATCCACAGAAGCCAGCAATGCATTCCTGTAGCAAAGCAAAACAAGCAATATTCTTGTTATCAGATTAGATAAAATGAATCTGGGTTTTTAAAAATTTATTTATCATGTTTATATAGCTGCCCATCTTACAAAAAGTAACTCTGGGTGGTGTAAACAATTTAACACAGCAATACATTTTCAAAACAGGCATGATTAAAAATGGAAAAGCAATCCATGTTAAAATGTAAACTACCAAGCACAGGAGAGATAAATGATGTGAACAATGATGGCGCCATCTTAAAATGTCACTGGTTCTTTGGGATCCCCAGTCTTGCATGACATAGCTAGGTCTTAAGGGACTTCTAGAACAATAATAAGGGAGGAGCTACCCTCATTTGGCATGGAAGGGAGTATTAGGTCGGTGTCACAGCAGAGAAACCTGCCTCCTAGGATCCATTAATGAGGGGGTTGCTGGTATATGGGACCTGTAGTGTGCTTTCTATGCCAGTTCTGATGGGGATAATTGAGAAGAGGGGGTCCCTCAGGTAACCTGGTCCCATGTCATGAAGGATTTTAAAAATTAAAAACTTGAATTGGACCTAGAAGCAGACTGCAACCAAAGCAGCTCGTGTCACAAAGGTGTACATGTAGCATACAGACCTGCTTGCAACATTGCATTCTGCACCAGTTGAAGCTTCCAGATACTTTTCATGAGCAATCCCATTACAGTAATCCAATCTGGAGATGACTAGAAAATGAATGACTGACACTTGCTTATTTGAAAAAATGAAAGTGAAGTTAATTATGCCAAATCTGTCAGTTGGCAAGATTTCTGGCACTCTCAAATTCATTTTATTTTCTGTTTGTTTACTCTAAACAGATTTGAAACTAAGAGCTGAAAAAATACCCCACTCTGAATACATTAGATGATAGATCTATTTTTCAAGATGAATGAATGGTTATCTGATCTTCTGCTTCTCTAAAGGTATTTGTGGCCAAACAAATATTCCTTAAAAACAAAAACCCATATCAAACCCAAAAGACTAAATACCAATTATTTGATTATGTTATTGATTTTCCATCTACTTCAGATGGAAAACTAGTTGGTCACCAAAAACACAAAGTCTTTCTAATATTCCTACTTCTCCAGCAATTACAAAGTTTGTCCTTTGTGGTCACATTATAAACACAATGATATTTCACTGAACTGAACTGGTCTGCTGAATAATGTTTGGGGAAACTACCACCATGGCAATGCATCTCACATAGTACAGATCCTACTAAAGTAAACAAACAAAGAACAATTCAAACAGTTCCTCAGAGAAATGGTCTCTTTTTATTTAATTCAAATGCAAAATTATAAGGAATGATTATTGTTTAACAATTAAAAATAATCTTATAATATCAGAATTGAGCAGGGATCCTTTAGCTCTGTATTTAAGGATTCACCTCCATTGCCCATACCTGCTTTATTAGAATAAGATAATAATAGCTTTACTACATTGGAGAAGATTGTATGCACTTACGGTTTTGCATATTTGTATTATCAGATTCTACACTATGCTTCCCACCATCTGCCCTCTGTATTTGGATGTATTTGTTAGGAATACTTGGCATTGCAGTACAAATAGTTCTCAACTTACAACCTTTTGTTTATGACAATTCGAATTTACAATGCCACTGAAAAATGACTTATGACCATTTTTCATACTTATAATCATTGCAACATCCCCATGGTCACGTTATCAAAATTTGGATGCTTGGCAACTGGCTCATATTTATGATGAATGCAGTGTCCTGTGGTCATGTGATCACTTCTCATGACCTTCTGACAAGCAACGTCAATGGGGAAGCCAGATTTACTTCACAACTGTGCTACTAATTTAACACCTGCAGTGATTCACTTAACAATTGTGGCAAGAAAAGTGATAAGTGGGGCTAAACTCACTTAAAAATTGTAATGCCACAGAAATTTTGGGCTTAATTCTGGTTGTAAGTCAAGGAGTAGTTGTAACCACAGAAGATACCAGGCTGGAAACATTACCTTATATAATCAACTTTAGTTCGTTTGGGGCCATCACTTTTGCACACTTTGTGGTACCTGTTGACCAGCCCAGATAATAGTTTTGGCAACAATCAGTGTAATGAGCAGACAGAACTTAATAACAGTAAGACAATCTGACAGTCTGTGGGACATGATTGGATTTGAAACATGTTGGTACACGTTATCTGCTAGCAATTACCCATGGTTTTGAAATACCAATCTTAGTCTTTTCTGTTGCTTCTGAGTCTTTGTGACCTAATACAGATAGTTCTCAATTATGAACACAATTTTCATTCCTAAGTAAAGCAGTAGCTTAGTGACTTGTGCCCAATTTAATGATCTTTTTTTGTTTGGATATACTTGGCACAATAACACTGCATTTGTCGTGAACCACACAGTCATTAAAAGAATAGACACCCCCCATTGACTTTGTCTGTCAGAAGCCAGCTGGGTTGCAAATGGTGATCACATCATTTTGGATTCTACAATGGTCACAAAGAACAATGGCATTTAGACTTACCATTTACGGAGTCAGCCTATTGCCCCCAGCAATCTGGGTCCTCATTTTACTGACCTTGGAAGGATGGAAGGCTGAGTCAACCTTGAGCCAGTGAGACTAGAACTGCCGAACTGCTGGCAGTCAACAGAAGTAGCCTGCAGTACTGCATTCTAATCACTGTGCCACCATGGCTCAAATGCATGTTGGCTGTTCAGCACCCAAATTGTGATCTTGTGACCATGGGAATTTGACAGTGTGAGGACCAGTTGTAAGTTGCTTTTTTCAATGCTGCTGTAAACAAATGTTGCTAAACAAATGATTGTGAGTTGAACACTGTATGCAAAAGCTTGCCATGATTGTCTGTCAGTATTAGTTTTGTTAAGTCTTTATTAAGCTCATCTTGAATTATCAATGACAGCACAGTATTTATCCACCTTGTCTTTCTGCTGATCCTTTTACAACTGTCTATGATTTTTCAACCATCACAATGTATACAGTCTTGCTTTCACAATGTAAGTACCAAATATCAGCATTAATTCTTAGTGTTTTTAATGAGCTGTCTAGTTTTATTGTATATAGTTTCATTGTTATTTACTGATCCTTCCACTGTATTTATTTACTGATATATACTCAATAATTTTCTCTAGCAACCTAACTCAAATGCATTTATGCAACTACTTTAACTTGATTGTCCAGCTAATTGTACCATATGGAGTTCTTCCCCAGTTCAACCCTGAGCTACATATATTCTCTTCTATTTGATTATATCATATGTTACAGTGAAAGGATCATGGTGTAGGCTAATTTTAATAAGATACAATTACATTGGAAAGCTGAACAAAATTACATTGAAAGAATTAGTTGATTGATAAATTTTGATGTTTGAAAGAGATTAGAAAAAAGTTACAACCCTCTTTATGGTTTTATGCAAATAATCTTTTAAAGATTTGTTACTGAAAGGAACATTTGATTGGATATACACAATGCTCAACTACTCAATAGAACATGTCATTTATGAGATTGATATTATCTGTACCTATTGGATTAATAGATATACAAGTTAAAATAGGGTTAAAATAGGCATATGGATACAACCCCCACAGATATGTATTTGTTTCTCCTTTTCTGGAATTCGGAATGTATTTTAATTTTTTTTATTGCTTTTGCTTTTCATCTTTCCATGGCTATTGTTAACTTTTAGACAAATTTGATGTTTTGATTTTTGCAGTGTAGAATATTTTTAATTGTTTTATCTTTAATAATATTACATATTTGGTCCAAAGCTCTTCATGCGCTCTGTCAAATTTGATTCACTACATTTTTTTCTTTTCTTGTTCTGCATTCTCATATGGAATATTGTTTTGATCATATCTTGTTGGCTTCAGCAGGCAAAGATCTGATTAAGAACGAAGATCCAAATTATAGAATTATGTAGAAAAATTGTAGCTCAGAGACACAAATCAGATTTGCTTGCTTTCTTTAGTTTCAGTTGGAATTTTGCAATAATAAATTCCTGATTTAAGTACAGTAAACATCAACTCTGCAGAATTCTCCATCTTTGCTTGTAACTTATACAATCGATCTAATTTTGAGATTGCTCATCTATTGATGTGCATGTGTAGAGCTGTCTTTTACATTATTGCAAAAAGATTTGCTACAAACATAAAATTTTTCTGGCAGGACTGCATTAGTCTGTCAGCACTTTTGTTTCATGTACAATAACAAAATTTCCAATTATTCTGGATGCTCATTTATTTATTAATTTATTTTTATCTCACATATGTTGAGTTTGATGTCTTTATTTGGGGTGTAGGTGGATCTTGTATTGACAAGTTGTCACAACTGAGTAAATAATTGTTCAGTAACAGCTTCACTGCACCTGTGTATTGATGTTAGCATTCCCCAGAACAGAATATAGAATACAGAATAACAGAGTTGGAAGGAATCTTGGAGGTCTTCTAATCCAAACTTGTCACATTCAGCTGAGCAGGAGACACTATATCATTCTAGACAAATGGCTGTCCAATTTCTTCTTAAAAACCTGTAGTAATGAGGCTCCAACAACTTCTGGAGGAAAGCTGTTCTATTGATTAATTGTTCTGTCAGGAAATATCTCCTTAATTCTAGGTTGGATCTCTCTTTGATAATCTTCCATCTATTTATTCTTGTTCTGTCCTCAGGTGCTTTGGAAAATAGGTCGACCTCTGTTCCCTGTGACAGTCTCTCAAATATTGGAAGACTGCTATAATGTCACCCCTAGTTCTTCTCCTTGTTAGACTAGACATACCTAGTTAATTGTAAGGTTTAGCCTCCAGTCCCTAATCATTTTTGTTGCTCTTTTCTGCATTCTTTCTAGAGTCTCAATACTTTTTTTATACTGTGGTCACCGGAAATTAATGCAGCATTCCAAATGTGGTCTTACCAGTGCAGTATAAAGTTTATACCAATACTTCATGTGATCTTTATACTATTGCTCTGTTGATGTAGCCTTGGACTGCATTGGCTGTCTTGGAAGCTGCAGCAAACTGCTGGCTCATACTTAAGTAGTTGTTCACTATGACACCTAGATCTGTTGAGTCATTTGCTACCTATTTTATACTTGCACATTTGGTTTTTCTTGTCTATGTCTAAGAACTTACTTTTCTAAAAATCATTCAGTATCTTGAGTTTGTCTTCTAAATGTTGGCTATTCCCCACAGCTTTAGCACTCTTGTGTAAATATGGCTGCTTAATTCTGTGATTTTCCTGTACACTTAGAAGAGATGGTGTGCCTTTGATGTGACATGACACTTTCTAGTTTATTTCACTTTTTGATTCCTAGCATCTCAATTTTCAAGTCTTGGTGGTGTTCTTTTGACATCAAGTTTGTCTTGTTTTATGTTTCTGACACTCCAAGTACCAGTGGCATATACATTTTTGCAGCATCAAACCTGTTTACTCTTCATAACCTCAGTGCTACTTGTGCTGGCCCTCTGTTCTTTCTGAGTGACTCATTGGATAACTCCCAACTTGGGGAGTGACTTCATCTTCCTCTGCCACAGAGGTGGTATTCAGCAGGTTCTGACCAATTCTGGAGAACTGGTAGTGGCAATTTTGAGTAGTTCAGATAACCGACAAATATCACCTCTGACTGAAGATTTTACAGTATCCTTCCCCTGCCATGCCCACCAAGCCACACCCACAGAACTGGTAGTAAAAATATTGAACCCCACCACTGCTCTGTCATGTAGACATTGTCCTAACTCTGAATATCCTTTTGTTTTGTTAGCAAAATACTAGACTAGGTTGCCTTTTTTTAATGGAGCATGCTTAATCTAACCCATTATGTATGCACATACTTATTCCCAACAAGCTCACAGAGTGATTGGTATGTGCAAACATCTTCAGCACCAGAATGTGGTTCATGAAGAAGGCCATGAAGGGGAACATGAAGGAGATTCATGAATGGGATATTTGACTAAACCAGGGGTAGTCAACCTTTTTATACCTACCGCCCACTTTTGTATCTCTGTTAGTAGTAAAATTTTCTAACCGTCCACCGGTTCCACAGTAATGGTGATTTATAAAGTAGGGGACAAAACCCCTACTGCCCACCATGAAAGCTGGAATGCCCACTAGTGGGCGGTAGGGACCAGGTTGACTACCACTGGACTAAACCATCCTGAGCTATCCATTGAGCTTTATGGGATGCAATAAGAAAAATATGCTTTTCCTTCTACTTCCTGGATGAAACATATTTTGTATTTCAGTGGATTAGAATTATTAAACTATGCCCTTGAACTACCTAGCATAATCTGTGACTCACTTATAGCAGTAATAGTCATCATTCACCCCATCCGGGCAGATAGCAGTGTATTGAATGGCTAGTGGTTATAATTGGCTCAATAGATTGCAAGTTGCAAAAGCCTGAACCCAAAGGCACAAAATATTTTCAAAGGAATGATCCCTAATTAAGCACAAACCATGCTCTCAAACATTTGCAAGACCTCTCATTAATTGGGAGTGCCACTGTGCTTGTGTATTGCAACTTAAATTCCTCAAACACTGTTGGACTACACTAATCATTTTACTGAAGCATTTGATTTCATTACTGCTGCAGAGACCCAGTTGCTTATGTACACACAGAACTGGCAGTGTTTGAATGGGAAAATATTCAAAAAGCACCATCAGGAGAGATTTTTGAAAAGCAACTGTTGTATATCTCACTGGATATAAAAGAGTGGCATACAATCCTGGAGTTGGCTGGAAGGTAGTCTCTCTGCCTTTTTAACCTTGCCTTTATTTTATTCTTCACTCTTCTTTTTAATTATACTGTATGCCTTTGATATATTTTATTGTGTGCCACCCAGAGTCAGTTGGATAGTGCGAAGGGTGATGTCTAAATATGATAAATAATCAAATAATGTGATTCCTTAGAGGCATTTAATTCACAGGGCACAAACCCATGCAGGGCACTGAGGCTGATATTTTACTTTTTCCACCTGCTGATCCAAAGCCAGGCTGTTAATTCTCCTGCATGTGGTGTACATTTTCTAGAAGAAAGTTCTTCTGGTACAGTGCACAGCAACCACTGGCAGACATCAGATACATGCTAGTCCAACCAACTTAACATGGGGTCACATTTGGTGGCAATAAATCATGATAAAATTCCTGCTCCAGCGCTATTTCAGTTTTATACCAGAATGAAAACTCTTGTTTTCAAAGCTGCACATGCTCTATAAATAAAAAATATCAACACTGGGTTTGACGAATGTTTCTCAGTCAGAGGAATGTCAGGCTGAATACACCAGTGGAAATATTGCATAGTACTGGGAGCCTAGCAAGTGATCCTGTTAGACCCAGATGATACGAAGCCAATAAAACATTAAGCAATTGTTACAAAGTACAGGTGTGTGTGTGGCTGTCCGTGACTAATTTAAAAAGTATGCACAATTATAAATTCCCCGAACTTTCCAAAAATCAAGTGCCATGCCACCTATAATTTTGGAAAAAAAAACTCACAGTGAGGTCTCCACCTAACTACATGTTTTGTCACTGTCTTTTAGGATAAATATAGGTCAATCTTTTAGAGGATGGGCTCCATTCAGTTAGCAGTTAGAAGCAGGAAATAATATAAGGGTGCAGCAAGCAGCATGGCCTTCATTTAGTCATGGGTTTGTGTACACATGAAGGAAGTAGCCTTTTAAATTAATGTGCAACTTCAGAAACAAATATGGTGAGAAGTATTATGATCAAATCTTTGTATGTTAAATGAATTATTTTGTATGTTGGAGATAAATCACAACCCATACCTGATAGATATTTATTATTTATTTATTGCTTGGACTTGTATGCTGCCCTATCTCCTGAAGGACTCAGGGTGTCTCACATCATAAAACCCCACAATACAAAATTTAAAATTCGTAAAAAGTTATTAAACCCAAGCCAAACAATATCTAAAAACCCACAAAAGACATTAACATTTAAAACATCTAAAAAACCACCACCACCCTCAGTCCAGGCCGGCTTGTTCGAATAACCACGTCTTCAGGCCATGGCGGAAGGAACGGAGGTCAGGGGCCAACCGCAGGTCCAGGGGCAACTGATTCCACAGGGTGGGCGCTCCCACAGAGAAGGCCCTATCCTGGGGGCCGCCGGCCAACACTGTCTGGCCGCCGGCACCCCAAGGAGGCCCTGTCTGTGGGAGCGCACAGGGTGATGGGCAGTTGATGCTGGCAAGAGACATTCCCGCAAGTACCCTGGCCCCAAGCCATGTAGGGCTTTATAGGTAATATTACATTAGCATTCGCAAAAATGCCACAAAGAATGTATAACCTTTTGAGTTTGCCAGGATTTTTCATAAGGTAAAGAGCAAATTTTACAGAAGGCTCTCAAGAGCAAAGAATTTCAGACCCACATTATTATATTCACAAGTGGATGTCATACGTTCACACCCAAAATTTGGGATAGAGAATCAATGGCTGCCTCACCTAATTCTGTAACACACAAAAGCTTGATACATTTATATATGTCCCCTTTCTTGGATAAAATTTTAAAAAGCTCCTTGGCTCGGTATACTTGTCAAAATAAAATGAAACAAATTTCAATTTATATCAGTGGATGGAATTCTTAAAACTATTTAAATCATTAATAATTTCTTTGCTGCCAAAATCTGAATCTTCTCCCCTTTTTCAGACCCACTGCTGCTCTTTATTATCTGAGGAACTCAAGGAAGTGGAACAGAAGAGAGACAGCTAGATTGCTGCTATAGGAAGACTCATAATATAGGTTATCAGTTTTTAAAGTATGTAACTTTAATTAAATGGAAGGAGGCACCAGAGGAGATATCTGTGGTTTCAGGTGACTTTCCATCTTAAGACAAATGCTGGTGAAGTGTTCACTGCTTCATTAATGTGAAAATTCCCCTTTCAGTGTTGGTAGCTCACCAAGTTGCAATGCTGATGTTAAATAGCCAGTCTGAATCTGGTGGATTTTTTCCCCTAATGACGAGATCCATATGAGAAGCAGAATCACATCAGCTTCAGCAACTTGGACTTTATATCAAAGCAAGGATTTTGAAAGTGCTCTTGTAGCCATACCCAATTATTTCATTAGTGCATTTACTGAAAGAAAAGGTATGCTTAGCCAGAAAACCAGTAAGGCTTAAAGTTTCTGTGTGACCCATAATGATGGTGTCATTCAGCAGTTTGTTTAGCAAAAGAAGGTCTGTTGAAACAAATCTGTTCCAGGAAATGCCAGCTATAATTAACATTACAATCAAATGAATGAATTCTTAGGTTTAATAAAGCTATAGGATTCTTCTGAGCTATTGATATTTGACATTTATTGAGGAAGTAAGAAATCATGCATACCTTTTTTATAGTGTGCATAAATTTACAATCAATCTGACAAATATGTTTCCCTTTTACCAGGCAGTGTATAATTAAGCAAGACTGGGGTTCTTTGAATTATTTGAGACTATGCTATCTTCTTGTGGTCCTAGGATCACTTTTAAATTGCTGGGCTCCACACCATGCTTAAAGTTAGAGAGAAGAGTGGCACCAATTCCTCCTCACTAGCCCTGCTGGTGGATTCTGAAATGGTTACCAGCCTGGTATTAGGCCTTTTGGACAAAGCTCTATGTTCCTACATTGCTACAATAAGGATGAAATTAGGTTCTAGATGTATGAGGAGTATCTCTTAAGAACTTCTATCTCTTATATTATGTAGACTTCTTCAGCTACTGTGGCAAAATTTTAGGTTTGCTCTGAGAATCCAGCAGTCATATTATATAAAAAAGTTAGTAATATTTTAGATTAAGAATGCAAAACAAACAAACAAACAAACAAACAACAACCAGAGACAGGAATCTGAATGTAACCCCATTAGTATTTTCATTGTTGTACTGTAGCACTTTTGCATGACCCATAATGATGGTATCTGTTATGTATGCAGGTTTGAATGTCATTGGTTTAGTTTTATTTTATTTTTTTTATTTTTAATTACATTTATATGCCGCCCTTCTCCGAAGACTCAGGGCGGCTTACAATTTTTGGGATACAACCCAGTGTGCTCAGCAATAGCCTTCATTCCATTGTATATGCCTGCTTATTACTAAGCGGCATTTTTACAAGGTCAGCTAATTGCCCCCAACAATCTTGGGTCCTCAATTTACCTACCCCGAGAGGATGGAAGGCTGAGTCAAGAACAGTTTGAACTGTTCTTGTAAAATGTCAGAAATGATTGGCTTAAAAAGTGCGGGAAAATCCTGCACTCTGATTGGCTGGCAACTGCGGCTGCTGGCTATAAGTAGCAGCCGCAGGCCAGCCAAATCGGGTCTGTTATGAGCTGTAGTCACTCATAAACTCTTCACTGAAGCACTCCGCGTCTGACTCTTCATGCAAACTTAACAGTATCTTTCGACATTTTGTTTTGCAAAAGAAGATAGCCTCATGTATAACAATAATCTTACTTCCCGGAGCATGGATTATACTAGCAAAATTATATCTAAGCAAGAAAAGTTATAACTGCTGCACCAGGGTATGCCAGTAATAGGTGCTTTTAATGATAGTAGTGGAACCAGACCCTCTCCCAGTTACCAACTTAGTAGATATTTATCTGAAAAAAAATATCAGATTCAATCAGATCAGAAGATTGCAGAGAAATTTGTGATGTTCTTGAACCATGGAATTCCTGACCTCCAATTTAATGTACTCTGATATATGCTGGTATTAAGTCAGTATTCAATAATGCTGGCAATGTTCCTTCATTTGCATATCACAATGATCAAAGTATTATTATTAATAATTTCTGCCAAAGCCCAAAATATTGACTTTATATAGTTTAGCAAGATCTTTCATATCTGCCTCTGTCTGGGAGGCAGATGTGTTAGATCTTGCTAAACTGTAAACGGGAGAGATTTATAGGCACCAATACAAAATCTATTCAATTGGGAATGACAAGCAAGGTAAATTATGTAGGAGTACATGAAATCATAAAAACAAGGAATGGATTATGTTTTGTGTGTGGAGACAGTGGGAGGAAGTAACTGAGCGAGTGAGAAAGAATCGTTACTGATAAAATCACTCTGAAAAATAATTCTAGGAATCTTTTTACAGTGTAAAGAGTAAGTAAACGTAAGCTGATGTGGGAATACTCATCAGCTTACGTTTACTTACTTACTTACCCCCACCCCTACCACCAGGAAGAAAACTTTCCCTGACATCCATACTGTTATGTTTGCATGAAGAGTCAGATGCGAAGAGCTTCAGTGAAGAGTTTATTTAGTGACTACAGCTCGAATGGCCCCGACTTGGCTGGGCTACGGCTGCTTCTTATAGCCAGCAGCCGTAGTTGCCAGCCAATCAGAGTGCAGGGTTTTCCTGCACTTTTTAAACCAATCCTATCTGACATTTTACAAGAACAATTCAAACTAAACCAATGACATTCAAACCTACATACATAACATACCAAACCAGTTAAACAAGATTCACCAAGAAAGAATCCATGCTAGACAGAAATTTAACCTTAGAATATCTTTGGGTCCGAAACCAGCAGTACACTAAATTGTTTTTCTTAGCTTTTTCTGGAGAAAAAGAATCATAAATATATACAGGACATCTATGAAATTTGTATACCCTATTTTTTCTGCATTCCACTGGTAAATCCATTTCACTTGCCTACCACTTTTTAAAAAACAATTCATCCATAAGAAAAACCACAACATGTAATATAGAACATCACAGCAGCAGACAGGACCATTTTCATTTTCTATCCTGTTCTAGCTTTGAAGTTCAGGATAACATGCTGTGGCTAATTATATTTTGGATTGAGTCAAGTTCAGTTTAGAGAATAGCCTGCTCTGAAAAGCTACTTGAAAGTCTGTGTGCATCTCTCTCTAAGTATAAAATCAGTTTATACATCTCTAATCAGTTTTGTGATCAGCTGCCTGCTAAAATACAAACACTCTGGTTGAAGAGTAGTCATTAGCAATCTCACCAACCTTGGAAGGGCAACATTTGATGAACAGAGTTTTCTTTTGCTAAAAGAACAGTTCGCATTTTATCTGGAATGGAAATAAAGGAGTGGAATTTGGCTGGTGAAAGGCCTTTATCTGATTATCCTTTGTATTCTAATTTAACACAAACATTAAATTAGCTTTCCTGATTGCTAATCCCTCTCTTGCCTTTATAGCTTATTGCGAGGTACTTCACAGGCCTCCAAGATAATTGACTTATAGATTTTGGACATTATGAAGCTACCTTTGGAAGATATCACAATGAAAAGGAAATGACTGCTTTAAGAATGAAGATCCTAGCAAAGGACAGAGACATAGGATTGCATCACTTAAAAGCTGGGAATGGGATCAAGATAGCCTTATGGGGATATGGTAGAAAAGAGTGAGGAAAGATGGCAAGTTTTCAGCCATGAAGAGTATCCCTACTAGGCAGTGATTCTCCAATGCAAATGAAATAGTATGGGAGAATGACCGTAGAAACCTTAGCCCATAGATGCTGCCTAGGGAACATAGCCTGAAACTAGACAATGGGCAGGAGGCTCGGAAAAGAGCCTCACTGTTCTTAAAGGAGCTAAGCAGGAGAATTGTGCTTTAAGATTTACATGGTGGCCCAGTGGTTAGAGTGCAGTACTGCAGGCTACTACTGCTGCCTGCCGCTGCCTGCAATTTGACAGTTCAAATCTCACCAGGCTCAAGGTTGACTCAGCCTTCCATCCTTCCGAGGTCAGTAAAATGAGGACCCAGATTGCAAGCACTGTAAAGTGATATATGTTATGTTTTCATAGAGAGGCAGGATGTAGAGTGCTTCAACTCAAAGTTTATTGTGACTTCAGCTCAGAATGGACCCGATTTGGCTTAGCCAAGGCAGCTATATATAGCCGGCTGCCTTGGCTGACAGCCAATCAGAGTGCAGGGTTTTCCCACACTTTTAAACCAATGATTTCAAACACTTTACAAGAACAACCAATCAATTCAAACTCTGCATACATAACACCCCTCCCCACTAGGTTTGGTCCATACTCAAACCCCATCTATCTAATATACTCTTGCAAATAGGTGGCTCTTACGTAATGCTAAGCACCTACGTGGTTCAGGTATTTTAGGGTTCTCACATTGTGAGGGAGGAAATGTGTCTGTTAACATCTCCTTACTTGGACTTCTAGTATTGTTATAACCTGTTTGGTTACTACAACCTGGTCTCTCCTCCCAATCCATCTCCAACCCAATGTCAGCACCTAAGTCTGGTAGTGATGTGCAATCTTCCATTTGTAAAAATGGTTGTTGGCACTGTGACAGGTTTTGGGATGGTTCCTGTCGTGTTAGCTCGTTACACATGGGGTTGATTCTTGCTTGCTGATTACCTTCATAATCCCCCCCTTCCCCCCTAGGAGAGGCAGTAGGTATGGGAACCAGAGGGGAGCAATGGCGATGCTCCTGAGGTAGTCTGGACCGTAACTGATCTATGTGCCTGCTCCAGAGAACACCATCCTCAGTTTGAACCCTGTAAGACCGGGGGCCTGTAATTTGGGTTATCTCTGCAGGAATCCAGAATGGTTCACCCTCAAGGTTTTTTGCATAAACAGAATCACCCACAATGAATGAGCGAGTTTTGCTAGTGGAATCCAGTGGTGTGTTGGGTGCGTAAGTAGGATGAAGGAGGTCAAGGGGAGATCTGAGTTTCCTACCCATCAACAACTCGGCTGGGGTTAAGTTAGTTGATGGGTTGGGAGTGATATGTTGGCCACTGAGTAGTTTTTCAACTTTCTTGGTGATGTCCCCTGGACCCAATTGCTGGAGTTTCTCCTTGGTAAATCGTACCATGCGTTCAGCCCGGCCGTTAGCCGGAGGATGCCCAGGGGCTGTAAGGGCATGTCTGATACCCTGCTGTGCTAAATATGATTCAAAAAGGTTGGAAGTAAATTGAGGACCATTGTCAGAAACTAGGATATCAGGCAACCCATGAGTTACAAAAAGTTTCTTAAGCTGTTTGACAACAGCATCTGCTGTGGTGGATGCCATAGGAACAACCTCTAACCATCTGGAGTATGCATCTACCACAATAAGGAAAGTGTGCCCTCTGGTAGGGCCAGCAAAATCAATGTGAATCCTGGACCATGGGCCCCTAGGACATTCCCATTCCTGTTTGGGGGCGAGAGGTGGAGCAGGCCTGACTTCCTGACAGTTGGGACAGGATGCAACCCAGTTTTCAACCATTTTGTCAATACCTGGCCACCATACATAACTCCTGGCCAATCCCTTCATTCTGACAATTCCCGGATGACCCTCATGTAACATTTCCAAAACCTCTTTCTGTAGTTTTGCAGGAATAACCACCCTGTTACCCCACAAAATACATCCTCTTAATACAGATAACTCAGTTTGTCTGGACTTAAAAGGTTGGGAACCTTGAGGTAGATCTTGAAGAGGCCAACCTTTCTTAATCCAGCCTATAACAGGAGCCAATAAAGTGTCTTTGGCAGTCTCTCTGGCAATTTCAGCAGCGTGTACTGGAAGCTTGGCAACCGTTTCTAGGAAAAAGGTGTAAATCTCAGGAGCAAAGTCCTCAGTGTGAGAAGGAAGTGGGCAGCGACTCAAAGCATCTGCATGCCCAATGTCTTTGCCAGTCCTGTGGATGAGTTTGTATGAATAAGCAGCAAGAAATTCAGTCCATCTCAGCATTCTTGGTGACAGGATTGTGGGCGTTGGTCTGTCTCCTGCCACAATGCCTAAAAAAGGTTTGTGATCTGTCACAATGGTGAAACTTCTCCCATAAATGTACTCATGGAACTTCTTGACAGCTGCCACAATTGCCAAAGCTTCCTTGTCCAGTTGGCTGTAATTTCTCTCTGCTTTAGTCAAAGTGCAGAGTAAATGCAATAGGGGCTTCCCTTCCACTGGGAAGCATGTGGCTCAACACCCCCCCCTCCAAAAGGGGATGCATCACAAGTTAGTACAACAGGTAAATTCTCAGAAAACTGTATCAGCACACAATCAGAAGTGATTTGTCTTTTGATATTGTTAAAAGCAGCTTCTTCTTTTCTGCTCCAGACCCATGCAGATTTCTTATCCAATAGTCTGTGTAAGGGTTCTGCAGTGGTTGCTTTCTGAGGTAGAAACATATGATAGAAATTAATAAGTCCCAGGAATGCTTGCAGGTCAGTTTTGCATCTAGGCCTGGGGCCTTCTTTGATTGCCTGAACTTTGGCTTCTGTGGGGTGGATGCCATGTTTATCAATCATGTAACCCAAGAATTCTACTTTGTCATTTCTTAGTGTGCATTTCTGTTTTTTGACTTTTAACCCTGCTTCTCTGAACATGGTTAGAACTTCTCTGAGTTTCTCGTGTAATTGAGTGTCACTTTCAGCAGAGATTAAAACGTCATCAAAATAAGGCACCACCCCAGGCAACCCTTGTAGCATCCTTTCCATGAGGCTTTGAAAGATGCCTGGCACCACACTAGACATCCACTGGAACTGCTGGTATGTATGCTCCTGCCACTGTATGGCATGGTTCAATGTCCCCTTGTAATCCCCGCAGATTCTCACAGAACCATCAGCCTTGACTGGCATGACTATGGGTGTTTCCCACCTGGAGTGGTCTGTGGGCTCCAGCACCCCTTGGGCTATAAGTTTATCTAATTGTTCATCAATTTTTTCCTTCAATGCAAAGGGTATCCTTCTGGGTTTTAATCTGATTGGTTGTACCTTGGGATCTAGGTTAAATGTGATAGGGGTCCCCAAGTACTTGCCTAATCCGTCGCTGAAGACCTCTGGAAACTCAGACTTCAAGGACTCTTCCCACTCAGTGTTGCTTACGTGATTGATGCCAGTCAGTTTGATGCCCAGCGGGTTGAACCATTCTAGACCCAGCAAACTTGGGCGATCTTTATCCATGATGATGGTCAGGGTAGGCATTTGATGTGACCTTTGAACTTCACGTTGAATTCTCTTGTTTCAACTACTGGAATCTTGTTCCCATGGTAGTTTTTAAGAGTTAATGCCTGCTTCTTGAAGTGAGTCTTCTGAATGTCTGGTATCAGTCTCTTAATAGTGTCCCATGACACCATGGATAAATATGAACCTGAGTCCACTTCCATTTGGCAAGGCCTTCCTTCAATGAATAGCTTGATATGCACTTTCCTGTTATTTAAAGGGGAAGAATGACCAATAATTACTGTTTGATGAGTTTCATTCCTTCCATTTGCGTCTGTGTTGCGCCCCATTGTCTCACTGGTGTTGTTTGGCTTGACTTCTCTGTCTTTATTGTTTGTAGCAAACTTTCTTCTGTTTGGTGGAGTTCTGGATGATTTGCAGACTCTTGCAATGTGCCCTCTTTTTTCACATTGGAGGCAAATGGCGTCCAGGAACTTGCATTCAGTGCGGGGGTGGTTTCCCCACAACCTATGCAGTGGAAATCACGCCTTTTCCTTCTCAGGTCGTTTCTTTTCTGCTCCATTCTGAGTCTGTTGATTTCTTCTTCTTCTCCACTGCATTCTGACTCAGATTCAAGTTCATCAAGATGAGTTGTAGTGGTCTTTTCCCCATCTGAATGGTTCGTAGTCTTGTTCATTTTTCTCATGGCTGCTGCTGAGGATTTGGTGGCTTCTGCTGAAGATGCTTCCTCTGTGGCTTCTTTCAGCGTGATCTTGGGTTTCATCAGTAATTTGCTCTGCAAAACCTTGTCTTTAAGGCCCAAAACGAAACGATCGCGATCGGCCCCCTCTAAAACGCTGAATTGCAATCACGCTCCCCAATGTCTCTCAAACTTTTTTAATTACATTTATATGCCGCCCTTCTCCGAAGACTCTGGGTGGCTTACAATTTTTGGAGCGCAACCCAATGCGCTCAGCAATAGCCTTCATTCCATTGTATATGCCTGCTTATTACTAAGCGGCATTTTTACAAAGTCAGCTTATTGCCCCCAACAATCTTGGGTCCTCAAACTTGCCACGAAGTCATTTATACTTTCGTCTTCCCCCTGATCGTGGCAATAAAACTCATGTCTCTTAATGAGGCACGATACTTGGGGTGCGTAGTGTGCCCTTAAAAGCCTTTCTAGATCAGGCCATGCCATTACCTTCATGTCTGCTGTGCCCGCTAATGCCTTCGCCATCTTGAAAACTGCCGGACCGCAATACGTGAGAAAAACCGCCCTCTTCCGCTGCTCAGAAATGGCGGCCAGATCGCTTCCTTCTAAAAACATCTGAAACAGATATGCATATGACTCCCAGTCTTCATTCTTTGGGTCGAATGGGGCTGGGGGGGTGATCAGCGCAGCCATCTTGCTCTTCTCTGTTCCGCATTGCCTTCTCTTCAGGGAAATCCCATCCTCGTCGCCAGTGTTATGTTCGCATAGAGAGGCAGGACGCGGAGTGCTTCAACTCAAAGTTTATTGTGACTTCAGCTCAGAACAGACCCGATTTGGCTTAGCTGAGGCAGCTATATATAGCCAGCTGCATCGGCTGACAGCCAATCAGAGTGCAGGGTTTTCCCGCACTTTTAACCCAATGATTTCAAACACTTTACAAGAACAACCAATCAATTCAAACTCTGCATACATAACAATATACGTATAAGTCTAAGTGCTATTGCTATTGCTCTTCTGCTAATGTTGCTTTACAGTAAAGTAAAATTAGCTCATCTAGTAGTGTTTTCTATCTGGTATACCTGGTAAGGCTTATTGCAAGGACTTTGGAGATAATAAATTTTACCTAGGAATTCAGGGAAACAATATTTTGTACAGCTATCACAGAATGTGGAAATACCAGGGGAAAGAGCCACAGTCAGGTCAGATAAGAGCTAATTTAGCTCACAGAAGCAATGTGGACACAGCAAATGTCTAATTTCTTGGATTGTAAAAGCAAATGAGGGGGGGAAATATTTTCAGAGTTGCAAGATTCTGTTAATGTAGCCTTATTATAATGTAGACTTAGTCCATCTGGGCAGGCTTCTTGTCTGGAGTACTTTGTAAGACTGAAAGGAACTGAGTATGACAAGGGGGTTTCTTTAAAAAATGTTTTCAGCCACAGCAAACACAGGAATGATATTTAATGAACCGGGACAATATTCGTAGTTGGGGTGGGGTATAGTAAATAAGAATTAAGATTCAAGCATAAACATACCCCCTTTCCATCCCTTAGCAAACGATCACCATGTACTACTAAAAAAAAATCAATGTGTTTTAGAAGTTCAATTATGGGCCACTATATTTGACATAAGTGGGCGTAATGGCTCAGCTGTTAAAGACACTGAGTTTTACCTTGATGTTCACACTGTATAGAGGGTTTCCCTCTCAATGAAATGAAAATCCCTTTTTATTGGCTGAGTCTAATGGGACATGTAATTTAAGACATATAGATGTTACAGCTTTACATATATTTCTTTTAAAATCCTGATCTTCCATCCAGGGCAAAACAGAGATTGTTGTTGCAGATATGATTCTAACAGGAACTTTAAAATAACAGTCAGGGTAAGCTTTGCATCAGAATTCTATGGAGTTGGAATTTAATTTTTGTTTACCAAGCCTATTGCTGAGAGAGAGAGAGAGAAAAAGATTGGATGAAAGATTGGATGCTTAACAAAAAGAATTTATTTGCAGATTTCTTGTGCTACTCAAAAGAATAAGCTCTTGGCAGGTGGTTGCTATACATTCTTTCTGGTACCAATCTGATACTTTCTCCCAGAATTTCAAAGCTCTCCCTTACTTAGGACAAAGAATACAATAAAAGGAAAGACTTACCTGTTATGTATGTAGGTTTGAATGTTATTGGTTTATTTGAACTGTTGTAAAATGTCAAATGGTATTGGTTTAAATAGTGCGGGAAGAAACCCTGCACTCCCATTGGCTGGCAGCTATGGCTGCAGGCTATAAGAAGCAGCCGTAGCCAAGCCAGGACGGGTCCATTCGAGCTGTAGTCACTAATAAAGTCTTTGCTGGAACTCCTCGCGTCTGACTCTTCATGCAAACTTAACACTGGCGACGAGGATGGGATTTCCCTGAAGAGAAGACGATGCAACGAACAAGCAACTGAGCGAGATGACTGCGCTGAACACCCCCCCAGCACCGTTCGATCCGGCGACGGAAGACTGGGAATCGTATGCGGATCATTTCCACATGTTCCTGGAGGGGAACGATCTCGCCGGCATCCCCGAGAGATGGAAGAGGGCGGTCTTTCTCACGCACTGCGGTCCGGCAGTCTTCAAAATGGCGAAGGTGTTGGCGGGAGCAGCAGAGCTGAAGGTAATGGAATGGCCCGATTTAGAAAAACTTTTGAGAGCCCATTACGCCCCACAAGTATCGTGCCTCATTAAGAGACACAAATTTTACCGTCGGGATCAAGGGGATAGCGAGAATGTTAATGACTTCGTGGCAAGTTTAAGGGACATTGGGGGTGCTTGTGACTTTACCAACTTAGAAGAGGCCATGCGTGATCGGTTTGTTTTAGGCCTTAAAGATAAGGTCTTACAAAGCAAACTATTAATGAAACCTAAGATCACATTTAAAGAGGCCATTGAAGAAGCTGTTTCAGCGGAAGCCACCAAGTCCTCAGCAGCGGCCATGAAAAAGATTAACAAGGCCTCAAGCCAGGCCTCAAGCCATTCTGATGGGGATAAATCCACATCTACTCATTGAACAAATAGACTCTGATTCTGATGGCAGTGAGGCAGAGGAGGGATTTTAAAACTCAGAATGGAGAAGAAAAGAAAAGACTCTGGGAAGAACAGGCAAGGGTTCTATTGCAGAGGCTGTGGGGGGGCCACCCGCACTGATTGCAAGTTCTTTGACTCCATTTGCCTACGTTGTGAGAAACAGGGTCACATAGCCAGAGTCTGCAAATCATCTAGAACTCCACCAGCTAGGAAGAAATTCCCTGATAGAGACTTTAAGCCCAACAATTTCCTTGAAAAATGGGGCGAAATTTAGAAGCAAATGGCAAGAATGAAACTCACCAAACAATCACTATTGGTCATTCTTCACCCTTAAAAAGCAGAAAAGTACATGTGAAGGTGTTTATTGAAGGAAGGCCTTGCCAAATGGAAGTGGACTCAGGCTCTTATTTATCTATGGTGTCATGGGACACTATCCACAGACTTTTCCCAAAATTCAGAAAAAGCATTTCCAGAAGCAAGCACTGACTCTCAAAGACTACCAAGGAACAAGATTCCAGTAGTTGGAGCGAGAGATTTCAACGTGCAGTTTAAAGGCCACACCAAACGTTTGCCCCTGACCATCGTGGACAAGGATGCCCAAGTTTGCTGGGACTTGAGTGGTTCAAACCACTTGGCATCGAGGTGACTGGCATCCATCACGTGAGCAGTTCTGACTGGGAAGAGTCCTTGAAGTCTGAGTTTCCAGAGGTCTTCAGTGAAGGACTGGGCAAGTATATGGGGACCCCTATTGCTTTCAGCCTAGACCCCAAGGTGCCCCCAATTCGTTTAAAGCCCAGGAGGGTCCCATTTGCTTTAAAGGAAAAATTGATGCACAATTAGATAAACTCATTGCTCAAGGGGTTTTAGAGCCTACTGACCACTCCAGATGGGAAACACCCATAGTCACACCAGTCAAGCCTGATGGGTCAGTGAGAATCTGTGGTGACTACAAGGGGACACTTAACCATGCGCTGCAACAGAGCGCATATCCTGTACCAGTTGTGCATCATCTGCTCCATTCCCTTGGCAGGGGTACAGTATTTGCTAAACTGGATTTGGCTCAGGCATATCAACAATTAACAGTTGATGATGCCACTGCAGAGGCACAAACAATTGTGACCCATAGAGGTGCCTTCAAATGTAAAAGACTACAATTTGGAGTAAGGGTGGCACCTGGCATTTTTCAGAGCCTTATGGAAAGAATGTTGCAAGGACTGCCAGGGTAGTACCTTATTTTGATGATGTATTAATCTCTGCTGAAAATGACACTCAGCTTCAAGAAAGACTCAGAGAAGTCCTTACCAGATTCAGAAAAGCAGGTTTACAAGTCAAGGAAGACAAATGTACACTCAAAACAGACAGAGTTGAGTTCCTGGGGTATATGATTGACAAGCATGGCATCCATCCTACTGATGCCAAGGTTAAAGCAATCAATGAAGCCCCTAAACCTCGATGCAAGGCAGATTTGCAGGCCTTCCTTGGCCTTATTAACTTTTACCACATGTTTCTACCTCACAAAGCATCTATTGCTGAGCCCTTACATCGCCTACTTGATAAGAATGCTGTTTGGATCTGGGGCGGAAGGAACAGTCAGCATTTAACAGTATTAAGAGACTAATCACGTCTGATGCTGTGTTGATACAATTCTCTGAGAATTTACCTGTTGTTCTGACTTGTGATGCATCCCCTTTTGGAGTGGGGGTTGAGTCACAGGCTTCCCAATGGACGGGAAGCCCCAATTGCATTTACTCTCGCACGCTGTCCAAAGCAGAGAGGAATTATAGCCAATTGGACAAGGAGGCTTTAGCAGTTGTTGCAGCTGTTAAGAAATTTCATGAATATCTGTATGGCAGGTCATTCACCATTGTTACAGATCACAAACCTTTACTAGGCATTGTGGCAGGAGACAAACCTACACCTAATATCCTGTCACCAAGAATGCTGAGGTGGACTGAATTTCTTGCAGCCTATTCCTACAAACTGATTCACAGGCCTGGCAAGGACATTGGACATGCTGATGCACTGAGTCGTTGCCCACTACCTTACCACAAGGAGGACTTTGAACTTGAAACTCACACCTTTTTCCTGGAGACCGTTGCTAAGCTTCCAGTCCATGCTGCTGAGATTGCCAAAGAAACTGCCAAAGATGCTGTGTTGGCACCTGTTATGGGCTGGATTAAGAAAGGTTGGCCTCTTCAAGATCTACCTCACCTTGCCCAACCTTTTAAGTCCAGGCAAACTGAATTATCTGTATTAAGAGGATGTATTTTGTGGGGTAACAGGGTGGTTATTCCTGCAAAACTGCAAAGGGAGGTTTTGGAAATGTTACATGAGGGTCATCCTGGGATTGTAAGGATGAAAGGTTTGGCCAGAGTTATGTATGGTGGCCAGGTATTGACAAAATGGTTGAAAACTGGGTAGCCTCTTGTCCCAATTGCCAGGTAGTCAGACCTGCCCCACCTCACACCCCCACACAGGAATGGGAATGTCCTAGGGGCCCATGGTCTAGAATCCACATTGATTTTGCAGGCCCTACAAGAGGGCACACTTTTCTAGTGATAGTAGATGCATACTCCAAATGGCTAGAGGTAATTCCAATGACATCCACTACTACTGAGGCTGTTATCAAGCAGCTCAGAAAATTGTTTGTAACCCATGGGTTACCAGATGTCCTTGTCTCTGACAATGGCCCTCAATTCACATCTAACATTTTTGAATCCTTTCTAGCTCAACAGGGCATCAGACATGCCCTCACTGCCCCTGGGCACCCTTCGCCAACGGCCGGCTGAACGCATGGTACGCTTTACCAAGAGAAGCTTCAGCAGCTGGGTCCTGGGGACATCACTGAGAAGCTTGAAAAGCTTCTTAGTGTTCAACACATCACTCCTAGCCCATCAACTAACTTGTCCCCAGCAGAGTTGTTGATGGGCAGGAAACTTAGGTCTTCCCTTGACCGCCTTCATCCCACTTACGCACCCAACGCACCACTGGATTCCACTTCCAAAGTTCGTTCTTTTAGTGTGGGAGATTCTGTCTATGCTAGGAACCTTATAGGTGACCCTTTGTGGATTCCTGCTGAAATAACTCACATCACAGGCCCTCGTTCTTACAGGGTACAAACAGAGGATGGCCTCCTCTGGAGCAGGCACATTGACCAACTTAGATCCAGGTTCCCTCAGGAACATCAACCCTGTCCCTCTCTAGGTCCCTCACCTGATGTTCCATCTAGGGGAAGGAGGGAACAGGAGGAAAATCAGCAAACAGGAATCAACCCCATGTGTAACGAGCCATTGCGACAGGAACCATCCCAACCCTGTCACAAAGCCAAGATCCATTCTTAGAAGTGGAAGATTGCACATCACTACCTGACTTGGGTGCTGACATTGGAATGGAGATGGGTTGGGAGGAGAGACCAGATTCTAACAGTCTAACAGGGTCTCCTTTCACAGGAAGTCCCAACAGGGAAATGTCAGCAGACACATTTCCCCTCTCACTGGGTGAGAACGTTAAAGCTTCTGAACCACGAAGGTCTCAACGTACACGTAAGAGCCCCACCTATTTAAAGGAATACATTAGATAGGTTGGGGTTTGGTATGGACTGAACCTAGTGGGGAGGGGTGTTATGTATGTAGGTTTGAATGTTATTGGTTTATTTGAACTGTTCTTGTAAAATGTCAAATGGTATTGGTTTAAATAGTGTGGGAAGAAACCCTGCACTCCCATTGGCTGGCAGCTACGGCTGCAGGCTATAAGAAGCAGCCGTAGCCAAGCCAGGACGGGTCCATTCGAGCTGTAGTCACTAATAAAGTCTTTGCTGGAACTCCTCGCGTCTGACTCTTCATGCAAACTTAACATTACCCTTGTGCTTCTTTCTGTCCAGATGTTTTCAAAGCATTTATTATAGTTGTTACTAATTGCACTATGATCCTAAAGTGAAGCTAGGTAATAAATGAGGCTATTCACTTTACCTACCTTTCATTATATGGTGACCATAGGCTACAAATAGATGTATTAGTAGAGAGGAAGGCCATTTGAAGAATGTTGTGAAAAAGGTCTTAGCAAAAATGAGAGCCCTTATTCTTTCGACATGGTTTTGGCCTCACTGAGCAAAAGGGCCCATTGCAAAAAAAAAAAGCAAAATCCAGTGAGGATAACATCGGAGAATATACATGCATACAAACACACACAGAGTCTGTCTGCCTGCCTGCCTGCCTGCTTGCCTGCTCGTCCACCTGTCCACCTGTCCACCCACCCATCATCTATCTATCTATCTATCTATCTATCTATCTATCTATATCTATCTATCTATCCATCCATCCATCCATCCATCCATCCATCCACCCACCCACCCACCCACCCCACCTACCCACCTACCCACCTACCCACCTACCCACCTACCCACCTACCCACCTACCCACCTATCCATCTATCTATCTATCTATCTATCTATCTATCTATCTATCTATCTATCTATCTATCTCCAAATCTGCACACTAGTACAGGTAGTCCTCAACTTACAACAGTTCATTTAGTGACTGTTTGAAGTTACAACGGCACTGAAAAAATGACATATGACCATTTTTCACATTCATACCTATTGCAGCATTCTCATGGCTATGTGATCAAAATTCTGATGCTTGGCAACTGACTCATGTTTATGACAGTTTCAGGGTCCTGTGATCACCCTTTGTGACCTTCTTACAAGCAAAATCAATGGGGAAATCAGATTCACTTAACAACTGGAGCAAGGAAGATCATAAAATGGACAAAATTCATGTAACAACTGTCTTGCTTAGTAACAGAAATTTGGGACTGAATTGTGACATGTAGAGTCAACAGAATGCAACACATCCTTTTGGCACCTTGTAACCAGCTTTTCAATAGCTGATGCATCCCTGAAGTGAAAGTTTTAGCCAGTTGGAGCTATCTCAGCCACCCCTACGAGACTAGACAGAGGAAGAAACATAAATTTAAAAAAGGATTATCAGGGATAAGAAAGTTGATTTGGGAAATGCTCCATGTATGTGTTCTTTTATTTTCAATTAGTGAAATATAAAAATCACAACATCAACAACAATGACTCTATATCCACAACAGAAAAAAGATGGTGATTATACAGTGAAAAACTAAATTCTAGTTAAATCATAATGAAAATAAACATGACAAAAGAAAAATAAAAAAGCCCACAAAAAAGTCCATGTAATTACCTAAACATTAACTGTAAAGTTAATTCAGTTGTTAAGTTTATCATTAGACCAATACTAGAAGAGGAACAGTAGATTTCCTATTGTAATATTGTTTAATAATTATTTTAGTCAATCTCCTATGGTTAAACAAGTAACCCACAATTCTTGTTATTTGACAGATTTCCAAATACTGTGGTTATGGTTAACAGGAACATGTGTGTCTTTAATAAACAGCAGTTATCCAGAATGATATTAAAAGTCCTGTCAATGTCAGTTTCAAACATAGCTCTAATTGGACAAGACCACACCATATGGAGTAATGTTCCAATTCCTGAATTCATCTCCAAAGCAGAATGATTGGAACCAACTTTTATTCAACTTCCATCTCTAAAACATCCAGTATACATAGAGCACATTGTTACTACCTCATTTAATATACTCTCAGGAAATATATTTCACATTGCTTAATGCGATTATACACTCATTTACCAGGAGCTTCCAGAATTCAGAGTCTGCAGTATATCTATCAAAAGCAGTAGGGCTATGTGCATTTTGAAAATAGGTCATAAGAAATGCTACACATCTCTCACAAGCACATACTTCTCTGCTTCTCATCAGCTTCGACACAAATCTGAGGAGGGTGGGTGGCAAAAGAGAAGCTGATGACTAGATTTTAGAAGAGAATATATGAAGCTCAGGGTTGAACTGTGGCATCCTTGGGCACTCTCTGAGCTTGGTTGTTTGCTTGCAGATGTTTCGTTACCAGGCTAGGTAACATCTTCAGTGCACTTCAGTGCAGTGACTTTAATTAGCTGACTCTTTAAAGCAAAGTCAGTGATTTGTGCAGAAACTTGGAAAAGAGCATGGCTGAGTTAATTATTAGCAGAAAAGCATTTCTTCTGATCATTACTGAAGTATATAAACCCTTAGAGTTCAGATAACCAAAAATAATAGTGGATTAAATCTGGAACATTAGTATGGGCTTTATCTTTACTTCCCCATTATGGAGAAGTAGACTTTGATGGGCAAAAAGTCTATAAGGAAGAACATTCTAAATCAATAATTTTCTTTAATAAGATTTTGGTATGAATAAAGAACCTATTACTTTAACCTCCTGTGCAACTCTAATGGTGCCATTGCCATTCATTTCCCAGCTTAAATTACTCTGATGCTTGTTACAGCAAAAGACAGGGATATGTTTATTGCTTTATTAAAAAATCATCCTTAGCTGAAAGGTGTGCGTGTTCACTGTGATTGATAAGAAAGGAGTCTTTGCTTTTCTTTCTTTTTCAAAATCAAGTATGCATAATCAATTTGTCATTAAAATGGAAATGAGTTCAGGTAATGATAACCCATAGAAATTAATGCATTCCGGTATAAGAATAAATGTTATATATTCATTATAAAATCTGGTTCCCAATTTAAAAGTGAATCCATTTTTTCTAGACTTGCAAAAAAGTCCACAAAAGTTGCTGGTCTGCTAAGCCTGTGTATTTAAAAAAAAGGAAGATTCTTTATCTTCTATTGTTTCCTGGTATTGCTTTATCAATTATCCACACTTTCTTCTTTTCAGCCACAATTAAATATGATATGTTAGGCACCAAGACTTTATCAGTATGTATTTGGAAATCCCACAAGATTGTAACTTGTTCATTTTCACCTTGTTTTTCATCTGTATGTTCTCACCAATTTGTCATTATTGACATATGATAATTTTTGTGGACGTTCCAGTGAATCCTTTTGGTGACTGTATTATGTTATTGTTTATAATCAGTTCATGCAATCTACTGTTTCTTCTGTTTCCTTGTACAGCCTGCACTTTGAATGATTTTTCAATTTTGGCCTTGATTACATTAGTCTGAAAAGCTTGCTCTTGAACAGCCAAATCAAGCCTTCAAGGTTTTTTTTAAAGTTCAAGTTGTAATCCATTGCCAGATTTTATCTTTATCCACTTTCCCTTCAGTCTTTTGTAGAAATTGATCATATAATGTTTTCCTTACCAGCATTCTATTTATGTTTTTATTACATTATGTTTGGTCTTCTGTACATTCAGTAAGTTCCAATTTTTAACTTCAGTGCTTGTTCTTGTTTGTTGAAAGTTTGTTTGGCTTGAAGTAAACCTCTTCCTCTATTTCTTTGGAGCAGGTATAATCTATAAATATCACTACAGGGATGTAATATATAGTAAATATTCATCCATTTTCTTGTTTTTCAGTCCACACTGTCCTTTTCAGCTTGTATCCAGTTAGTAATTCTAGCAGTGTGTATGGCTTAACTATTTTTTTTTTTAATTACATTTATATGCCGCCCTTCTCCGAAGACTCAGGGCGGATTACAATTTCTGGGATACAACCCAGTGTGCTCAGCAATAGCCTTCATTCCATTGTATATGTCTGCTTATTACTAAGCGGCATTTTTACAAGGTCAGCTAATTGCCCCCAATAATCTTGGGTCCTCAATTTACCTACCCTGAGAGGATGGAAGGCTGAGTCAACCTTGAGCCTGGTGGGATTCGAGCCTACAATAATTGTAGGCAGCTGGATCTTAAGAGCAGGCATTTAACAGCCTGAGCTACCAAGGCTCATTGATGGCTTTGATAGTGTCTTATTATTATTATTATTTATTAGATGTATATCCCGCCTCTCTTCCCCCATCGGGGGAAATTGTACTTTTGTACAATTGTAATCTTCACTGTACAATTTGATCTTTAACAATTTTACACTCTTCAGATATATTCTTTACTAATCACATTTCATGCTTGATGTCATCCAACTGTAAATTGTTCAGAAAGTTATAAGTTTGATCCAAATGGCTTCTGAGGGTTTGGCCATTTGGCATTTCAAGTCCATTATGGACTTTCTCCCAATTTATTGCACCTGTGTCACATTTCACTAAACTGTATTCCATTGTCATATCATTGTTAAAAAATTTTAGCAGCAAAATTCTGTTTGTCAGTTAATGGATTTCAGTTTCTGATTTTCCATAAAGTTCTGGGTGATCCATATATATAGCAAATGTGGGATTTTATTAACATTTTCTGTTCGTTAGACAACATTTGTTTGTTTCAAAAGCACTGAAAATGGGGTCATAATAGTCACAAATAATAAGGATGATAATGAATTAATCTGGAAGATGCCTTTGCTAATGTTGACAAGCCCGTATTTTTCATTTACAACCATCAATTTTGTCTTCCACTGCTTCATTATTATTATTTTTTAATAAATATTTTAGTGTTTTTTATTGATGCAAGTTGTTTCCAAACATTTGATGATCCAACTGTGGCCTAATGGATCAAGCACCTTTTTATAACAATCCAGATTATATGTAAATTAGTTGCTTGGTTTTTGCAATTCTCCAAAATTATTTTATCAATCAGAAATTGATCTTTTGTAACTCTCCTTTATTTTCCTTTCCTTTCTGTTCTACTCAAAGATTATTTTCTTCTACTGTCTACTATTATGCCTGTGAATAATTTAAATAATGTAGGCAAGTATATTGGCATATTATTTCCTGGTGTTGACCTTTTCACTGGATCCTTTTGAATCAGGTAAGTTTGCCCGTTAATAACCAATTTCAGAAATTATGTAAAATTTCATTAAACTGCTTAGCTATCATTGGATGCAAGCTAGTCCAATATCTGAACCTAAAGCCACACAATTGATCATTTCCAAGAGATTTCAAGTTTTTAATTCTTTTTACTTGATTTTTAACCATTTCTGCTGTTATTATTAGTTCTTCCATTTGACTTTTACAAAATTTATCTTCAAATTCTTTCATTCATTGAGCATTTTTATTATAGTCTTTTTCAGTTTCCCATACATTTTCCCAAAACTGGATTGCTTCCTTTTTGTTTGGTTTTCCATTTTCAGAATTTCTATTGCTATTTATACTTTGGTAGAATTGTCTCTAATCTGACTGAAATAGCTGATTTTGCTAAAATTGGATGATCAAAGCAGTCCATTTTCCCCACTGATTTGTTGCTCTATGATTTCCAGAGCTTTTTCAAATTGCAGGGTCCTTGGTGCTCTCTGAACTTGATTGTTTTCTTGTAGACATTTCATTACTCAAACTAGGTAATGACTAGCACTGATGATATTACCTAGTTTGGATAGTGAATGTCTGCAAGAAAACAACCAAGTTCAGAGACTACGAAGGGCACATTTCAACCCGAGCTACAAATATTCTCCTTTATTGGCTTCTTCAAATTTTATGGTGCCGACCATTTTTAAAAACTTTTTAAAAATTGTGTTGAACTTTAAATTCTTCAAGATTTGCTGTTTCATATTCTTTAAATTGCTTGCATCTGAACTTTCTTTATCTTGGCCTCCTGTTTGATCTTCCCCATTGGAATTGAATATGATTTTGCTTTCGATAATTTTGCAAATGCCATAATTTTATCTTTTAATTCTTCTTGTGGGAGGGCTGTTCATAGGTTGTTTTAGTGGTGGCCTGTACTGTTTTTATTACTTCTAAATTATCATTTCTGTAGTTCATATCAGCTGTTTCTTCTGTTTCTTTTAATTGTTGTTAATTGGTCTCATTTGAGACAACGATGAATCTGCATACAGACGGGAGGTTGAACAGCTAGTCTTGTGATGCAACCAAAACAATCTTGAACTAAATACACTCAAAACTGTAGAAATTGTGGTAGATTTTAGGAGAAACCTTCCTATACTACCACCTCTTACAATACTAGACAATACAGTATCAACAGTAGAGACCTTCAAGTTTCTAGGTTCTATGATATCTCAAGACTAAAAATGAACACCTATCATCAAAAACATCATCAAAAAAGCACAACAAAGAATATTCTTTCTGTGCCAACCCAGAAAGCTCAAACTGCCCAAAGAGCTGCTGATTCAGTTCTACAGAAGAATTACTGAGTCTGTCATCTGCACCTTTATAACTGTCTGGTTTGGCTCTGCAACCAAACAAGACAGACACAGACTTCAACGGATAATTAGAACTGCAGAAAAAACAATTGCTACCAACCTGCCTTCCATTGAGAACCTGTATACTGTACAAGTCAAAAAGTGCGCTGTGAAAATATCTACAGAACCCTCACATCCTGGACATAAACTGTTTCAACTTCTACCTTCAAAATGATGCTATAGGGTACTGCACACCAGAACAACTAGACACAAGGATAGTTTTTTTCCCCTAAATGCCATCACTCTGCTAAACAACTAATTCCCACAACACTGTCAAATTATTTACTAAGACTGTATTACTATTATTCTTCTCATCCTTCCTAGTACCCATCTCTTCCCACTTATGACTATAATTGTGTTGCTTGTATCTTTACAATTTATATTGTTTTATTTGTTTTCTAGTATGATTTGATTGTTTATTGTAACCTATGACTCTCAGTAAGTGTTGTATCTTATGATTCTTGATGAAAGTAATCTTTATGTACACTGAGAGTATATGCACCAAAGACAAATTCCTTGTGTGTCCAATCACACTTGGCCAATAAAGAATTCTGTTCCGTTCCATTCTGTTCCATTCCATTCTGTTCCATTCCATTCCATTCCATTCCACTCCACTCCACTCCACTCCATTATATTATTCTATTCTGCTGCCCTTGTTGACAGATGCTTTTTCAAAAGGCAACTGGACTGTTTGTTTTCCTTGAGGAAGAAGATGATGTTTTTCTTATCATCCAAGAAGCTTCATCAGTTATGACTGAATGATAGGGAGATGGAAGGATAGGTTCTGACAGGATAGGTGGGGGAAGAAATGGAAAGACTGTATATCTGGTCAGTTATCTGGTCATTAGCACTCTGAATGATATCCATTGAGGCCACTTGGTAGGTTTATCTATGCCCTCAGGGTCAACTGAATCAGGGTCACCTGAATCTTGGAAGGGACTATGTTATTTTTTTAAATAAAACTTAAGGCCTGATTATTAGCAAGCTATATATTTTCCACTTTAATTCCTGGTTTGTAAATCTTTTATACATCAGTGATAAAACCATAGACATTAACATTTTCAAGGAAGATAAAAAATTGAACACTAATTGTTGCCAATACAGAAAATCAGTCAAACAAGGAAGGAAGAAATTATAATTAGTACCAGAAAATATCACTATTATGATTACTTTTCTTTTCCAGCTTTTCGTTTCTTATTGTGTTTTGGTGGTGCCTGATTAATATTTCTTATGACTTTTCACAGCTGACATTCCCAAACTGCTTCATGGTGCATCCATTTCAATAAAGAAAGATGCATTGTCTGCATCAAAAGGCAGAGTGCTCAGTGAGAGGACGTTTTTCTAATCAGCTTTTTGCAGTGCTCTTTTCCTTAAAACTGACTAAAATGGTTTACATTATCTTCCCTCAAAAGAAATTCATTGCTTAAAGCAATGCTCAGATGTCACCTTCTTCTGCCAAGTCGATGAAACATGGGTTATTTGGAGACTGAACAACTTTGTTCCAAAAAAGAAGAGAGAAGGAAGAAAAGCAACTGTTTCTGTAGGGCAGAGTTAAAGTTATTAGAAATGGCCCTGGGTCACAGGGAGTTGGTGAGAAATGGACACTCACATTCCTCCAGCTTTCAAGTCAAAAGAGGGGGAGATTTGGAGAGAAAAGGATACTGATGTCATCAGTGGGAATGCTCATTTTTTTTACAGGAATTAAAAAAATTGTGGAGATCTGGGTGAATTATGAAATGAAAAAAAGCTTCCCATCATAGTGAATTGTATGCTTGACAGTAGCCCTACATACCTGCAGTGTTTAAAATTTAGCCATTTAAGCTTCAATGCACTGGTAAGTCAGAGGTGAAGGGAAGAAAAGAACAAGGTTAAATTTCTTGAGGTTTTATTCCTTACAAATTCCATGTAGTATCTGCACTCACCAAGTCCATGTTAAATATCAACGCCTATATTCACGAGTGAAAAATCTTTCACAGACCTATGTGGGGCATACATAAGTCTATACAATAACCTTTCTTACATCTTGGTCCTAAAAATGTTCATTCTGAAGTTTATTTATTATGCTCCTGGTTGCCTAATCTAAGTGACTTATAGTGCTTTAAAAGGACAAATGTGATCAATAATAAGATCATAGTTCATACCTAATATATTCTTGGCTTACAATCATTCACTTAGCGACCATTTGAAGCTACAATGACACTGAAAAAACTGAGTTACACATTTGTAATCATCTCAGCATCCCCATGGTCACATAATCAAAATTCAGACTCTTGGAAACTTGCATATATTTACAATTGTTGCAGTGCTCCTGGGATCATGCAATTACCATTTGTGACTTCCCAGGTGGCTTCCAATAAGCAAAATCAATGGAGTAAGCTTGATTTGCTTAATAACTGCATGATTGACAATGAAAATTCTGGTCGTAATTCTGGTTGCAAGTTGAGGACTACTTGTAAAAAAATATATGAATACATTCCAGCCATTCCAATGAGACGTGTGTGCATTTCTCATTTAGTATTCTGAAACTGAGAGAAAATTTAGAAACAGTTGCTCTTTTGTAATCTTTGAGAACTCAATAATGTTCCCTTTTAGATCCTTCTCACAGCCTGAACTGCTTTGCTGTGAGAAATTTAATACTTAATGGTTTCTGGGTTTCAGCAAACAGATATACCAGGCTGACCTTCTCTCTGCTTAGAATTTAAGCTGTATTGGATCTAATTAGTACAGTTGGTTTCCCAGACTGAACACTAGACAGGGAAAATAAAACAAATAAAATTTAAATGAAGACAGTTCCAAACCACTTCTATTCAGTAACCAAGAAAACCATCTGGCTATGTCCATACAATTCTCTGGGAGCTGAACTTGACTTGAATCCATATCCTAACTTTTCTAAGTGACTTATGTACCTTCTGGAACTTTTCAGTAATGTGATCTCTCTTTTAAAATATTGTGATACTGTGATCTCTCTTTTAAAATATTGCACAATCATTGCAATTATTCTGGCCTTAGGAAGGTTTCCCAGGAACACAAAGTCTAATTTTGATTTCATTAGGGCATTTATACTCCCCTTCTGATTTTTAAAATATAAAATTGATATTTATTAATTATAAAGTTATAAAATTTGCATTAAATTGAGAGGGAGCAAGATAAAAACTAAGTAAAAGTCACTCTTTTGAGGCAAACCAGATAGCTATTATCACTAAAATAAGACATAATTTGGTTGTTATTTATTAGTAATATTTTGGATGATTATTTTCTTTAATCGAAGAAAAAAAACCCATTATATTTGAAGAGTTTTGATCCTGCTAAACTGAGGTCATAGGGTGCTTACATATTTCCTTTTGGTTGAAATTACTATGTGCACAAAGGTGAGCGGGAGTTAAATTGCTCATTAGCTCTGGCAAATAAATGACGTATGAAGAGGCAATGCCTCTCTTGTGAAAATAAATCAGGTGCATTGATAGTCTGCATGAACCCATTTCATGGTCCTGGTTATGGTAAATGGATGTTCTTGTCTGTTATGCTGTTTTATGTTATTTTTAATTTGGGATGTTCTTGGTATGTTTTTATTCTGTTTTTAACTGTTAGCTGTCCAGATGTAATGACATGATTGGCCATATCAATTTATTCAATAAATATAGAAAAATAAATAAATCTAAAAATAGCTTCTAGGGATCTCTAGGCAGTCATTGTCCAGAGTGGACCTTTGGATCAGATTAACCTGTGGCCTAATCCAACAAGTTGGTTCTTATTTCTTCATTTATGAGCTTGTACAACTTATCCAAAATATCTTGAATGTGTAAAGAAGACTCAACTATTTCCATTAAGTGACCGTTTCCACTGGTGACATGTGGTGTGGTAGAGAAACTACTAGCATAAGCACATCGTCAATGCTTCAACTTGGGACTGCAGAAATCTCCAGCAGAAAATAAAATACCAAGACTCAAACATTGCAGTTTAAGAATTCTTGCATGTCTTCATAACTCCACTCCAAAAATAGACATTCCTACCAATTCCCAAGAGAAATAGAGTTGGAAGAGACCTTAAAGGTCTTCTAGTCCAAGCCCCTGCCTCAGCAAGAGATCCTATTATACCATTGTATAGGGTCTCCTGCTCAAGCATGGGGTTGGACTAGAAGACCTCCAAGGCCCCTTCCAACTCCATTATTCTATGTTCAATGTTCTCTGGAAAAATAGTTCATTTGGAAGATGTTAATCATTATGAAGAGAACAGTTTTTTTTCCTCAGTGTGACATCAACAGAAACACACATTCTACCTGGTAACAAAGGAAATGCTAAAGCTCAAAAAGTGTTTCATTTTATAAAAGAAACTAATTAAATTGTGGGTCGTGTTAAGGTCTAATATCGAAGGTTTACTTTAGATAAAAGCAAAACTGGACTAGGGACATAAATATAGAACATTTCTCACTTGAACTAGCATGATCTTCTCCCCATATTCTAAGAACTGTCTACTCCACATGTAAAATGAATGAAGAATAATTCCATGCATCTAAAGCAACCTCTTCTGATCTAGAGACTCCTTGCTGTGTCGGACTTTATCTTCAATAATTCCAAAGGTGATTTGCAATGTATGGAGGATAGTCCAGTGCATCTGGAGAACATTGCTTAGAGAAGGCTGCCCAGAAATCTTTCAAGCTAGGCAACTTGATATAAATCAGCTTGGTAAAAGAATTTCAGGGGCCTTTCTGGTATACTTGCTGATTTAAGACCGAAAACTGTCCTGAAACTGAGAAGCTGTCTCCTTCAGGTGCCCCAACATGATATTTCCAATTCCTTTACTTTTATTTTATTTGACTTAGTCAAGTCATTAAAACACTGTGAGTCTAAGAGATGACTCTAGAGTTTATTGACTTTGTAGGTCTTGCTTCATGCAGACATTTTCTTATTTTTCCAGAAACTAGTGCTTGCTATTTGTGTTGAGCTGCAGGAGCGAACAATCCTATCCAGTAGGATTCTTAGAATATATGTACATTAAATTTGTCCACCTAAAGGAGGAAACAAAGCTTTGAATATAGGAAGAACATTTGCTTCTGTATTTACAGTTGATATTTGCAGTGTTAACAGCAACTGAAATCTTACAATGTGTTTGTTTATAAGACTCCATCCTTTACTGTATAATTTTCCAGCTAAAATTAACTGTGAAGGGGAAAAAAGGATAGACCAAACTGAACTGCAATTACTGCTATTTTGTTTTCTGCATAATTGCACTTCATTTAAAATTTTTACAGATGTTTTTAAACTTTTTTCCTGTTCACATTATTTGATTTGCTACTGTTAATTATTTAATCATTTGATAAACAAATAATATCTAATCCTCCCAACATATTTTAAAGCCTTAAATAAAACCTTAAATGCCCAGGTTTTGAATAGTGTATCATCAGTGCTCATTGTCCCTTTTATTTGTGTTAGCCTTGCATTTATAAGGCTTATTACTATTTATGAATCACATTGTGTTGCAACAAATAACAAGGATTTCATAAATCATACTGTTTTCAACTGTATCAAAGCTATTATGGTCAGAAAGTATTGTTTTGCCTTTAATTATATTCCTATAACTTGCCTTGTTGAAATGTGTTTAAGACTGACCATATGGTCCTCCGTAAAATAATATGGTGTCTTTGTTCTCACAATCTTATTGCTAATTAAAAGAAGTAAGAATATAAAATGCAAGCCATCTGCTTATAAGTCCCATAACAACTGAGTTTTAGCATTAGTAGTTAAAGTATCACTTAAGGTTATATGAAACTATACTTTATACACGAATAATACATCACATAACTCAAATTTCTTTAGTTCCAGTTTAGCATGCAAACCAAACCACTGTGGTGTAAATTCCATCATGCTGGCTTTTGCACAAATCAATTATAGAAGATCATGGTATAATACTATGGTTGAATGTAGCTAATGAGCTACAATATTGGTCTTTTTAACTTAGGGATTTTAAAAGTGGGATCCATATTGATTTCCTAATAGCCTGTCTGCCACTCTCTGTGTTTCAATTTGTAATCTGAAAAAATAGACTTTCCCCACTTGCATGTCACTTGCAAAAGCTACCAGGTTAGGAGTAAAAGTTTGGACAAAATCTTTATCTTGCATTCCACACTCTGATCCAGGATGCCAAATGGTATTACAGATGCAACTCAGTTCACCAGACTATCCTAAAACTCCTGCTCTCTGAAGTAGTGCAACCAGTCTAATTCACAAGCCAATTTCACAAGCCATTTTTATCAGAATATCTTCTAATCCTTAATCCTTTTATTTTATCAGAATATCTTCTAATCCTTAATCCCTTCTGATAGTTTCAAACCTTTCTACTTAGTTTTGCACTTCCTATAGAATATTGCAAAGTTTGGCCTTTCCTGTTTATAAGTCTCTTAAGTCACAAATTAAAATGATAGCACTGTAACTTTGAAATACACTATAATTGGCAGTCCATGAAAGCTGTGATGACTAAAATATAGCCCAAGAAAAAAATTGATTTTTGGTTTTTGTGGGGAAAAAATCATCAGGAGGACAGCTTGATCTGCATCAGACATTCTAAGAATGAGGTAGCTGCTGTGCCAATAAAATATCCATATGGAACAAATTAATGCATTTGTAATGACCCGGGGGCAAGACACAGAGGCAACATAGCCAGCTGATAGTTCAAACTCCCCTTTATTGCTCCAACTTTCCCCAAATGCTCCCACATTTATCACAAGTATTGTATTCCATCCCTTCAGACTTGAAACATTTAATGTAATCAGTTTATATGCTAAATTTCTTAACACCTTCCTCCCACCACTAACACATATGTCCTTGTGAATAGAGTCCCTGAGCCACATCTCTTGTTCTGTTGTGTCTGTGGAGAATTCCAGATGACTTCTGTCTATCCAGTCATGAAAAAAATTCTCCCACAGGGACCGTGACTTCTATTTGTTTTTTGTTTTATCCACCCAGGATCCAGAAATAGCTTCCTAGCTTCTTAATTTTGTGCTTCCATATGTATCATCCACCATTACTTGTTCCTGAAGATTTGTATTTTATAAAATTTTACATAATGTATTTGACTTTTCATCTTATGCCTGTAATAAAGATTAATTCCTAACAAGTAGGAAGAAATTGACACTTAAAGCCGTATTTCCCCTGTATGATTCTTTTCCCCATCAGCAAAATATGAAATATGGATCCTTTGCTATCTGCTATCTCTACTCTACCAGAATGGCTTGAGCTACAAAGCATTTATTTTGAAAACCTCTCTGAGTCTTCGGACTTAAAAAAGCTATTTTCATATGCAGGATTGAACTGGCTAACAAACAGCAATTTCTTACTCTGAAGAAGTTAATTTTCTACTGGATAAGAAGAAAAAAGCAAGACTCCCAGAGGTATAGTTTCACAGAGAAGGGAAAAAATATATCATAACAATTTCATAACCATTCTCCACTGAGACCCAACTCCTGCCACTTCTCTTACAATAGCCTTGGACTGTCAGTGCTTCACTGCTATTTACAACCATTTGAAACAGCTGACAGGCAATCAAAATCTTGCAATAGATGCTCAGTTCAGCCACCTGTAAGCATCAGTGTTCCTCAACTAACACATTTTCTTTTTGTGATTATTTCTGAATTTCATGGCAATATAAAAAGTACACCTAGGGTAATAAGCTGTGCAATGAGTGCATTGCTGTTTTGGGTGCTTTGCATCTTGCAAATGGTTCTGAAAAAGAGGATTTTTTTCAATCCTCCTGAGATATTTCAGGGGGCTTTAGCTTTTTAAGCTTCTTAAAGGATATTTCCACAATCATCCTTGAGCATGCATAAAATAAGGCTGGTTGCTGGCATTATTAGCCATTGCCAATTTTTATTCAGACTTCACTGCCTTCCTCTTCCATCACCTGACTTCCTCCAATGTGATAAATTCTTACAGATTTTGATCAAGATTTGGTAGCAGGGTGTCAGAAAAAAGATGAAATACTATTAGCATAAATAATTGTCAGCCTTTGAAATAGACCCACTTAGGAAACATACTCCACAGAAAGACCCTGAAATATAGAATAGAATTCTTTATTGGCCAAGTATGATTGAACACACAAGGAATTTGTCTTTGGTTCACGGTTATTCAAGCGCTCGTTGCTTCCCATCTTGACTACTGCAATGCTCTCTATTTAGGGCTTCCCTTGCGGACTATACAGAGGCTTCAGCTGGTGCAAAATGCAGCTGTGCGGGTTGTGATGGGAGCGACCTGATACTCCCATATGACACCCCTCCTGCGCGATCTGCATTGGTTGCTGGTTGCCCTCCATGTAAGATTCAAGGTGCTGGTGTTAACCTATAAAGCCCTACATGGGTTGGGTCTGGGGTACTTGCAGGAGCGTCTCCTGCCACCATCGAGTTCCAATCGCCCAGTGCGCTCACACCGGCAGGGCCTCCTTGGGGTGCCATTGACCAGACAATGTCAGTTGGCAGCTCCCCGGGGTAGGGCCTTCTCTGTGGGAGTGCCCACCCTGTGGAACCAGCTGCCCCTGGGGTTATGGTTGGCTCCCAACCTGTGTTCTTTCCGCCGTGATCTAAAGACCTGGATGTTTTCACAGGTCGGCCTGGATTGAGGGAGACTGGGGGTTTTAATTGGATATTTTAGTGTGGAATTTTATTGGTTATTTGGATTGGATTAATATTTTTTAATATTTGTATGTATGTTATATTTTTGTGTGAGCTGCCCCGAATCCCTCCAGAGATGGGGCAGCATATAAATCCAAATAAATCAAATCAAAACAAATATGCTATCAGTGTACATAAAGAAAAACTAAAATACATTCATCAAGAATCATAAGATACAACACTTAGTGATAGTCATAGGTTACTAATAAGCGATCAAATCATACTAGAAAATAAATAAAACAATATAAATTGTAAAGATACAAGCAACACAATTATAGTCATAAGTGGTAAGAGATAGGTACTAAGAAGGATGAGAAGAATAATAGTAATACAGTCTTAATAAATAATTTGACAGTGTGGTGGGAATTAGTTGTTTAGAGAGCATTTGGGAAAAAACTGTCCTTGTGTCTAGTTGTTCTGTTGTGCAATGCTCTATAATGTCATTTTGAGGGTAGACATTGAAACCATTTATGTCCAGGATGTGAGGGGTCTTTTTGACTCATACTGTATTGAGATAGCTATAATACAGCAGTCCTTGTCCGACAACCATCACTGAGCCTGGTAATTACCGTTATGATTGTTGTAAAGTTGTTCACATGACTGACCCATTTTTATAACGCTTTTTGCAGTGGTCATTAAGTAAACACCATGGTCATTAAGTAAGCACTGCTGTTGTTAAACAAACCCATCCAAAAAAATCTCAACAGTATGACAAATATAGACAAGGTTAAAAGTTAATCTCAGCTCCCTGACTGCAGGCAGTATTGATGAATCAGCTTTCCTAAATAGTCCAGATAGGAAATATGATCAAATGCACTAATTCTTCTTTATTGTAAAGCTACATCAATAGAATCTTGCAATATAAAATTACAATGCTTCTACCACTTCTTACTGCCTGATAAATTGGGGAAATTTCCTTCTAAGTTTTTTTTTTGCCTGTTATATACCGGTAGCTATGGGCTCCCCTAACTCTTATCTGATCACTTCTTTGGCAGCATCTCCTTCCCCCATCTCTCAAAGTTATTCCCACATCCCATCATATTGTGTAAGGCCAAGATGAAATACATCAGCTGGCTTAGGATCAGACAGACACAGGCAAAATTACAACAACTCTATTAGTACAGTACTGGGGGGAAAACCAAAACTATGCACAGAATAGTCTTGGGAGAAACCATCAGGATGCTAAGAGATTTAAATGAGAGACAGGAGAGCTTTGATCCTTGCAGTCACTAGGCATTGTTGAAGACTCAAAGGAACATAACAGTTCTTCCTGTAAGTCCTTCGGAAGTTGTACCATGCATTCTTATTAAATTTCAGTGATAGGATCTTCGGAAAAGGAACTTGAAACCATGCAATTCTTTTCTGTCCCTATGATTCCTAGATCTTTTCAATTTAAGATCAAGACAAGCTGCCTGGAAATTACTTTTGGAACCAGATCAGCTTTCCTGCCCAGAACAAGGTACAGAGGTAATGTTATTAGCAGGTGTAAAGTTTTGAGGATAGACCTAATTCACCTATAAAGAGACTGATAGTATTGTGTACTCCCAACTTTAATCTGGATAAACTGAGAGTTATTATCTTGGAGGTTCAGCATCTTGAACAAGAACTCATATTGCTGCTAGCTAATAAACCATTAGTAAGAATATTTGAAGTAGCTTTTATTATATTTGAGTAATAAACTCTTAGCTTCGAGTAACCTTTACTTTTGACTAATTAACATGAGTATATCATATATTTGAATAAATCTATATTTAAAGTTATGTACAATGGGAAACCCTTTCTCATTCACAGGAAAGTTGAGCTGCCAAGAAATTCTGTAAAAACTGAATGTTTGTCAAGAAATAAATTTGTCCTTCATGCCTGCAGAAGATTACCCATTAAGAACCTCTCCAATTGGGGCAGTGATAATGATGACCTCCCACCATCACAGAAAGGCAGAATAGTTCCAATTGTCTGATAACTCCTTAGTCTTTAAAGGAATATCAAATAATGGCAATGTACATATGATCATTTTGTGCATTTACCATATAAGCAAAGAAAGCAGTTTGATTATACATACCAATCTGTTTGCACTCTTAGAACTGACCAGCTATCCAGTGAGTGGATGGATTAATGAAGGAAAATGAGTAAATCTTTCAGTTTCATTTTATTCAATTATTTTATCCTGCTTTTTTTCATATATAGCTCAAGGTGATGAACATACCAATATTTCTTCCTCCTCTTATTTTCCCACAACAACAACCCAGTCTGGCAAGCTGGGCTGAGAGAGAATGACTGCTCAACCAGTTGGTTTTTCATGCCTAAAATGGGATTAGAACTCCCAATTGCCTGGGTTCTAGGTTAATACCTTAGCCACTATACCAAAATAGTTTGCAGTTTTTGGTGGTTTCTCATCTTTCAGAATTAGGTTAATTGTAATATATTTTAATTAATTAATTTATTTCTGAAGTTAAAATACAAAATTTGAAAAAAAGAAACAAACATCAAACAGTGATAAACATCAAAAAGTGTACAAAAATAACAAATGATAAATATATCATTAACATTAACATTAAAAATAAATTGTCTGGATGTCTAATCTGGATAAAACGAGGATCAAACTAGCTGTGCAGTTGAATGCATTATCTCAAGTGGCAACTTCCTAAGGGTATGGAGTCAAATCAAATGAGGACCTACCTTATATGTCAAACCATTGCACTGTATACAATTCCACTTGTAGGCATGCACAAAAGGGACAGATAATGGTATAGCTCTATCTTCATCATTTCAATAACATTGGAAGTTTCTGTATGCATGTGTCTTGTAAAACAACTTAAGCATGAAAAAGCATCCATCTCTTTACAGGTAGTCTTCATTTAGCAACCACAATTGGGAATGTAAAAACTTGATCAGTGAAATTGCAACTGCACTTATGATCAACTTTGTTTTACAGATTTGCAAAAGTTGTAGATGTTAAGTGTGGTGATAAAAGTTACTTTAAAGTTTAATAGGAGGAGGTGTTTAGATAAGATATAGACTTCGGGAAACACTCGGATGAATAGTCAATAACAGAAGTAGGATGTATATTTTATATTTTATATTGTACCATGGTGGGTCTTTCTGTATTCTCTCTCTTTACCTGTTTCTTTTTTTTTTATGGTGAGAAAGTTGGCTAGATCTGGATTTAAATATGTATTAGGACCTCTTCGCTTTGAATACAAAATATGGATGATTGTTTTTTTTCTTTTTCAATAGGTTTTTTAAAGTATGTTTTTTGTTGTCGTTATGATGTGTTAATAAAGTTTATTAAAAAAAGTTAATTCAACATCACTTTTGTAACTGTCACTACATAAGGCAATTGCTAAATGAGGACAGTCATGTTCATTCTGCTTTTTGCTGGCTGAGAACTCTTTTTGACTATTTGTATACCACTGACACTAGTTCACAAAAGTTCTAAATCCAATTTAATTTAATCACCAACAGGTAGCCAGCAAGCTTTCATAACTGAAAAACAATAAGGGGATTCAAAGATCGCATATGATGTTTCACATGTGTAGGAAGCAAGCTTACCCCTCCTAGAAGAATGAAATATTTTGAGAAATATTAGAAAAGGCAGAATATTATATTTCCCTAGATGGGGAGAGAGACACGCTCTTGAAGAACAGAAAGTGGACTCAGTCTCCCTCCCCACAAGAAACTGAGGAGGCCACCTTTTAAAAATGCTGATTTGGTAATCCATTCAAGACAGGATTAGAACACCAAGGAAGCCAGCATCTAGGATTAATTACATTTGTTAAACAAGATTAAAAACCCCAACTCATTGCCGGCCTTCACGAGACAAACTAATTAATATCAAATAACAGAATACACAAAACAAGCCTCTAAATTACAAAATGCTGTAAAACAAACTGTATAAAAATCCATGTACTCATCAAACCAATTGATCAGCTGGCCCAGGACTGCTGTTGGTTCTGTTCATCATTAAAACCATCTTTCCAATCAGCCTCCATTTTTGCAGTATCTTTGTCCCAGCTTGGAACTGAACCAGATGGATATTTCTTCTAACACATGCAACAACTTAGCTACTTGCATCAGAGAATATAACTAGTTTCCAATTTCATCTGCTTTGATAAAGTAGCCATGAAAGCACAACTTATTATGAAAGGACTGTTTTCCACAGAAGAAGCTGGACACTTAAGGGAGCAGCTGGGCTGGATAATGTCCTCGTCTAATCAGAATCTCACTCTTGATTATTATTATTATTATTTTTGAGTCTATTCTTACCACCTCTTTTGCATCCAAGGATGAATGCAGTATTGATGACAGTCCACTTACTTCCCTAAATTCCCAATACGGTTTGGGAAGAGATCTCTTTCATATGTTCATATAGCTGCAAAGCATGATTCCTTAAGCCCTGCATAAATGGATCCTCTGAATAGTGTGCTGCTTGCAAGGTAATGGAGCAATAATTCAGACAAAATGTAATCAGGTGAAGCAGAGCAGTAAAGTTCAATTGGAGTACAGTCATGATATAAAATTGTGATACATGTGAAGCTGCCTGCCCATTCAAAAATACAGAACCCTGTACTCCAATACATGTGCTGTCAAATTATGTTGGCTTGGCTAACAGGATTTTCAACTATGGTTGAAACTTGAATTAGCATAGGATTTTCATTGCAGCACTTGTCAAATCATCCCAGCTGCAATGACTTCAAATACCTGAACTCTCAATTTCTCCCATGCATTAAAAGAGCTGATATACAAATAGTCCTCAACTTATGACCATTAGTTTAACAATAGGACAAAGCTGCAACAACCTGCAATTCAGGCATTTGGTAACCAGTTTATATTTACAGCTGGTTGCTAAAAAACCCCAATGCTAACAAGATTATAGCCAGAAAAAAAAGTCATTTCTTTATGTAATTCTTTTTTTCCTTTAATATATTTTTTCTTTCTTTCCTATTTTTCTTTGTTTTGTCTTTTCAGCATTGTATGTTTTTTCTTCTCATTTGTTTACTTTTTAAAGTATGTATTGGGTGTTATCTTTGTAATTGTAATTTTTAATAATTTTAATAAAATTACTATGAAAACATTGATTCAGAAATGATAAAGTAGAAAAAAAATCATTAGCTGGCCTAATTAGCTCTGTTTCAAGAAAAAGCAAACAGGTATGGAATTTGCAGCAAAATGTTGCAGAATTCAAACCACCCTTAGGTTCTATACATAATGCACTAATACATTGCTTTTGTTTTATTCATTTATTGTTGTCTCCCTCTCCATATTCCAACTGGTGCAAGACAACTGGGAGATATCAGCAAACTCCAGAAAATCCATAGCTGCAGAAATATAAATACACAAAAACTGTATATGTGATCTTTTGCATGAAACCTATTCTCTATCTGGTAGGTTTGGTTATTTTCCTAATATATCTTCAGCTGATTATAACACCCAGTCTTTTACATCCAGTCTTTGTGTACATCAAGTCTTTATGTAAAGGAAGGTGAAATGTAAGCATAGAAAAACAAGAGGTAGGACAAACCTTATGAAAGCTATTTTTATTTCATTTTATATTTAGCAGAAAAAAATATAAAAAAATAAAGGCAAGGATTTTAGAGGAACAGATATATGTATGGACAAAATGGACAAATATGATAAAGACCCTATGTCAGTCTGTACCTGCCTATGAATTTAACTACCTGGAGACAGAAACAGAAAATGAGAATTTGTAATAGCTAGAATGACATGACCTTTTATTTCTTGATCAAGAATAAGGATAAAGGTCACAGCATAAGAGATTCCAAAAGTAGCTGTATCATATCCATATTCTTTTCCCTCCCTCACCGAGATGGTGTGCAAACAGACTTCACGGAAAGGCCCCACAAATGTTGCTAAGGAAAAGAAAGGTGGTGTGATTTGGATTTAACATTTAAATTGAATGCAATTCAATCCATTTGCAAGAATCAGTTGCAATCTATGTTTGCAGTAGAAGGAGGTTAACATAACATCTTGGAGAATGCCAATTCCAGTGAGTGTGTATGGTTCACAATATGGCATTTATGTCATTTGAATTAAAGCTATAGCTCTATTAGTCTGTATATAAATATTCTGCTGAGAGGTGTTAGTATGTCATTGATGTTCCTACACAGGTGAGAAAAAGTCAAATATCTTTTTGAAAAAAAAAACAGAAAAGAAGAAAAAAGTCTCCTTATGCTGAAAAATATAAACCTACCAAACACATTTTGTCTGCCTGAGAAATTTTGCTTTTGGTCACTTTAATGGTGATTTATTGAGATAGTGCCCTAGGGAAAAGTGTTCTTGCTTCTGGATGGCTTGATGGTTTTTGATGTCACCATTCATGGTATCCTATGGGATTGCTCTAAGGACAGCTGTGTTGTTGATGTACAGGTTCACCTTGATGTCCAGGTTCAGATGGTTGTAAGGTCAATCTCATTGCTATTCCCCAGAACCTTTCAGTCATAAAATTCCATTCTTCACCCATTATTTGTTCTTAAATATCTTTATGAAGCATCTTGAACCACTGATCAGACAGTGGAATAGAGGGCCATGTCTATAGAAATGATTCCATGGATTACTTCTTATTTCCATCATCATTGCATATGTCAATCTCCATCATAGGTTCCTCTCTGGACAAGATGAGTCTGGTCAGGATGAGGTAGAACAATTCTGGAGCCAGAAGAGGGATTGTTAACTAGAAATAGTTCTATCTAATTGGAAGAGACACACAAAAAGCAATACTAACACGTATGCATTTATTTATTTATTTAATCTCATATTATTACTTTTATAAATACAGTGGTACCTCAGTACTTGACTGCTTCAAAACTTGTTGAGTTTGGTACTCGATGCATTTTGGTGTGAAAATATTGTCCCAATACCTGGTGTTTAGTACTCAATGCACTGCAATAGGAAGAGCAAGACAGCTGCAGAGAATGGACAGGAAATTGGCCATGCTGGAAGATCACTGATACAGAAAAAGGAGCAGACAAAAAGTTATTCCTGGCCAAAACAAAGGGTCACATGATAAATCATGTGGTTTGTTTGGGATTCATCCCTTTTAGCGCTTGTCATACATCCTGGAATCAATTGACAACATGTACTGAGGTACCACTGTAATTTAAGGCAGTGAAGATATCCAACACACTTCCCTCTTCCTATTTTCCCTACAACAACAACTCTGTGAGGTGAGTTGGATTGAGAGAGTGACCGGCCCAAGATGCTTGTTGACTTTCATGATTTGCAACATGCATAAATTAGAACAATATTTATATAAAAGGACAAATCTCTATGAATATTCAAAATATTCTAATTATGGATTAAATAAAGTAATCTACACTAGTGATGGATTAAAATAAAATAGCCATAAGTTAAGGATATACCCTGTCAGAGTATTTGTATTATTTTTGTTTGTACAATGAATTTGAAAAGGAACATATAAATAAAATTTTTCCAGGTATTTGGGATTCTTCTCTATGCTTTTCAACAGCTGCCTAACTTTTTCATTCTACAATGATGTGGAATTTCCACCTCTCTGAATTACAATTTTCACTCTTTTAGGATGATTTCAAAAGAAACACAAAAGCTAGTATCTAGAAATTAATCTCCTTTTTTAATGGTTCCTTTAGATTAATTATGGTGCTTTGAATAAAATTATGTGTGGTTTTATAATTTTATTGCCATTTGTTGTTTATTTTGCATTGATGATTGTAAATTGTTTAATCAGTGTTGTAAGTGCTGTAAGACATTGCAGACTGGCTCACCAGGAGTGAGAAAGCACAAATCAAATAATAAAAAATTATGTATTATATTACAATAAATTATATTATATATAAGTATATAAAGTATATACATATTTATAGTATTTATAGCATATAGTACAGAATAGTAGTTTATACTAAATAATAAGTGTATATATACACATTAAGATATTTTACTCAGACTGTGCCCAGGTTGAATCTGTCTTTGATATTCACTGATATTAACTGAAGTTTTTGAGACAGTCACTTTTTATCAGTCCAATGTCACCCAGAGAGTTATGGTGCTGGTGAAAAAGTGGATGGGGAAGTGTTGTATACATTACTTTGAATTCTTGGAGAAAAGGCAAGACATAAAATTTAATTTCATAAGCAAATGAGCAATTTACTGTTTAATTAGTTCCCCCAAAAAGAACAGCTACTATCTTCAGATCAATATATAAAATTTCCTTGAGGACTCTGGCTGGCTCTGTTGAAAACAAATTCTGGATTAAGGGAGGTTTTCAGATTGATTCAGAAAAGCCTTGTCAGCTTTTTCTTTGATACAGATTGAAAAAATGAAAATTCTGAAAAGGTTCAAAGAAGAATAAATGCTTATGTGAAAACCATTTTTTCAGTTTACTAGAAAAAAATGTTAAAATAATTATTCTTTCCCAACAAGTAGTATCAAGACTTCTTATTGTTGGATAATTCACAGAGTCCCAACACATTTGGATGACACCTGATGAACGAATAAATATTGATGATGATACGATGCCATCATCCTCAGTATCAGGCATAATCTGACAGTCACTTTTGGTTATCCAACCTCCATCACTTTCAATATCTCTTTTCTTCCTCTATGATGTGCATTAATTTGTGGGTCCCATTAGATAGATCAGAACAGAACTCCATAGGAAGATTAAACTACTTTTATTGAGATTGACTATAATAACAGAATCTTCTGAGTACATACTCTTCCTTCTTACAGTGAATTACGCAGATATTTTGCTTGAGCCATGGCTGAATATTGCTTTGCCTGTCAGGAATTTAAAAAAAAACATTTTATACACTTTTGCCTAGAAAATGATTTTTGTGCATTTCCATCCAGGAAATCTCTATAAAATTAACCCAAAAAGTACAAGTTTCCTTGGGTCAAAAAGCCAGGCATTTGTTTGTGAACCGGTTAAACTAAGCATTCAAATTAAGGGCTGACAAAGAAGAAGGTAAAATAATAGATTCAAAGCCATAGTAATTAGTGAAGTTGTTGTAATCTGAAAAGCAGGAGGGTTAGGCAACAATAGAAACAAAAGAACTTGTCTTTATGTCTCTGATGATTCATTAGGGAAAATTTGGAAAGAAATCACTCCTGTTTTTGCCTAAGACAAACAAAGCACTGCTTTTATCTATTTATGTTTGATGCTGTCCTTTTAAATAAAGTTAATCAAAAGTAGGAAAGATGTGTTCTATCTGCAGCAACATTACATAAATAAAATAATTAATTTTGTTACATTTTTGGGCCTTTAGGCATTCAAAAAAGCAGATTGTCATTTACAAGATTTCCAGCAGCAAAACTTTTATAAACTATGCCTGTCTGTTGTCCTCAAATCAAATCTGTATCTTGGCTCCATCTCTTAAGGCTATTGGTCTCTATGCAAGATTGTACTGCAAGGCTACAACTATGTAAAGGAAATGTCTTGACCAACCTCACACATAATCATTGTAAATTGTAAAGTTGTTCTGCTTGTTTTTGACTCATCATCTTATACAATTGTCCAGTTTTGACTGGTTATGCCTATCCAGTCAGAGCTAATGGTGGGGGCATGTTACAGATGCCTTCTCCTTGGATCTGTCCATGATAGTGACTCTACTAACCCTAACAACAAGAACCTTAATAATAAAATGAATATGCCAAGTCTAGAGTGGTAAAATCAAAACTAGCATGCATCTCTCTCTCTCTCTCTCTCTCTCCCTCCCTCCCTCCACTCTGCCTTCAGGGCTCCCAGTGTAAGATATTCTACTGCCTGGCTTTTTGCTCTTTCTTCTCTCAACAGCCAGCACCATCAACAATATCCCAGCATGTTATATCCATGTTCATCAGTTTCAGTCTGTTAAATCAAAAGTCTTTAATTTACTGTACTTTGGAAATTTGAAAAATAGCTGCTGGTCAAAGTGATTGGCAATGCAAAAGCATGATGAAGAAAGGGCTCCACACCCCCTGTTAAGTTCTTGTGAACCTCCTTTCTGAAGCAGCATTGATGATTTGATTTGAAAACAAGCCTAATTATCATTATTTTTCTGATGTCTATTTTTATAATCTAAACTGAAGACAAGAGCAATAAGAAAATAATAAAGATGGATAAAACATTAAAATCTCATGGCAGTATTTTCTAATAATATATATTGTATATATATATATTAACATTTCAGTTGGATGTTAAGTAGCATAGTTTAATTCTAAGAGGCAGGAGTTATAACTTTCATATAAAGTATAAATCTTTGAAAATACACCCAGTTGTTAAAGAGAAATAGAATGTTATTAGAAATAAACACAATGGGTTACTAGTTTTTTTGCATGTGAACTGACAGATACTCATCAAAAATATTCATTTATTGCACCCAGTAGAAACCGCCATGAAGACATAAAAGAGGGGAATGTTTAAAATATATAACTAGTGATAGAGAATTTTGCAATAAAATTAAATGAATTGCCCAGTGGATTTGTTTGAAGTAAGCCTGTTCAGTGAGAGTTCGTATATATTTTAAGCCTCTTTTATGTTTTCTTTTCCCTGAATCTTTAGTTTGCTGGTATTTTCCCCATATTCCCCTGCTATCTGTAGCCCAGCTTTATCTCTGATAAAAAAAATACAAACAGGAATTAAGAAATAATCATTAGTTTAGTATGGATCAATGGTTTATTATGGCCTATTATTTGAGGAACAAAGTTCTGGCTGTTGATATCTGTACAATTACACAGAGGATTTTAAATTACTCTGTTTCTGCTTCCCCTATTTAATTGGAAAATAATAATGCCTCTCTTTTTTCAAGACTATTGTTGTCTCAATTAGTTGCTGACAATTGAAAAAATGATGGACATTTCTAGGCAGTACCAGGAACAAGGCATAAAGTAGTAAATGGTCTTTCAGCAAAGGGATGAAGTTATAACTTGTTAATTCTGCCTGGTGGGAGGAAGAAATGTGAATTGGTTCCAGGCAAATATTGTAGTTGCTGTTGCCAAGATAATATATATCTTCTTCTAACATTCCAGTATTCTAGTCTGTGGATTATGTCCAGTGTTAGAATAAGGACAATCACATTTAATTGCAATCCTAGTTAAAGAATGACTGGGAGCACAACAGCATTTATTACAAACAGACAAATGTATTTATATATATTTTTCCACTTCATATTTTTCTCCTATTTTCAAGTGACTCACTGAAGTGATTTTCTTCTTGTATTGGGATAGCTTCACTTTTTTCTCTATCCTGACTTGTGATGATCTTCTAACTTATTTGACTTACCCCAAGACTTTTACAGAAATGTTCCTTAAGTCATTTCTGCTACAGGCTGATGTCTATGGCTGCAATCCTCATTCTTATTTGGCCTTTCGTTCCTTTATCAGCTCAGGAAATGCAGAGATTCATGAGTTGACATTTGCTATCCTGGCATAGGAATGAGATGCAATTTTCATAGACATCAGTTCTATTTCTAAATAAAAGATGAACATTTGGCAAATTCCAAGACCAATGATGGAAAGGGATAGGATTTGAAGCCAAAAGAATCTCAATGGTTAAATGTTGCCTGAAAATATGAACTGTACAGTCTTTTTAAAAGTTGAAGTGGCTCTTTCAGGATTTGTCCCACCTCCAACTGAGTAACCTTGGGCCAAGAACTCTGTCTCAGTGATAGGAAAGAGACACAGCATATATCTATATCTATATATCTATATCTATATCTATATCTCTATACCACAATACAAACAAACACCTGGACACAAACAACGCCCCCAATACCTCCAACCCAAACATGCCCCCAATACACAAAACACAATGTTGCCAGCCAATCAAGAACACAGCAACTCGAGCACCAATGAACACAGACCTAGACTCCCAGCCAATAGGGATGAAAAGAGGACAATTCAAATAAAACACAGGGCCAGAACCAAATTCAAACAGACAAAGGCTGCCAAGCCTGAAACACACGATTGAAAAAAAGAACCCAGTACATAATCCTGAAAATAGCAGATGGGATTCTGCCGAAATGTCGCTATAAGAGCGCAATTATTACGTGGGAAAATACCTGAAGAAACCTAAATCCCATGCATATAAATACCCACAAAAACATAAGAAAACATATATATATGTATGTATGTATGTATGTATATATATATATATATATATATATATATATATATATATATATATATATATGTAGGTCTTGGTGTATTCGGGTCTTGTCCCGTGTAAGGTTGAGAATACCTTGGCAACGCGTTTAAATCTCATCCGTCATCTTCAGGCTGGTGTCTTCAGCTTCATTCTTCTGGGAGAAGTGCGTGATCGTGGCTGTTTTTCCCTTTTAAGCTCCAGAGTTGGTTGTGTTGTTACTTCTTGATTGGTTGATGGAGTTGATGTATGCAGATTGGATGGCTTTTTCCTGAGACCCTGTGTGGCTGAAGTGCTGGCTGTGTGTCTCTCAGCCTTTTGTGTTGTAACGACCTGGGTAATGGGCTGTGTGATGACCTTCTGAGTTCTATTGTTGTGACATCCTGGGTGTGGTGCTGTAGTCTCCTGGGTCGTTGTCTGTGTTGCAACCTCCTGATGTTTTATGTTGTAATCTCCTGAGTTCTGTGATGTAGTATCCTGGGTGGAAGGCTGTGATATGACATTCTGGGCCTTGGTTTGGCTCTGAGTTTGAGGTCTGGCTATGTGTTTATAGCGTGTCAGTTTGCTTAGTTTGGGGTCGGAGGGGGTGTAGCAGCTGGTGTTGCAGCCATGGTCTGGTTTCTGGATGGTGGTTGCCTTTCATCTGTGGCATGGGCTTGGGTTTGAGTCTGGTGAAGGAGATTGGTGGTGGCATCATGTGTTATTTTGGGTCCGTTGTTGGTTTTTGTGGCTGGGATTCGTTTGTTGATTAGGGCTAGTTTCCAGATGTCTGGTAGGTGGGAAGTATCATCCCCTTTATTCATGTTATGGGGGTGTTTCTCTATTTCGATAGAGATAGACTCGGGGTGGCTCACAGCTAAAAACAATAACAACAATAAATAATTAAAAGAATTAAACCAATCACAAGCCCAATAATAGCTAAACAAATTTAAAATTTAAAATAATTTAAGAACTGTCCGCCCACTCCTAGGGAGGAGTCACAGCCAGGATTGGTCGAACAACCAGGTCTTCAAGTCGTGGCGGAAGGTGCAAAGGTCAGGGGCCAGATGGAGCCCCAGGGGTAGCTGGTTCCAAAGGTCAGGGACCGCCACAGAATAGGCTCGTCGCCGTGGAACTGCCAGCCGACATTGGCTTGCCGACGGGACCCCGAGAAGTTCTTGCCTGTATGCTCGCACAGGGCGGTTGGCACTCGATATCGGCAAGAGTCGCTCCCTTAAATATTGCGGACCCATGTCATGTAGGACTTTGAATGTTAAAACCAAAACCTTGAATCTCACCCGGAGTGCAACCAGCAACCAATGCAAGTCACGTAGGAGGGGGGTAATATGGGAGAATCAGGAGACTCCTATCACCACCCGCCCAGCCTCATTCTGCACCAGCTGCAGTCTCCGGATGGTATGCAAGGGCAGTCCTAGATAGAGAGTGTTGCAGTAGTCGAGTCTGGAGGTAACAAGAGTATGAGTGACTGTGCGCAGGGCATCTTGGTCTAGAAATGGGCGAAGCTGACGAACAAGGCAGAGCTGGGCAAAGGCCCCCCTGGCGATGGCCCCCACCTGCTCCTCCAACCGGAGCCGTGCATCCAGGAGGACTCCCAGATTCCGCGCCCTATCCACAGGGGGTAACACCTCTCCCCCTATGGCCAAAGATGGACATTCCTGACTGGGCTGAGATGCTGGTATGCACAGCCACTCAGTCTTGGCCAGGTTATTTATTATTATTATTATTATTTATTAATTCGACTTATATGCCGGCCCCTCTCCAAAAGGACTCGGGGCTTACAAAATAAAACACACAACAATAAATTAGATAAAACCAGATTAAACAATCAAGCCGAATTAACACTAAAATTGCAGAGATAAAACTCTAAAAAGACCACCCCACCCCAGGGTCACAGCCCGGATTGGTTAAACAACCAGGTCTTCAGGTCGGAAAGTCGGAGGTCAGGGGCCAGGCGAAGCTCCAGGGAAGTTGATTCCACAGGTCAGGGGCCGCAACAGAGTAGGCCCGTCGTCGGGGACCGCCAGCCGGCACTGTCCGGCTGACGGGACCCAAGGAGCCCTGTCTGTGGGATCGTACAGGCGGTTGGTGTTCGATGTCGGCAGCAGTCGCCCCTTAAATAATAGGGACCCATGTCGTGAAGGACTTTGTATGTTAAGGATAGAACCTTGAACCTCACCGGGCGCAACCGGCAACCAATGCAAGCCACGCAGGAGGGGGCAACATGGGAGAACGGGGAACTCCCATCACCACCAGCGCCACTGCATTCTGCACCAGTTGCAATCTCGGATGGTGTGCAAGGGCAGTCCTAAATAGAGGCGTTGCAGTAGTCGAGTCGCGAGGTAACAAGGGCATGAGTGACCGTGCGCAGGGCATCGCGGTCCAGAAGCGGGGCTGGCGAACCAGCGGATCTGGGCAAAAGCCCCCTGGTGGCGGCTCCCACCTGCTCCTCCAACGGAGCCGTGCATCCAGGAGGACCCCAGATTCCTAGCCCTATCCACAGGGGGCAGCACCACTCCCCTATGGTCAGCGATGGACATTCCAAACTGGACGCGATGCGGTATGTACAGCCACTCAGTCTTGGCGGGTTGAGTCGAAGCATATTTCCGTCCATCCAGATCCGTACCGCATCCAGACAGTGAGTCATCACGGAGAGGGCATCACTGATCTGGCCAGGGTGGAGATATATAACTGTGTATCATCAGCATATTGATGATACCTCACCCCAAAACCACGAATGATCTCACCCAGCGGTTTCATGTAGATATTAAATAAAAGGGAGAGGACCGACCCTGAGGGACCCCACAAGTGAGTGCCCTGGGGCGATCTCTGCCCCCTGCTAACACCGATTGCGACCGCCCGCGTGGGAGAGCCACCGAAAACAGTGCCCCCACCCCCAACCCCAGCGTGCAAAAGGATACCATGGTCGATGGTATCGAAAGCCGCTGAGAGGTCTAACAGGACCAGGACAGAGGAAGAACCCCTGTCCGCTCCCTCCAGAGATCATCCATCAGTGCGACCAATGCCGTCTCCGTGCTGAAACCAGACCGGAAGCCCGATTGGCACGGATCTAGGTAGTCCGTTTCATCCAGGAAAAGCGGAAATTGTCTGGCCACCACACTCTCAACAACCTTCGCCAAAAAGCGAAGGTTGGAGACTGGACGAAGTTATCTAACACAGTCGGATCCAGGGCAGGCTTCTTCAGGAGGGGCCTCACCACCGCCTCTTTCAGGGCGGAGGGGAAAACACCCTCCCTTAGCGGCGTTGACCACTGCCGGATCAACCAGGTGACCTCCCTGGCGGCATAAGACAGCCAGGAAGGGCACGGGTCCAACAAACATGTGGTGGAACTCAGGCGCATAATCCCGTCCACTTCATCCTCGGAAACAGGATCGAACTCATCCCAGAACACACTTGCCAGACTACCTGTATCCCGCTCCTCAGACCACTGCAAATCAGTGGACAACCCACTTCAATGAGTGATCTTATCCGACAGATATTGTCCAAATTCCTCAGCCCTTCCCATAGCGGATCCGCCCCTCCCCAGGACAAAGGAGAGAGCGCGTAACCCGGAACAGGGCGGCTGGGCGTTATCTGCGGACGCTATGAGGGCGGAGAGATAAGACCTTCTCGCCATCCTCATAGCTCCCAGGTAAGTCCTAATATGGGCTCTTAACTGGGTTGGTCGAATTGAGAGCGGGTGGCCCTCCACCTGCTCTCTAAGCCCCTCCGACGGCGCTTCATCTCCCGGAGCTCCTCTGTATACCAGGGAGCCATCCGAGATCCGCGGCGTGTGAGGGGACGCATGGGGACAACCCTGTCAAGGGCCTCGGCGGCCCGCTGCCAAGCTGCCGAGATCCTCAACAGAGCTGTGAGTAAGGGAAGAGGGAAAAGGCCCCAGTTCCGCCTGGAACCGCTCAGGGTCCATAAGGCCTGGGGCGGAACCATCCAAGAGGCTCCTTGTCCCAGCAGTGGGGGTGGCCTTTTGGAAAACCAGCCGCAGGAGATAGTGATCAGACCATGGAACGGGCAGAGCCGTATAAACAGGATGCCCTCTGTCACTACGCCACCACTCAGAGACAAAAACTAGGTCTAGAGTGTTCCCCCTCGTGAGTGGGGCCATGAATTAATTGGGTCAGGCCCATGGCTTCCATAGAAGACATGAATTCCCGGCCAATCCCGACGCATCCCCAGGGACGGCAGGTTAAAGTCCCCAGGACTATAAGGCCTGGGAGCTCCACCGCCACCCCCGAGGACGTCAAGAAGTCCTAAGGCCGTCACACAGCTGGGAGAAAGGTATGTGAGCAGCAAGCCCACCTGACCGTTAGGCCCCACTTCAGGAGAAGGGTCTCACTTCCGCCTATCTCTGGGATAGTGACCTCCCTTGGAAGCAAGGTCTCCCTAATAACCACAGCCACCCCACCACCCCTTCCCTGGGCCCGTGGCGTGCACAACCCAAAACCTGGAGGGCATAATTCAACCAGAGGGACACCACCCTCCGGGCCCAACCAGGTCTCGGTGATACAAGCCAGGTCCGCAGCCTCCTCCTCAATAATCTCACGGAGGAGGGTGGCTTTATTAGCCACGGACCTGGCATTAAAGTACACCAGCCTAAGCCCAGGGTCCCTGTTCCCGAACTCCCCAGGAGGAGGCCATAGGGTCGGAGCGAGCAACCGCACGGCTGGCGGTGCGCACTCCCAGCATGTAATACGCCCTATGCCTCGACGTCTGCCACCGACTCCAACCACCCTAGGAATCGTGGCCCCCACCTGAGTCCCGGGCCTCGCCGCCCCCAACCCCGCCCTTCCTGCCACGAAACCGGGCTGCAAACAGACCCATTTCCCCCTAACCCCTTAAGACAACAAATTAAAAATTTAAGAAGTTTCCCCTTCTAAATTTGGAATTTGACCCATTAGTCGCAACATGCCACCTCTCGGGATCCCAAGATCCGTCATTAAGGTAAGCTTTTGATAGCGTACAGGGCCATTCCACAGACTGGGGAACCGTCTGGAGGGCCCGTAAATCTAATAGAGAGTAGACAAGCATAACTTATACATCTCAGATAGTAATGGAGGTAGTTGGTACGATGGAACACATTGTAAGAATGGAATACAATGAAGGAGACAGACTGTAGCAATAAACAGGAACAAGAACAGGAACAAGCAGTCGGCAGCTCTCTCACAGCTGCCGGCAGTTAGAGTCCAAAAAAACAAGTCACTATGCTGCCACCATAGTGGCTTGCGGCAGAAAGTCCTGATCAGTCCTGAACAATCCCCTGCCCTCCCACTGCAGGGGAAAATACATCCTCCCACTGTTCTCTCACCACAATGGGAGGCAGCCAAGTCTCCGGGAGAAAAGCAAAGTCCGTAAAATGATGGAATTGGTGCAGATGACCCAGGCACCATCATTAGTGTCTAAGGAGTCCAGAGTGACAAGAGAAGGCAGTAGTTGTAAATAAATGCCCATCAACCAGGGCGAATTAGGTCCATAGGAATCCAGGAGGTATAGCGTCCGCAGATTGATCACAAACTGGCTGTGGCTGGGGCCCGGAGCCATAGTGCCTACTCTTCCTGGGGGGGACATCACCAAAGAACCCCGCCCAGGGAGGCCGGTTGAGTCGAAGCATGTTCCCATTCATCCAAATCCATACCGCATCCAGACAACAGGTCATCAGGGAGAGGGCATCACTGATCTGGTTTGGAGTGGAGATGTACAACTGGGTATCATCCGCATACTGATGATACCTCACCCCAAAACAATGGATGATCTCACCCAGCAGTTTCATGTAGATGTTAAATAAAAGAGGGGAGAGGACCGACCCCTGAGGGACCCCACAAGAGAGCACCCTCAGGGTCGACCTCTGCCCCCCAACCAACACTGATTGCGACTGTCCCGAGAGGTAGGAGATGAACCACCGAAGGACGGTGCCCCTGACTCCCAACCCTCCAAGGCGTCGCAAAAGGATACCATGGTCGATGGTATCGAAAGCCGCTGAGAGATCTAATAGGACCAAGACAGAGGAAAAGCCCCTGTCCCGAGTCCTCCAGAGATCATCCATCAGTGTGACCAATGCCGCCTCCATGCTGAAACCGGGCCGGAAGACCAATTGGTACGGATCCAGGTAGTCTGCTTCATCCAGGAAGAGTGGAAACTGCCGAGCAACCACACTCTCAACAACCTTCGCCAAAAAGCGAAGGTTGGAGACTGGATGAAAGTTGTCTAACACGGTCGGGTCCAGGGCAGGCTTCTTCAGGAGGGGTCTCACCACTGCCTCCTTCAAGATGGAGGGAAAAACACCCTCCCTTAACGAAGCGTTGACAACTGCCCGGAGCCAACCGCAGGTGGCCTCCCTGGAGGCATAAGCCAACCAGGAAGGACACGGGTCCAACAAACATGTGGTGGAACTCAGACGCCGCATAATCCTGTCCACTTCATCCACGGAAACAGGATCGAATTCAACCCAGATCACATTGGCCAGACTACTTGCACCCCGTTCCTCAGACCACTGCAAATCGGAGCACAATCTGCTCTGAATCCGGGCGATCTTATCTGACAGATATTGACCAACTTCCTCAGCCCTTCCCCGCAATGGGTCCGCCACCCCCCCGTACATAGGAAAGAGCGGGTGACTCAAAACAGGACGGCTGGGCAGTTATCTGCGGATGCTATGAGGATGGAGAGATAAGACCTCATCGCCACCCTCATAGCTACCAGATAAGTCCTAATATGGGCTCTTACCTGGGCTCGATCGGATTGGGAGCGGCTGGCAGAATCACAAAGCCAAAGACACCAGCCTGAAGATGGCAAGTGGGATCTTGTCGAAATGTCGCCAAGATACTCTCAATCTTACATGGGACAAGACCCGAATACACCAAGACCTACATACCTTTACCCGTGAAAATCTACATATATATATATATATATATATATATATATATATATATATATATATGTATCTCGGTCTTGTCCCGTAAGGTTGAGAATACCTTGGCAACGTTTCGACGAAATCTCATCCGTCATCTTCAGGCTGGTGTCTTCAGCTTCGTTCTCCTGGGAGAAGTATATATATATATATATATAAATCTTGTATATCTAATTAGTTATACCACTTAATTAATATCATTAGACCAACAATCAAGAAGCAGACCATAGCCCAATCAAGGAACTGCCAAACAAGCTAATAGTAAGCAACAGAGCAATCATGGCTACCCTTTCCAATAAGACAAGGCAAATCACTAGTACATAAAATGAAAGTAAATTCCACTTCCTATTAGCACTGATGATGTTATATAATTTGGTAATGAAATGTCTAACTCAGAGAGCGCCAAGGATCCCATAGATATACCACCACTTTCTTTCTTCTGATCACTTATTTTCTGATATACACATAAAAAAGAAAGAATTAAGGAGACAGTAATGCTATATCCTAAAGATGGTGTGATGACTTCCCAGATGCTTCTCCACATGCTTCTCTGGATGTTATTTTGCAGGAGATGAGCCAATCCTGGGAACATCAGGAGGAGAGGTGGATGACGGCTCCGAGGCGGGGCCTAAGAGTCCAAGCGAGATGTAGTGGCCATAGGGAGAGTGACCAGATGAGCAGCTGGGTGAGAGTGGGATAGTTGAGGCACAGCTGCAACAGGACAGCGCTGAGGCTTTGGATGGGGGGAACACACAGCTCCAGTTGGTCAGCAATGAGGAAGAGGATATAGGGAAGAGCGGTGGAGGTCAGCCTGACTACTCACAAGGCAGCAGCCTTATCCTCTTTCATCGGCTGCACTGGGAGTTGGCTATTTGGCACAAAGGAAGGAAGAGGACGATGCTGGGGACAATGTATCAATTTTCTGGCTCTGTGTGCTCCTGTGCTCATGGCTCTTGTCTTGGACTTCAGATCGAGTTTTGTGAACTCTGGACTTCTCTCTGTCCCGTGGATTTGACTTTGTGCACTTGGTTCTGCTTCTTGGACTTACCCTTTGTCCTGTGGACTTGCCTTGGATTTATAGACTTGTCTTTTGTGGACTTGCCTTGACACAGTGGATTTGCCTTGAACTCTTGGAAGTTGTTCTGTTTGTTGGTGAAGGGAATTTCTGGGAATATTAGTTCAGAGTTGGAATTGTCAGTAAAGATTCCTAACTCCTCAATATGTGGATGGCTGTGAGGGGGATATATGGATACACTGGAAAACTCACTTCATCTGATTATGATGAATATTTAATCTAGTTTGCTGACCCCCCCCCTTTCCCGGTAATATTGCTATTGCATTCTGTGGAAATTAAATGTGGAGCCTGAAGAGGGCAGTAAAGGCATATACCTGTATCATATCTTTTATTTTGTGTTGTATTGTCTTGTAGAAGGTGTTGTGTCACTTTGTATTCAGACGTCTGAAACATTTCTGGAGCTCTACAGTTGAAAATATATTGTTGGCTCAATGAAATGTTTGTCTACCCACGTTTCTTTCCTTCACATGAGAATGCAGAATTGGAAATCTTGTTCATTACTCATATTCCGCAAGTAACTGATGGATAATGAATTTCCTAAGCCAACCAAAGTTCAGGGATCTTGACTGAGATAAGATCCTAATTTAGTTGTGCCAATGGATAAAAATAATTATTTTACTTGGCATGAATAAAAAGTTATTTTCATAATTTGCTTGTAACAATTTCAGAGAGGCCAATTCTCCCCCCAAAAAACCAGAAGGATTTCATGAGGTGGATGGAAGTTTAATTTTTCCTGGGGGACAGCTTGGCAGTTCATTTTAAATGGAAAAAGGGTAATCATATATGAATCTTATATGGAAGGAGAGATAAATGTGTTAACAGAATAAAGTAAAAATGTTCCAGTCTTATGGGCTGAGCTTGCTGCATGGTTCTAATTTCACTTACAAAAGGAATTGTAATATTTTTTCTTTGAAAATTAATATGGATTAGCATCTTTCACTAAATAAAAAATATTATTCAATGCAATTTATTTTAAGCAACACATTTTAAAATACTCATATACACTCTTAATCTAATAGAAATATATTACAAAGAAGATACTATAATTTCTTTACTTACACTGATGATGTTACTTGGTAATAGTATGGTATAGTAATAATGAAATGTTTGCAAGAAAACCACCGAACTCAGAGAGCACTAAGGATCCCACAAACTACTTTACAATATAGAGATGTGGAATTTTAAGATGCTCAAAATAAATAAATAAACATTATTGATTGATTTCACAGACGCAGAGGAAGTGATGCCAACTGGTTGTTGGGTGTCAAAGGTATATCTGCCTTGCAACTACCAACTTCTTAGGGCAGGACTAGCTGAACATTATTTCCATTTAAAATAAGAATTAAAATAGTTTTTCCACAATATGGTAGAAGTCATATTGTAAAGATGATATTGCCAAGGATAATGTTTTTCAAGTGATTTAGAAAGTTTAAGAGATGGAATGAATGACACAAATAACCAAATTACTATGGATGCAGAAAAGGGATAATAATATTAAGGACCATGCATTGAGGGTTGTACAAATGTTTTAAACACATTTTAAAATGACATCTCAACCACCAGGAGAATGAAATGAAAAGCTAGCAACTCATTTTTAGATTCCCACATTTTTATTATTTCATGTGAAAGAAATATTGATTCATTTAGATGTCATGCAAAAGCACAAAGCATATGACACATTTTATTTATCTGATTTCTATAAGTGGTTCTGGTCAGCATACATTCATAAAATAACCAACATATGGAAGGTACATGGGATTATGTTAGTATTCTATTATTTGCTGTCCTTCAGTTGTGATTACCAGGAATAAACTGTGATGGATTATTATGGACGTGGTGGCCTAGTGGTTAACATGCTGGGCTTGTTGACTAGAAGGTTGGAAGTTTGAGATCCAAACACTGTGTGACAGGGTGAGCTCCCATTCTTGACCCAGCTCCTGCCAACCTAGCACTTGGAAAGCACGCAAATAGATACATAGGTACCACTTTGGTAGAAAGATAACAGTGTTTCATGTGCCTCAGCATATAGTCATGCCAGCCACTTGACATGGAAGCATCTTCAAACAACACTGGCTTCCTCATCTAGAAAATGGAGATAAGCATCATCCTAAAGAGTCAGACATGACTACATTGTTAGCTAAGATAACCATAGGGGATAGGGGAGACTTTTACCTGTTTTTTAAAAAAGAGCTTATATAGATATTTGGGACAGAATCTATATTTAGTTTTCTATAGTTCCATAACTCCATATGTATGCTGTTGAAAAATTACAAATATTGTAATATTTATTTAGTTAGCCTGATGTCCCAGAATAGTATTGTAACTCAGGTAGCTTTGTGTAGTCCCTTACATCACCTTCCAAAATGTTGCCACTATTTGTGATTTGCAAAGAGGATATTATGAAATCTATGATTAAGACTATACTTATCATATGCACTTATACAGAAGTGCACTTGAAATAGTGAAAAACATTTTTTCCTTGAAAGATAAAAATAACAAAGTTCATCAGATTAATTTTTTTAAAAATCTGATTACATTATCATGCTGGATAATTCATGAGCTCAATCACTGGTAAGTTTTCAAAACTGTAAACTCCACAATTTTCCAGATTTTGTAATTCACTGTCTAATATTTACAGCAGTGAATGAGATATGACACACTGGTATGCTGATCTTTTGAAAGGGACTTTTCAGAACACAAAACATGGCTGTGTCCTCATTAATATTTTTATGAAAGTTAAATATTTATGGCTGAATAGGTACTCTTTGCATAAACAGGACATTACAAAGTTTTTGAAACAGCATGAATTAGATATTGATCGAGAACTTTTGCTGAATTGTAATGGACAGGAACCTTATGAATGTCAGGTTGGAGAAAAGAAAAGAAGGGAACCTGGTAGGTTGCCTAATGAAAAATATTAATCAACATCATTCTTATTTTTATTCAGTGTTTTTTATATGTACAGTATATTGTATGACAGTACAGATACAAAAATACCACACTCATTCGTTGGCTGAACTGAAAATTCATTTAATTTTCAAGCAGGATTTTCCTCATCCTTTTCTTTCCAGTGGAAGAAATTCTGAGAATTAAATCTAGGACATTCTGCATATACAATTGATGCTTTGCCTTGAACTATCAATAATTCCACTAACAGGAGATTTTGAAATAACTGTGTGCAGTACTGGAGCTTCATTTACTCATACAATGAGGTGGTCTGACATATCAGGCCTACATTAGATATTAACTATGAGTACCTGTCGCTGTTGTAAATAATGAGGCTGACAAAGAAAGGTCCAATAATTCTCAAACTAGAGGTGTCCATTATATAAACATAATCATAATTACCTTATTATAATCATAATTACCTTATTATATACCAAATGCTGGATGAAGTATCCATTAATTAAGTTAGTGGGAAGAAAAAGCTTCAAAGCTTCAATGCATCTTTCATTGCAGTGGGCATTCAATGATTGTGTGAATGGTTTCATTCTTGTCTGGAATCTTGTCTTATCTAGCCAAGCCATTCCTATGAATCTTGTGTATTCAAACTACCATTAGCATGGTTCACTTATTATGCTTTATTGAACAAACCAAACTTTTCACAACAAGTTAAGTCAACAAACCATGATTTATAACTACAAAACCCCAGTCTGTTCTCCATGTCATATTAAAACCAAACCATATTAGGAGTTAATCTGGTGTGAACTATGCCACTGGAGAGCTGTTTTCTTCTCAAGTTGGAACTTTCTTATGTACTGAAATTGCTGCTATATTTTTCAAACTGGAGTCTGTCTAAGGTAAAGAGAACGAGAAAATTTCATTTTTTGGCCTGTTGCTCTTATAATTTTAGTTCAGATCTTCCTGCCCTATGACATACATGGCCCAAAACTGATATACTTTTTTCTCTTGTAGACTTTTTTTTGTGATGTACACTGTACATCAGAGGACTTCAGATAATGCAGTTCTGTGATGGTCTGAAACAAAGAACAAACCGCTTATTTAAAGCTACTTAGAACATTTTATTTATTTATTTATTTAATTCATATTTATATCCCGTCCTTCTCCGGAGACTCAGGGCAGCTTACAATTTTTGGAATACAACCCAATGCGCTCAGCAATAGCCTTCCTTCCACTGTATATGCCTGCTTATTACTAAGCGGCATTTTTACAAAGTCAGCTTACTGCCCCCAACAATCTTGGGTCCTCAATTTACCTACCCCAAGAGGATGGAAGGCTGAGTCAACCTTGAGCCCGGTGGGATTTGAGCCTGCAGTAATTGCAGGCAGCTGGAATTAAGTGCTAGGCGTTTAACAGCCTGCACCATCAAGGCCCAAGAACATTTATAGCTAAGATCTGAATTCTGAATTTCTACCATGCAATTCAGATTTAATTTCATTCATTGCTAAGGTAAAATTAGATGCAATTTTAAATGCATGAATGAAAGCTGCATCTCCTTTAAAATTGGTTTGCAGAGATCTCATTTTATTAGGACGGAAATCATGAGACACAGCAAGAATTCTATAAATTGGTTTTCTTCTGCTATGGCTTTAAATCTATTCATATTGCAATGGAAATTCCTACAGGCTCGAATGGGAACTCTCTATTAATGGATAGCAGCTTGGTAGAATTTTCACTAGGACTATAAGATGCAAGGGAGGCAGGGAGGGGGAGGGTGTCAGCATTCCAGAAAACCTCCACTGGTCTCAATATGGCTTCCAAAGCTGACAGAGGGAGGGGGAGGGGGAGAGAGGGAGGGAGGGATGGAGACAGAGAGAGAGAGAAAGAGAGATTTTCCAATTATGGGTTTAGTATGGCATCTGAATCTGATACAGTATTTCAGTTCACTCCTAGAATTCTTTAGGATTAGAAGTCATCTGTTAATGTGTTACTTTTGCCCTTATAAAGCATGCAAGAAAGCTGTAGTCATGGAACTCAGTTCCATTTGCAAAGGTTACTGATTTCAGTCTTGCATATCCTTGCATCAAATTCCTACTTCGAATCTGCATTGTTATAAACAGGTACAGTTGCTTATGTTATGGTAAATTTAACACATTGAGATGCATGTAGCTGTTCATTGTCATCATTCTTGCGTATCACTGACTATTAAAAAAAAGTCAGAAACATTTGGTTTACTTCTCATAGCCTGGGTGGTCTTTTTCCTCCCTTAAGTGCACTTTGGAAAGGTAATACAGTAGATGTTTGATACAGGGCCTTTAACAAATCAATGCACTATTAGGAAGATGCAATGCTACTGTGAAATTTGATTTGTGTATAATGCTTATAGGATTTTATGGTGTATTTATTTTATTTATTTATTTAATGATATTTGTATGCCACCCTATCTCCCGAAGGACTCAGGGTGGCTTACATTAAGAAAAAAGAGCAATACAAAAGTTAAAGCAGAATTAAATAGGAAATCTCACTAAACTAATAAAAGTATAAAACTAACTCCTAAAATCCCACCCCTCCGTCAGTCCGGGTTGGCAAGCTGGAAAAGCCAAGTTTTTAGGCCACAGCGGAAAGATTGGAGGTCAGGGGCCATCCGAAGCTCCAGGGGGAGTTGATTCCAGAGGGTGGGTGCTCCCACAGAGAAGGCCCTACCCCTAGGGGTCACCAGCCGACATTGTCTGGCTGACGGCACCCCAAGGAGGACCCGCCTATGGGAGCACACAGGACTCTGGGAAGCCATTTCTGGGAGCAGGGTTTCCTGCAAATACTCTGGTCCTAAGCCATGCAGGGCTTTATAGGTCAACACCAGCACTTTGAATCTCACCCGGAGGACAACCGGTAACCAGTGCAGCTCGCATAAAAGAGGTGTGATATGGGAGTATCAGGACCCGCCCACCACAACCTGCGCTGCTGCATTCTGGACAAGTTGAAGCCTCAGGATGGTCTTCAAGGGCAGCCCGATGTAAAGAGCATTGCAGTAGTCCAGACGGGAGGTGACGAGTGCATGAGTGACCGCATGCAGGGCATCTCAGTCCAGGTAGAGGCACAACTGTTGCACAAGATGAAGCTGGGCAAATGCCCCCCTGGCCACGGGTCCCACCTGCTCCTCCAAACTGAGCTGTGAATCCAGGAGGACACCCAAGTTGCAAGCCCTATCTATGGGGGGTAACATCTCTCTCCCCATAGGCAAAGATGGAATATCCTGGATGACTCGAGATGCCGGTACGTACAGCCACTCGGTCTTAGCCGGGTTGAGCTGGAGCCTGTTCCTCCCCATCCAGATCCGCACCGCTTCCAGGCACTGGGTTGGTTTGGGGTGGAGATGAAAAGCTGGGTATCATCAGCGTATTGATGATACATCACCCCAAAACCACGGATGATCTCATCCAGCAGCTTCATGTAGATGTTGAACAGGAAGGGCGAGAGCACTGACCCCTGAGGCACCCCACAAAGGAGGGGCCTCAGGGCTGATCTCTGCCCCGCGCCAACACCACCTACGTATGACCTGAGAGGTAGGAGGAGAACCACCATAAAATGGTGCCCCCCATTCCCAACCCCTTGAGGCACCGCAGTAGGATACCATGGTCAATGGTACCAAAAGCCGCTGAGAGATCTAACAGGACCAGGACAGAGGAGTGACCCCTATCCCGCGCCCTCCAGAGATCATCTACCAGAGCAACCAATGCCGTCTCTGTGCTGTACCTGGGCCTGAAACCCGATTGGTACGGATCCAGATAATCGGCCTCCTCCAGGAACACCGGGAGCTGTTGGGCCACCACACTCTCAACAACCTTCACAACAAAGCGAAGGTTGGACACAGGACAAAAGTTGTTCAAAATAACTGGGTCCAGGGCAGGCTTCTTGAGGAGGGGCCTCACCACTGCCTCCTTCAAGGTGGGGGGAATGACTCCCGCACTCAAAGAAGTGTTGACCACTGCCTGGAGCCAGCCTCGTGTAACCTCCCGGGTGGCATAAACCAGTCAGGAAGGACACGGGTCCAGTAAACACGTGGCAGCACTCAGCTTCCCCATGATCCTGTCCACTTCATCAGGAGTCACAGAGTCAAACTCCTCCCAGATAGAATCCCTAAGACCTGTCGCAACTCTCCCATTGGACTCTGACCAGTCGGAGTCCAAGCTGGCCCAAATTCAGCGATCTTGTCCGTCAGATGTTGCCTAAACTCCTCAGCACGTCCTTGCAAAGGGTCACCTCCTCTGATTAAGGAGGGAGCGGGTGATCCTGAACAGGGCGTCCGAGCGATTATCTGCGGACGCAATGAGAGCAGAGAAGTATGATAGTTGTATCTCTGCACGGCATATTAAAAATGGGCATAAATGAATTTTGAAGAAATTTATGTTCAGCAGTTGAATGTAAGGATAAATAGTAGAAATATTTTAGACAAAGGCACACTTTAGAGTGAATGCTGCCCAACATGTACTAGAAGAGGCAGTTGAATTTTCTAATAATTGCAGCTATTTATTCCTGTCCTCATGTTACCTTGACTAGTTTGTAATCTTGGCTTTTTGTTTCCTTGCTATCTTCACTGATAATCTAAGGTGATTTCCCCATAACTTGCTTTCATGTAAATAGTTTAAATTCCAGTTCCCAACATATCCAATTTAGCTGGCTAGAAAAAAATGGAAGTTCAAGTCCAGCAATTGTAGTGTGGAATAGAATTTCTTAACATTTGTTTTATTGGAAGTAGGGTGGACAATCTTTTGGGGGCTGGGGACACAGATAACTTACCTATTTCTTTTTAGAAAAGTGAAGATTGCAGTTCACAGACACTGATACAATAAAGTGACCCTGGCACATGTCTGCATCACTTGCTTGAGATGGGCAGCTACAAGATTTGAATGAATGAATAAATGAATTCATAAATATCTGACTTTTATAGGCAGGTATCCAATCTTTCCCTTTAAGAAATAAAGCTAATTTATGTTGAGGGCCAGCCTCTTCTGCATTGTCCATAACAACAACAAATAAGTGATATGACTCTTTCTATAAAGGCAGCAAGAATTAAGCTTGACTCAAAGGAGACCTTACTATTACAATATGTACTAAACTAAACCCCAATATTTTCCCAGTAGGGAATTAAAATTCACAAATGTATCAAAAGTCCAAATAAAATGTAGGATGCTAATACCCAAAGCAATTTCAGCAGCACAGTGATCATGCTCTTTACTTTATGTCATGAAAGATTAATACCATGACATTTGATTCTACTCAACTATTAAGCATCAAAGCACTTCTTTCAAGGTATATTTTTTTCAAATATGACAGTGCATAATCAAAACTTTGTGACTTTGCCAGCCCAATTGGATTTCTCCATTTTTAAAAGGATTTTTTAAGGATTAAAAAACCTATGATTTCCTCCTAACCCTTTCTAATAATGTGTATTTATAGTCTCCTTGGGCTCTGAGCAATAAAACTTGTTAAAACCTTTAGCCCTTTTAGTAGTCAGGTTTTATGGCAGAAGTTATTTTGTAGATTTTCTCCTCAGAGCAAGGTCAATGCATTACAGTGTATAAATTATTTTAAGTAATTGCCAGGCTATTTCACAGCTTAGTTGCACAATGTATTTTTTTAAAATGATCATTTTTAAATTTAGCTTTTTTTTTGGTGAAGGCTGGCAAGAGAAAGGTATCATAAATCAGATAGCAGCATGCCATTTGGGCATTGGGGTTTACCTAACCACCAAATACAGATGCTTTTTCCACTCACCTTTCCACAGGGCATTCACACTGTTCACACTGTTTATTAAAACCTCTCCTTGTACTTTAACTGTTTTAATGGAATATTTTTGATTAATAGCTCCCTTGGAGTTTAACTCCATTGCACTTCATTAAAACTAGATTATCCCAAAGGCTACTTCAATTAGACTGAAACCACAGCTTTAAATCTATATAGATTTTGGAAAATAAAATGAAGGAATATTATGCCGATCCATTGGGATTAACAAGGCAACTTCCTTTCTACTAAATATAAAAAGAAATATTTATGCCTGGCCTGAGTCAGCTTCTCATTTTGTGCTGATGTTTTATGAGAAATTAGAAATCAAAGAGCTTTTTTTTAAAAAAAGAAAAGTTAATGCAGATGGGAGAACTCAAAGAAGCTTGAGCATTTCAGGGTTTACATGAATGCCCAACATTTTTTAGCATTTGTCTGTCAGCATAGTTATGAGGGAATTGCCATGCTCTTTATGGCTCCAGTAAACTATAATACACTTCCCTGCTGCTATGAAATTATTTTATTATTGATAGAAAAATATAAGCAAAAGTGCTTTAGATATTTAATCGACTCATAAGCAACCACCCTGGTTGTTTTCTTGAGTGGACAGCTAGCTCCACATGCACTTCCTAACAGTTTCCATAATTTATATTCAATGAAAAAAATATAACTTCACCAGTGAGGAAAATAAAATCGCATACCACGTGCCTCACTGTCACTGAAAAGGAAATGTTGAAGTTGGCATCCAGTTTTCCTTCATGGGAACAAGAAATCTGATCACACCAATTCCTGTCCCTATAGAGGAACTCTAATTACATTATGTAGGTTCATATACATTATGTGAGTAGGCGTAGAGACTTCAGACTAATAGCAACTGTGCAACATCCAAGAAAAAAAGCATGAGTTTTAGCATCTTAAATGTCTAATGAAATTCCCTTAACATTAACAGACAGGATAATGGAGTGGTGTTTTAGATTAAGAGTGGACAAAAACAGGTGCTAGTCTCCCTCACTAAAGCTCACTAGGTGTCTTTGATCAATCATACTACCTTACACGGTGGGAGACTATAGCAGCTATTTGAAGCTTCAGAAGGAATCACTGAATGTAAACTAAATAAATAAATAACAGTTTCATCCTGAAGTTTGAAAAGAGCAAATGGGTTATACCATTTATGAAGAAATAACATCCTAATCTGTGCATTTCTCTGTTTTATTTTTGTAGCATGGATTTTGGAAAGTTTGGGAATTGGAATGGAAGTCTAGCAACCCATCAAGCACAATGAACATAAATATACATAGAACACAACATGTGTAGGCTGTTGTATTTTGAAAGAAAGGATACGTATGAATTACTGTCTAAAGCACTCTGGACTTTAATATCCAAAGAATAATTCTCTAGCTGTATGCTGTGAATGAAACCTCATTTTGAAGCTTTCCACAGAATGTAGAAAGCTTTAGGGTGCCAAATAAACAACATGAAAGAAAATGGATTTTTAAACACCTTTCTGCAATGGGATTCTGTGCCTGTGTTGGAACAATGACTGGTTTTGCTATTTTCCAGCTCTGTGACTTAGCCTTCTTTCACCAAATTGTATCCTCACTGATGGCAGTCCTAGAAGTACCTGCTAACTATGTTATTATAGTTGAAATGAGAAGTGCAGGTTTCACATGCAATTGCTTTTCCATCTTGCTGTTAGAAGAACTAAACAAAGAAGACTTGTTTATAACTTCTTTAGTCTTAAAGCATACTAGTATGAGGATCTCACAGGATGGCACCATATAAAACAATGATATAGAAATATTCCATGAGGTTGCTCATGTATCTAAGGAACTATCAGGTCTTAAGCTTCCTTTGGTTGGAACCATATGAACTTTCTTCAAACTTTTCTGATGGGTTGCAGCCCAAGAACCATGCCCAATATGAGTTTTCTTTAAACTGTTTCTTGACGAACTATGAAAAAAAAATCCAGGGAAAACAGTGTGCAAAATGTAGTTTTCTGATTTGTTGCAAGAATCACCATTTCACAATTCCATCACAGCTTTCAGCTTTGTACTATTGTAGGATGTAACTTTGCAATTTTTGGACAAATTCTCCTACTTTCTTCTTTTTCTTTGAAAGGAGAAAGGTAATTAGTTTTAAAGTATGTCCTCTTCCTTTTCAATGGCATCTGTCTGAAGCACCCCACAGAATACTAAACAATGTTCTGAGTAAAATAGATGGGTGGACGAGGCTGGTTCTGGATAAATAGAGTTTATCACCTCATTGTGCTATTTATCAGACAAAAAAGAATCACGCCTTTTTATTGTTCTGTGGCAGCAACCAATAATTAGGAAGAGCAGTTCACAAAGAGACACAGAGAGAATGAAAATGAGAAGGGTGGGAATTTATCGATCTTTCCATTTTACTGCAAATAAGACACTTGTCTACCAGTACTTTTCTACCTCCTCATATATACCACATCAGTTCAAATTTTCTTTTATAATGATTTCATTAAAGATTACAATTGAAAAGATAAAAAACCAAATATAAACTAAAAAAATATAAGAATAAAAATAAAAATTAGAAACTGCAAAAATATATATATCGAAAAATAGAAAAGGAAGAAAAATAAAAAATAAAATGAAGTAACTTTTGCTTTCATCACAACAAATATAAACACTTTTAGTAACTTATCCTATTCTCTTAGTGACAACAAATGCTCTCTTCTTCTCATATCTCATCTCTTTATTATAAACAAAATCTTAAAATCATTCATTTTCATTCATTCATTCAATCCTGGTCGGCAACTAAAAGCTATCAGAAACATTTTAATCTTGATCAAAAACTCAATTTTAAATTCCTTCCCTGTACTTTTAACAGTCTTTGTTTTTAATAATGTCCCTTGATTCTAATTATTATTGTTTATTTCTTCCTTCTTGCTCCTTAGGAAATTCTTCAAAAATTTAATAGGTATATACTCTTTTTCCATACTGTTTTCATAGATTATAACATTAAAATTTATTTCAGTCTTGTTCAATAGAGCTTGTTCCTCCTCTATAATATTATTTACACATCATCTATCTATAATAATAGCCATTCTTAAAATTAACTTCTGAGTCCATTGTTCACCAACTGTGATGGGATGTATATCTGTAGCAGCAGCAACAGCACAAGAGGATTTTGCCAAATCAGACTTTTCGCAGATCAAGAGACTGGATAGAATAGAATAGAATTCTTTATTGGCCAAGTGTGATTGGACACACAAGGAATTTGTCTTGGTGAAAATGCTCTCAGTGTACATAAAAGAAAAGATACTTTCACCAGGAGTCAAGAATCATAAAGTACAACACTTAATAATAAACATAGGGTGCAATAAGCAATCAAATCATACTAGGAAACAGTCACTAAAAATCATTAGGATGCAAGCAAAAAGGTTACAGTCATATAGTCATAAGTGGGAAAAGATGGGTGAATGGAAGGATGGGAGGATTAATAGTAATAGTGGCCAAAAATACCAGGGCATGAAATTCAAAAAGAAAGATGGTGTCTGAGAAGAAGAAACCCACTATACCATTGCGAGGTATGCTCAATTGCAGGTGAGGCACACAGATGCCTACAAGATGAACAAGATCATGACACAAGTAAAGATCGATGGAACCCTATGTAGGATGTACCAGGTCATACATATCAATGATCTCCTGGGCAGCCCTGAAGAAAATCAATCCCAGCATAACGTGGAATCAACTGCAGCCACAAAGAATGATCCTTAAAGATTACCAAGGTTGTAGAATCCCCATGTTGGGAAGAAAAACCTGTCCCTTCAAATATGGACAATTCAAAGGACTTTTGCCAGTAACTATTGTGGACTGGGACCTGCCAAGCCTCTTGGGAAGAGAATGGTTCACTCCCCTACAGATAAGCCTCACCAGAATCCATGCGACCATGACAGCCCTGCCAACCTGAGGAGATGGCCTAGACACCTTAGAGAGAGAATTCAGCAATGAATTGGGCAAGGTGAAGGGGACCCTGATAACATTTAATCTAGACCCCAATATAGCCCTGTCTGACTGAAGTCCTGGAGAGTCCCTTCTGCTCTGCGGCCTAAGGTCAAAGAGCAACTAGACAAGCTGGTTGCTCAGGGTGTCCTCGAGCTGGTTGATCACACAAGATGGGAGACACCTATAGTGACCCCAGTCAAGCCAGATGGGTCGGTCAGGATTTGTGCTGACTATAAGAGACCTTGAATCTCATGCTGCAGCAGGGTGCATATCTGGTGCCGGTAGTTCAGCACCTTTTGCATTCCCTGGGGCAGGGAAAGATCTTTGCAAAATTGGACTTGGCCCAGGCATATAACAGCTGCCTGTAGTTGAAGGTACCACAGAAGCCCAAACAATCGTGACACACAGGGGGCACATTTAAGTGTAATCAGCTTCAATTTGGGGTGAGCATAGCCCCCAGCCTATTCCAGATCACCATGTAAAGGCTGCTACATAATATCTCAGGGGTCATCCCATACTTCGACAACGTAATTATTTCTGCTGAAAATAGAACACAATTGCTGCAACGAATGAGAGTTGTGTTAGAGAGCTTCCAGGAAGCGGGGCTCAAGCTAAAGAAAGATAAATGCCACATTGCAGTACCCCAAGTGGAGTTCCTAGGGTTCCTAATAAATGGGTCAGGCATCTGGCCCACAAGCGGCAAACTCAAAGTAATTAAAGAAGTCCTAAAGCCACAGAATAAAACAGAACTACAAGGGGTTTTGGGTCTGTTTAATTTTTATAATATATTTCTGCCACAGAAAGCAAACATTGCGGAGCTGCTCCACAGACTGCTTGACAAAAAGACAATCTGGAATTGGGGGGGGCATGAAGACACAGCGTTCAGCAAGATTAAGGACATTTTAACATCTGAAACTGTGCTCATACAGTATAGTGAAACGCTGCCACTAGCCTTAATCCATGATGCATCCCCGTATGGCATCGGTGCAGTGTTGAGCCACAAACTGCCCAATGGGAGGGAAGCCCCCATCGTGTACTACTCAAAAACATTATCAAAAGCAGAAAGAAACTATAGCCAGATTGACAAGAAAGCCCTAGTCACCGTAGCTGGAGTGAAACGTTTCCACAAATATCTCTTCGGCAGACCTTTTGAGCTGGTAACTGACCACAAGCCACTACTTAGCATCCTTGTGGGAGACAGACCCACATCTAACATCCTGTCACCAAGAATGCTAAGATGGACGGTCTTCCTGGCAGCGTACAGTTATTAGCTGTTCCAGAAACCCAGAAAAGAAATACAACATGCAGATTACGTCTGCCAAACAGTTTGTGATTGGTTAACCTAAGAGGGGAAGGATGTTAAATATTCAAATAATGCCTCATTAATATGCATATATGTTGTACTCAGAGTGGAATCTGACATCAGACTGCACTCATTGGTCCAGCCACTGGTGGGAATAATAAAGCACTGTCAGTGGCTGAAATGTTGAATAGCGCCGGCTATAAAATCCAGCACCTGTTGCGACTCGCCGCTTTTTGTTCCCGAACCTTAAATAAAGGATTTACCTGCAACCTACAGTCCTGCCTCTTCCTTCACCACACCCATTTTACACATAACTTACTTCCTACTTCTTGGTCTGATGAATTCAACCAACATACTCTGAAGTGATGAAACAGTTATTGCCTTCAGCTAGAATTTGCTGCCTCCATCTTCCTTCTTCTCAACTATGATGATTGGAGTAACGACAAACAAAGTAAAATGACAAACACAGAGCACTTTAGATATCATATCTGGTAGTCAGTCTGGACTTCTCCAGATTATAATTCTTCAGGGTATAAATTGACACTGAAAGGTTCTGTTGAAACATATGACAGCAAAGAAAACACAGATGGATGTTAGGTTTAAAGAATGTCAGAAATGGTTTAAACATCGGATTAAAAATCAGCTTTCAAAATAAATGGGTACTTGCACTTAATGCATACAAAATATAGCCAATATATAGTTTATCTGGTTATGCACAGAATCTAGAAAATACATGGATTTAAATTACTTCCCACTTCCTAAGGAACTTAGATTTCTTTCTTTTCTTCTACATAACCAGCTGGAAAACACCAAAAGACCAAAAAGCAGCTCTTCAAGGGAGCAGGGGAATTGTTTTTGATCAAACTTCCACTCTTCAAGATTTTTCATACTAATGTAGATATGATTAATGTACAGGGAATTGTGGATATGTCCAAATCTAGTAAGAATATCTAGTATCTTGCATTTTAGGTGCTCTTTACCAAAGGCATTTCTCAAATACTTTTATTAATAAACAGTTGACTACAAAAAATCCAAAGAAAATCCAAGATAGTTTAAAATCATCCAGTATGCATTGCTAGGAATGTTGTAATTGTAAGGACTAGAAAGATTGTAGGTAATTAGCTTAATTATTGCAATAATATACACTGTTAAAGAAAAAAAATTGTGGAAGACCATGGAACCATCAGATGTGATGGAAAACCTTCTCTAAGTGGGAAGTGAGAAATCTATAATTGTCCTTTCTGGATTAGAGCAAAGTCCATTGTTATGACTGTCCCATCAATAAGGCTTTGTCAATGACATGACCATCACTAGACTGGTATATAGATAAGTTACAAGATCTTAGACATATCTGATCTTATAATAGGACCAAGATGTATAGCAGTGCAGTAAGGGAAAATATCCAACAATGCAATGTGTAAATAAACTGCACTGAATTTAATTGGACTTTCTTCCAGGTAAATATGTACAGGATTGCAGCCAGTGCCATTGTGTTAACATTTCTGGCTGCATGAAAATGTATTGTTCAGTCACTTGGATTCTTTACAGTCTCCATAGTGATTAGCAGGTTAACTCCAAGGTCTCATGTTAATCTTCAAAGGCCTTGATGGCATTGGTACAAATAACATCAGAGTCCCTCTCCCTTTTTTTGTCTACAGCCATCCTTGACAACTGTATTCCACAGGAATTATGAAGCTGTCAGTCTCAAGGGTGAATCCCAAGGCAGTAATAGACAGCTGCTTCTTAGCAGCATAATTGAGATTTCATGACATATAATCACAGAAGCAAGAATTATCACTAATCTCCCTGCCTTGTGAACAATGAGTAAAAACTTTTCCCAAAGCAAGGTTTTATTAAAAAAAAGAAAGTTTAAGAGGAAAGGTCAGAAAGGAACAAATGAGGAAACACCCACTGATACATTTTAGTTAAGTTCAATAAAGCAGAATTTAAAATAAGCAAATGAAATATATGATGCAATGAAAAATTAATTTAGGTGTTGGGTCAAGCTCAGGTTCTAGTTCTGTAGTCTTAACTACAGAAGCTCAATGGGAGAATTTGGGTTAGTCATTTTTTTCTCAGCCTCACTTACCCCTTGAAATTTTGTTATGTAGCAAAACAGGAAGGAAAAGCACAGCTTACATCCTCCTGAAGTCTTGAAGCAAAAGTGAGATATAAGTCAAATAAACAAATTAATTAGGTGTGTGCATATTTGTGCTCTAGCAAATCTCCCTTTGTGGATGTTGAAATAAGTATGATAAAGCAAGGTTATAAGGAATATTCTTTTAATTATAAGGGAGGTTGCATTTTTTAAGACTGTGGAATGTCCTTAAAAAAGCCTTATTATAGAAATGATTAGATGTCATTAACTGACGTTAGTTGACATCTAATCTCTTGATACATGGTAGGCAAGTAATAAAACCCAAGGAAACTTATCAAAAAACCTGTTCTAAAGATAAAAAATAATAATGTATTTGCAAAAGGTCACTGTAGCATAAAATCCACTATTTGAATGGGATTCTTCAGTGTGAAATTCTCCTGGTCAACCAGCCATTCTTTCTGTCTTGAATGGAGACTAAATAGCATTCACCTTTGTCCTTTCTAATACAACAATTTGTGTCTATTGAAGGAATCACTCATTACTGGGATGGTTCAGAGACTCTTCTCCTTCTTTCATTCTTTTTAAAGATATTTTTTGTATTTCTGAAAAACATTGCTTATCCCCAATCTGCTGATATCTTCCTCTTTTGCAGAGATGGAATTGTTTTCATGATATAAAAGCCACTATTAGTAGATGAGTTTGCTATATATAGGATTTAGTTGAAAAACATGGCTTATGAATATATTAATAAAAATAGTGCATTCATGTTTATGTTTTTTTTAGAAATGAACATCAAGCTGCCATTATTATTCTTGAGAAATGGATCATATATTTCTAGTTACATATCTTGCCAGATGCCATGGATAAATTTATCATTTATATATTTGGCACCAGTAATTAAGTATAGTATGCATAAATAAACCTCAAGATGTTTGTCAAAATAGTACAATCTGGAGCTGAATTTGTGAAAAAGCAGAAAAAATTATATAAGTCTATTTTCTTTTATGTTAAAACTATTTAATTAGTTTCCATAATAACAGCACTTTTGGAGAATTGTCAACATTAAGCTGTGCCAAATTCAGCAACTTTCAGCTCATAAACACAGCAAAAATGGATGCTTCACATTGATCAGCCTAGCTATCTATTATTTTAAAAGATATCATATTGTCTCATGCTGATTAACATTACTTTCATCTCTTTGCATCTTACAACACTATTGCATAATTCCATTGTTAAAGAGCAATAATAATAATGGAAAATAGAAAGAGTCAGATGGGTAAGAAGATTCATTCGGGATTCACATATCCATTAGCTACAAAATATAAACTCTACTCAGTTATTTACTGTGGCTCAAAGTAATTGTTATGTATGTAGGTTTGAAGTCATTGGTTTAGTTTGAACTGTTCTTGTAAAGTGTTAGAAATGATTGGTTTAAAAGTGCGGGAAAAACCCTGCACTGTGATTGGCTAACTGCGGCTTGGCTGGAACTACATATGCAGAAAAATGCTGGAGCCCTTACATGAAAGTAGTGCCTCATTAAGACACGAGTTTTACCATCGTGATCAGGGGAAAACGAAAACGTAAACGACTTCATGGCAAGTTTAAGAGACATATGGGGTGCATGTGAATTTAACAGTTTAGAAGAGGCCATGTGTGATCGATTTGTTCTGGGCCTTAAAGACAAGGTATTACAGAGCAAGTTATTAATGAAACCTAAGATCACGCTGAAAGAAGCAATAGAAGAAGCCTCTTCAGCAGAAGCTACCAAGTCCTCAGCAGCAGCCATGAAAAGATTAACAAGGCCACAAGCCATCCTGATGTGGAAAAGTCCACAACAACTCATTGTGAGCAAATAGATTCTGAGTCAGACTGTAGTGAGGTGGAGGAAGGAATTTACAGACTCAGAATGGAGCGGAAAAGAAAGACCTGGGAAGAAAGAGGCAAGATTTCTACTGCAGAGGTTGTGGGGGAAGCCATCCCTGCACTGAATGCAAGTTTTTAGACACCATTTGCCTCCGTTGTGATAAAAGAGGACACCTAGCAAGAGTCTGCAAATCATCCAGAACTCCACCCAACAGAAGGAAATTTCCTGCAAACAAAGACAAAGAATTCAAGCCCAACAATCTCAGTGAGAAAATGGGGCATAGCACAGAAGCAAGGGGGAAGAATGAAACTCATCAGACAGTAACTATTGGTCATTCATCTTCTATCAATAACAGAAAAGTGCATGTCAAGGTACTTATTGAAGGAAGACCTTGCCAAATGGAAGTGGACTCAGGCTCATATCTGTCTATGGTGTCATGGGACACTATTCACAGATTACTCCAAACATTCAGAAGAATCATTTCAAGAAGCAAGCGCTGACTCTTAAAGACTACCAAGGGAACAAGATTCCAGTAGTTGGAACAAGAGAATTCAATGTGAAGTTCAAAGGCCACACCAAACACCTGCCCCTGACCATCATGGACAAGGATCGCCCAAGTTTGCTGGGACTTGAGTGGTTCAACCCGCTGGGCATCGAGGTGACTGGCATCAATCACGTGAGCAACACTGAATGGGAGGAGACCTTGAAGTCTGAGTTTCCAGAGGTCTTCAGCAATGGATTAGGCAAGTACTTGGGGACCCCTATCACTTTCAATCTAGATCCCAAGGTGCCACCGATTTGTTTAAAGCCCAGAAGGGTCCCATTTGCCTTAAAGGAAAAAATTGATGCACAATTAGATAAACTAATAGCTCAAGGGGTTTTAGAGCCCACTGACCACTCCAGATGGGAGACACCTATAGTCACACCAGTCAAGGCTGATGGGTCTGTGAGAATCTGCAGAGACTACAAGGGGACATTGAACCATGTGCTACAACAGAGCGCATATCCAGTTCCAGTGGTGCATCACTTATTACATTCTCTTGGCAGGGGCACAGTCTTTGCCAAATTGGATCTGGCCCAGGCATATCAACAATTAACAGTTGATGATGCCACTGCAGAGGCTCAAACCATTGTGACTCATAGAGGTGCTTTCAAATGCAAAAGGTTGCAATTTGGAGTAAGTGTGGCACCGGGCATCTTCCAAAGCCTTATGGAAAGAATGCTCCAAGGACTGCCAGGGGTAGTGCCTTATATTGATGATGTGTTAATCTCTGCTGAAAATGACATTCAGTTACTCGAGAGACTCAGAGAAGTCCAAACCAGATTCAAGGAAGCAGGGTTAAAAGTCAAAGAAGAAAAATGCACACTTAGAACTGACAAGGTAGAGTTCTTAGGCTATATGATTGACAAACATGGTATTCACCCCACAGAAGCCAAGGTTCAGGCAATCAAAGAAGCACCCAGGCCTAAATGCAAAACAGACTTGGAAGCTTTCCTGGGACTCATTAACTTCTATCACATGTTTCTACCTGGGAGGCAACCATTGCAGAACCACTACACAGATTACTAGACAAAAAGTCTGCATGGGTCTGGGGCAGGAAAGAACAAGCTGCCTTTAACACTATTAAGAGACAACTCACTTCTGATTCTGTACTGATACAGTTCTCTGAGAATTTGCCAGTTGTACTGACTTGTGATGCATCCCCTTTGGGGGGGGGTGTTGAGCCACATGCTTCCCAGCAGGAGGGAAGCCCCTATTGCATTTTACTCTTGCACCTTGACTAAAGCAGAGAGAAATTACAGCCAACTGGACAAGGAAGCCTTGGCAATTGTTGCAGCTGTCAAGAAATTCCATGAGTATCTATATGGGAGAACATTTACTATTGTCACAGATCACAAACCTCTTTTAGGCATTGTGGCAGGAGACAAACCTACACCCACTATCCTGTCACCAAGAATGCTGAGATGGACTGAATTTCTTGCTGCTTATTCATACAAACTCATCCACAGGCCTGGAAAAGACATTGGGCATGCAGATGCTTTGAGTCGCTGCCCACTTCATTCACACACTGAGGATCCTGCTCCTGAGACTTACACCTTTTTCCTAGAAACTGTTGCCAAGCTTCCAGTACACGCTGCTGAAATTGCCAGAGAGACTGCCAAAGACACTTGATTGGCTCCTGTTATAGGCTGGATTAAGAAAGGTTGACCACTTCAAGATCTACCTCAACTTGCCCAACCTTTTAAATCCAGGCAAACTGAATTATCTGTATTAAGAGGATGTATTTTGTGGGGTAACAGGGTGGTTATTCCTGCAAAACTACAAAAAGAGGTTTTGGAAATGTTACATGAGGGTCATCTGGGAATTGTCAGAATGAAGGGATTGGGCAGGAGTTATGTATGGTGGCCAGGTATTGACAAAATGGTTGAACACTGGGTTGCATCCTGTCCCAACTGTCAGGAAGTCAGGCCTGCCCCACCTCTTGCCCCCCCACAGGAATGGTAATGTCCTAGGGGCCCATGGTCCAGGATTCACATTGACTTTGCTGGCCCTACCAGAGGGCACACTTTCCTTATTATAGTAGATGCATATTCCAAATGGCTAGAGGTTATCCCTATGGCATCTACCACAGCTGAAGCTGTCATCAAGCAGCTTAAGAGGCTTTTTGTAACTCATGTGTTACCTGATGTCCTCGTTTCTGACAATGGTCCTCAATTTACATCCAACCTTTTTGAATCACATCTAGCACAGCAGGGTATCAGACATGCCCTGACAGCCCCTGGTACGATTTACCAAGGAAAAACTCCAGCAATTGGGTCCAGGGGACATCACTGAGAAAGTTGAAAAACTACTCAGTGTCCAGCATATCACTCCTAACCTATCAACTAACTTATCCCCAGCAGAGTTGTTGATGGGTAGGAAACTCAGGTCTCCCTTGACCGCCTTCATCCCACTTACGCACCCAACGCACCACTAGATTCCACTAGCAAAATTCGCACATTCACTGTGGGTGATTCTGTTTATGCCAAGAACCTTATGGGTGAACCATTATGGATTCCTGCTGAGATAACCCAAATCACAGGCCCTAGGTCTTACAGGGTACAAACAGAGGATGGTGTCCTCTGGAGCAGGCACATTGATCAGCTTAGATCCAGATTACCTCAGGAACATCACAATTGCTCCTCTCTGGTTCCCATCCCTAGTACCTATTCTAGGGGGGAAGGGGAGGATCATGAGGATGATCAGCAAGCAAGAATCAACCCCATGTGTAACGAGCCAACACAACAGGAACCATCCCACACAATGCCAAAATCCATCCTTACAAGTGGAAGACTGTACATCACTACCTGACTTAGGTGCTGACATTGGGTTGGAGATGGATTGGGAGGAGAGACCAGGTTGTAGTAACCAAACAGGTTCTACTATTACTAGAAGTCCAAGTATGGAAATGTCAGCAGACACATTTCCTCTCTCACTGGGTGAGAACATGAAAACATCTGAACCACGTAGGTCTCAACGTACACGTAAGAGCCCACCTATTTAAAAGAATACATTAGATAGATGGGGTTTGAGTATGGACTGAACCTAGTGGGGAGGGGTGTTATGTATGTAGGTTTGAAGTCATTGGTTTAGTTTGAACTGTTCTTGTAAAGTGTTAGAAATGATTGGTTTAAAAGTTCGGGAAAAAACCTGCACTGTGATTGGCTGGCAACTGCGGCTGCTGGCTATAAGTAGCAGCCGCAGCCCAGCCAAAGCGGGTCCGTTCTGAGCTGTAGTCACTAATAAATAAAAGAGCTTGAAGCACTCTGCGTCTGTCTCTTCATGCAAACGTAACAGTAACATTTTGGGAAATGGTGGTATTACAAAAAGTATATGCTCATTAACTTTTAGCAAAATTTTGCCATGGACAATGGGAATTCTGGTTTATTTACCTGATTTAGCTCTCAACTTATATTGGTTGAACATATTTATTTAATCATTGATTTATATTCCACATTTTCTTTAGAAGATCAGACTATATATCCTCAATTCCTTCATATATCCTCTATTTTTCCCACCACAATCTTATGGGCAGGTTGGATTAAGAGAAAGTAACTGGCACAAACTCAGCCAGTGAACTTCAAGAATGGAAGGATCAATCTGAACATGGCCTTTCCAGTCTTAATTAAACACCTTTACTATTAAAGTACACTAGATCTTATAAGCAAGTTGGGGATAAATCTGTCACCATAATCATCATGCCTGGGCACACAAACACATAAATCTATTTCTGTGCAATGGATGATCTTTGATGGGCTCCAGCAGTGGCTCTGTGAATGTACTTGCCTGGACAGTGTGGAGTGTTCCCATTTTTCAATTAACAAATGTTAGTTCAAAGTACAAAGCTTTCCATGAGGACAAACCCAGAGACAGAGCTGTTAAATGGCATGCACACATGTATCAACCTGTGGGTTCCCCTACACCTAATTATACAAAATAATCATAAAACCATTATTAAGAGTAGTGATTTTGAAAATTTTCATGACAATGGATGTAAAAGTTAGCCAGAAAGTTTGTCCAAAAAAGTGTTAATTATTATGTTACATGAACCTAGCAAAATTAAGTTTCTACCATTAAAATAAAGAGTAAGAAGGAAGGAAAATTTATTTTCGGGAAGCTCTCTGTGGGCTCCACTGCACAGCCCACTAATTTCTATTAAGATCACACCAAATACAAGTCTAGTTTAATCCAAAAGCTTATCTCCAGGCCCAGAGAAATTCTAGGTCTTTTTTTTCATTGATGTACTTTAAGTTTCAGAGCTTCACATTGATCTTTCAAACTGTCTGTGTTTAAGATTCCCATCTGGAACATCACTGGAAATCAATAGCATTGCTAGATGTGTCTGCTCCTCTCTGTTTCCAATATTAATGTTTTTTTTAAAGTTGGCATTCTTGGTTCATGGGAGCAATGTACTTTAATTTTTAAAGAAGATAGATTTGCTTATATTGCATCTTGTATTAAAACAAGCAAATATACAATCCAATAGCAAAAGCACTAAGATACTGCTAATACTACAAAGATTAGGCAATACATTATTTGGGCATATGCAAAATCCCATTCACACATATCTCCTTACCTGTTTGCAATAAACACAATTGAATATATCTATGTTATAATTTATTGCTGCAAATTTATTAATATCTGCAAACATAATATCAACCATGTGGTTTTCAAACAGGCTAAGCTTAAATAGGTAAGATAAGATTTGAATTCAGACAAAGGTGGTATTCAGCAGGTTCTGCCCAGTTCTGGAATACCGGTAGCGGAAATTTTGAATAGTTCAGAGAACCAGCAAATACCACCTCTGACTGGAGATTTTACAGTCTCCTTCCCCTGCCATGCCCACCAAACCACGCCCACAGAACCGGTAGTAAAAAAATTTGAACCCCACCACTGAATTCAGAGATCTTCAGTTACTTTAATGTAAATTATGAAGTTGTATATATTTTATTCTGAAATACAGATAGATACGGTAACATTTAGAAGGCAAACATGCTATATTCCATGAAAACAAGCTATTTCAAGTATTCCTATTACTTTTTAAAATGATTTAATTTCATCCTGTTGCATGTATGGATTCCTCTTTGGAAGTATTTCAGAAATCAGGTGATTTGTTAACACAGATTAGTTTCAAACAAGCAGCAGAATTGTGCAGCTCATATAATTTATCTGCTACTCAGTTTGAGTGCTGTATATGTAAATATTAAGAACAAACTTTGGCATCGTAAATGTAGGAATGAATATTTTAACAGGAGAAGATGGTTGCAAAGGTGATCTAAATAAAATTGCCGGATGGCACCTGTACAGGAAACATATGGTAGACATAAACTTTGGACAAAATCAATCAATCAATCAATCAATCAATCAATCAATCAATCAATCAGGCTTTTGATGTGCCTGGAAAATTGACTAATGATTTAAGCAATAATTCAACTAATTCTTTGAACAGGGAAAATGCCCTGTTATGTATGTAGGTTTGAATGTCATTGGTTTAGTTTGAATTGTTCTTGTAAAATGTCAAATAGGATTGGTTTAAATAGTGTGGGAGAACCCTGCACTCTGATTGGCTGGCAACTACGGCTGCTGGCTATAAGAAGCAGCCATAGCCCAGCCAAGTCGGGTCCATTCAAACTGTAGTCACTTAATAAACTCTTCACTGAAGCTCTTTGCATCTGACTCTTCATGCAAACTTAACACTGGCGACGAAGGTGGGATTCCTCTGAGGAAGAGATGACACGGAAGACAAGCAGGAGAGCGAGATGGCTGCGCTGAACACCCCCCCAGCCCCGTTCGATCTGGCGGCAGAAAACTGGGAATCGTATGCGGATCGCTTCCAAATGTATTTGGAAGGAAACGACCTCGCCGATATCCCCAAGAAGCGGAAGAGGGCAGTATTTCTCACGCACTGCGGTCCAGCAGTCTTCAAGATGGCGAAGGCATTGGTGGGAGCTGCAGACTTGAAGGTAATGGAATGGCCTGATTTAGAAAAACTTTTAAGAGCCCATTACGTCCCACAAGTATCGTGCCTCATTAAGAGACATGAGTTTTATCGTCGGGATCAAGGGGAAGGCGAAAATGTTAACGACTTCATGGCAAGTTTAAGGGACATTGGGGGTGCTTGTGAGTTTACCAACTTAGAAGAGGCCATGCATGATTGGTTTGTCCTAGGCCTTAAAGATACGGTCTTACAGAGCAAATTACTAATGAAACCTAAGATCACGTTTAAGAAGGCCATAGAGGAAGCTGTTTCAGCGGAAGCAACCAAGTCCTCAGCAGCAGCCATGAAGAAAATTAACAAGGCCTCAAGCCATTCTGATGTGGAAAAGTCCACAACAACCCATTGCGAGCAAATAGACTCTGATTCAGACTGTAGTGAGGTGGAGGAAGGAATTTATAGACTCAGAATAGAGAAGAATAGGAAAGACCTTGGGAAAAAGAGGCAAGAATTTTATTGCAGAGGCTGGGGGGGGGCACCCCCACACTGAATGCAAGTTTTTAGACACCATCTGCCTACGTTGTGAGAAAAGAGGTCACCTAGCAAGAGTCTGCAAATCATCCAGAACTCCACCTAGTAGGAAGAAATTTCCTGAGAAAGAATTCAAGCCCAACAATTTCAGTGAAAAATGGGGCAACTCAGAAGCAAATGGGAAGAATGAAACTCATCAAACAGTCACCATTGGTCATTCTTCACCCTTGAGAAGCAGAAAAGTAATGTGAAGGTATTCATTGAAGGAAGGCCTTGCCAAAGGGAAGTGGACTCAGGCTCCTATTTATCTATGGTGTCATGGGACACTATTCACAGGCTACTTCCCAACATTCAGAAGAAACATTTCCAGAAGCAAGCACTGACTCTTAAAGACTACCAAGGGAACAAGATTCCAGTAGTTGGAACAAGAGAATTCAACGTGAAGTTTAAAGGCCACACCAAACATTTGCCCCTGACCATCATGGACAAGGATCGCCCAAGTTTGCTGGGACTTGAGTGGTTCAATCCACTAGGCATCGAAGTGACTGGCATCAATCACGTGAGCAACTCTGAATGGGAGGAGTCCTTGAAGTCTGAGTTTCCAGAGGTCTTCAGCGAAGGACTGGGCAAGTATATGGGGACCCCTATCACTTTCAACCTAGATCCCAAGGTGCCCCCAATTCATTTAAAGCCCAGAAGGGTTCCATTTGCTTTAAAGGAAAAAATTGATGCACAAATAGACAAATTAATAGCTCAAGGGGTTTTAGAGCCCACTGACCACTCCAGATGGGAGACATCCATAGTCACACCAGTCAAGACTGATGGGTCAGTAAGAATCTGTGGAGACTATAAGGGGACACTGAACCATGCGCTGCAGCAGAACGCATATCCAGTTCCAGTGGTGCATTATCTGTTACATTCACTTGGCAGGGGTACAGTCTTTGCCAAATTGGATTTGGCCCAGGCATATCAACAACTCACAGTTGATGATGCCACTGCAGAGGCCCAAACCATTGTGACTCACAGAGGTGCTTTCAAATGTAAAAGGTTACAATTTGGAGTAAGCGTGGCACCAGGCATCTTTCAAAGCCTTATGGAAAGAATGCTCCAAGAACTGCCAGGGGTAGTGCCTTATTTTGATGTTGTGTTAATCTCTGCTGAAAATGACACTCAGTTACAAGAAAGACTCAGAGAAGTCCTTACCAGATTCAGGAAAGCGGGGTTAAGATTCAAGGAAGAAAAATGCTTCACCTTATAGGTGAACCTTTGTGGATTCCTGCTGAGATAACTCAGTTCACAGAGGATGGACTCCTCTGGAGCAGGCACATTGATCAACTTAGATCCAGGTTCTCTCAGGAACATCGCACTTGTTCCTCTCTAGTTCCCTCACCTGATGTCAATTCTAGGGGGGAAGGGGAGGAACAGGAGGATAATCAGCAAGCAAGAAGGCACCCCATGTGTAATGAACCATTACGACAGGAACCATTCCAAAACCTGTCACAATGCCAAAATCCATTCTTAGAAGTGGAAGATTGTACATCACTACCTGACTTGGGTGCTGACATTGGGCTGGAGATGGGTTGGGAGGAGAGACCAGATTCTAACAATCAAACAGGGTCTTCTTTCACAGGAAGTCCCAGTGGGGAAATGTCAGCAGACACATTTCCTCTCTCACTGGGTGAGAATGTTAAAACTTCTGAACCACGAAGGTCTCAACGTACACGCAAGAGCCCCACCTATTTAAAAGAATACATTAGATAGGTTGGGGTTTGGTATGGACTGAACCTAGTGGGGAGGGGTGTTATGTATGTAGGTTTGAAGTCATTGGTTTAGTTTGAACTGTTCTTGTAAAGTGTTAGAAATGATTGGTTTAAAAGTTCGGGAAAAAACCTGCACTGTGATTGGCTGGCAACTGCGGCTGCTGGCTATAAGTAGCAGCCGCAGCCCAGCCAAAGCGGGTCCGTTCTGAGCTGTAGTCACTAATAAATAAAAGAGCTTGAAGCACTCTGCGTCTGTCTCTTCATGCAAACGTAACAGTAACATTTTGGGAAATGGTGGTATTACAAAAAGTATATGCTCATTAACTTTTAGCAAAATTTTGCCATGGACAATGGGAATTCTGGTTTATTTACCTGATTTAGCTCTCAACTTATATTGGTTGAACATATTTATTTAATCATTGATTTATATTCCACATTTTCTTTAGAAGATCAGACTATATATCCTCAATTCCTTCATATATCCTCTATTTTTCCCACCACAATCTTATGGGCAGGTTGGATTAAGAGAAAGTAACTGGCACAAACTCAGCCAGTGAACTTCAAGAATGGAAGGATCAATCTGAACATGGCCTTTCCAGTCTTAATTAAACACCTTTACTATTAAAGTACACTAGATCTTATAAGCAAGTTGGGGATAAATCTGTCACCATAATCATCATGCCTGGGCACACAAACACATAAATCTATTTCTGTGCAATGGATGATCTTTGATGGGCTCCAGCAGTGGCTCTGTGAATGTACTTGCCTGGACAGTGTGGAGTGTTCCCATTTTTCAATTAACAAATGTTAGTTCAAAGTACAAAGCTTTCCATGAGGACAAACCCAGAGACAGAGCTGTTAAATGGCATGCACACATGTATCAACCTGTGGGTTCCCCTACACCTAATTATACAAAATAATCATAAAACCATTATTAAGAGTAGTGATTTTGAAAATTTTCATGACAATGGATGTAAAAGTTAGCCAGAAAGTTTGTCCAAAAAAGTGTTAATTATTATGTTACATGAACCTAGCAAAATTAAGTTTCTACCATTAAAATAAAGAGTAAGAAGGAAGGAAAATTTATTTTCGGGAAGCTCTCTGTGGGCTCCACTGCACAGCCCACTAATTTCTATTAAGATCACACCAAATACAAGTCTAGTTTAATCCAAAAGCTTATCTCCAGGCCCAGAGAAATTCTAGGTCTTTTTTTTCATTGATGTACTTTAAGTTTCAGAGCTTCACATTGATCTTTCAAACTGTCTGTGTTTAAGATTCCCATCTGGAACATCACTGGAAATCAATAGCATTGCTAGATGTGTCTGCTCCTCTCTGTTTCCAATATTAATGTTTTTTTTAAAGTTGGCATTCTTGGTTCATGGGAGCAATGTACTTTAATTTTTAAAGAAGATAGATTTGCTTATATTGCATCTTGTATTAAAACAAGCAAATATACAATCCAATAGCAAAAGCACTAAGATACTGCTAATACTACAAAGATTAGGCAATACATTATTTGGGCATATGCAAAATCCCATTCACACATATCTCCTTACCTGTTTGCAATAAACACAATTGAATATGTCTATGTTATAATTTATTGCTGCAAATTTATTAATATCTGCAAACATAATATCAACCATGTGGTTTTCAAACAGGCTAAGCTTAAATAGGTAAGATAAGATTTGAATTCAGACAAAGGTGGTATTCAGCAGGTTCTGCCCAGTTCTGGAATACCGGTAGCGGAAATTTTGAATAGTTCAGAGAACCAGCAAATACCACCTCTGACTGGAGATTTTACAGTCTCCTTCCCCTGCCATGCCCACCAAACCACGCCCACAGAACCGGTAGTAAAAAAATTTGAACCCCACCACTGAATTCAGAGATCTTCAGTTACTTTAATGTAAATTATGAAGTTGTATATATTTTATTCTGAAATACAGATAGATACGGTAACATTTAGAAGGCAAACATGCTATATTCCATGAAAACAAGCTATTTCAAGTATTCCTATTACTTTTTAAAATGATTTAATTTCATCCTGTTGCATGTATGGATTCCTCTTTGGAAGTATTTCAGAAATCAGGTGATTTGTTAACACAGATTAGTTTCAAACAAGCAGCAGAATTGTGCAGCTCATATAATTTATCTGCTACTCAGTTTGAGTGCTGTATATGTAAATATTAAGAACAAACTTTGGCATCGTAAATGTAGGAATGAATATTTTAACAGGAGAAGATGGTTGCAAAGGTGATCTAAATAAAATTGCCGGATGGCACCTGTACAGGAAACATATGGTAGACATAAACTTTGGACAAAATCAATCAATCAATCAATCAATCAATCAATCAATCAATCAATCAGGCTTTTGATGTGCCTGGAAAATTGACTAATGATTTAAGCAATAATTCAACTAATTCTTTGAACAGGGAAAATGCCCTGTTATGTATGTAGGTTTGAATGTCATTGGTTTAGTTTGAATTGTTCTTGTAAAATGTCAAATAGGATTGGTTTAAATAGTGCGGGAAAACCCTGCACTGTGATTGGCTGGCAACCACGGCTGCTGGCTATAAGAAGCAGCTGTAGCCCAGCCAGGTCGGGTCCATTCGAGCTGTAGTCACTTAATAAACTCTTCACTGAAGCTCTTCGCGTCTGACTCTTCATGCAAATTTAACATGCCCAATGAGAAAGCAGAATGAATGGAACAAAGTAGGGCATCTGGAATTCTAATGTAAGCACTTCATGCCACAATAGTTTGTTTTATGTTTCATTTTGTGAAATGGATGCTTTTGTGTATGTTAAAAAAAAATCAGAGGCCATTATTTCAAAATGCAAGACTTTATTTTCTTTCCTTTACATGAGTTCCTTCAATACATTTTTAAGTGAAAACATCTTTCCATGTCCCATTCTTTGCAGTTTGATATGCACCTAATCCAGGCTGTTTTGATATTTGCAGAACTATGCAGAGATCAAGACCTTATCAACATGATTATATTTATAATTTGTGGATTTTGAATATGTAGAGGACTACCAGCCAATCAGTATTTGTTCTTTTTGGCCAATACTGAAATAGACAGAGTTGATAGCCAATCAATATTCACTTATTTCAGGGTGGCAAGAACTGATACCTTATGCTGCCCTCAGGTTCACAAAAACCACTCCTAACAAATATCCCCACCCTTTCTTTTCTTCTCTTTGAAGATGGACAAGAAATGTCTTTGTGGTGGAATCTCTGGTTAGAGTGGGGAGTGGGGTAAGGAGGATGACTAGCTCAAAGTCATTCCATGGGAGGAAGTGACAGGTGCCAAGCTCTTCAAACTTTTATCTGTCTGTTCCCAAGATAACACAGTTAGTCTGGGCAAGATTCTTGTAAAGAAGAGACCAAGAAACTACTTTGATATGCTCACAAAACATTGTCGTACTTTTTTCCTGACAATTTCATTTCTGTCCCCTGTGGCATTCAATGCCTTTATTTCTGAACATTTGTTTTATGTTTACAACAAGGCTAAGGCAATTTAGTGCTACAAGAGGAAGATAGTTGTTAACCAGAATAAACTAGTCTGAGGGGTCCTTGGTGCTCTATGAGCTTGGTTGTTTTCTTCTAGACATTTCATTACCCAAACTAGGTAACATCATCAGTGCTAGAAAGGAGTGGGGTTTGCTTTTACTCTAGTGGCCTGTCAGTGTTGGTGGGGGAAGTCATAGAGCAGAAGTGTCAAACTCACATCGTCATGGGGTGACATGTGATGTATCAGGACTTTCCCCCCCTTTGCTAAACTGGGTGTGGGCATGGTCAGCACATGAAGTATCTGGCCTGCAAGCCGGGAATTTGACAGCCTGCCTTAGAAGTTCTTTGGTTGGGTTGTTTACTGTTGGGTTGTTTGGCACTTCCCTGATTGGGCTATTGTTTACTTGGATGTTGGTCTGATGTTAATCTTAGAGTTAATCTATGCTCATCTGGATGCTAATTATTGGTGGGGAGGTTTTGTCTTGTTCTGTCTTGTTCTGTCTTGTAGTCCTTAATGGGTCTAAGTCTACATGGAGGGAAGTAAGCAGTGGGGTGCCATGAGGTTCTGTCTTAGGCCCAGTACTCTTCAATATCTTCATTAATGACTTAGATGAGGGAATAAAAGGGGAACTTACCAAATTTGCAGATGATACTAAGCTGGCAGGAATAGTTAAAAAGATAGGCTCAAGATCCAGATGGATCTTGACAGACTAGAACACTGGGCCATATCTAACAAAATGAAATTCAATGTAGAGAAAAGTAAAGTCCTACACTTTGGCAAGAAAAACCAAAAGTACACATACAGACTTGGTGAAACCAGGCTCAATAGCAGTAACTGTGAGAGGGATCTTGGATTTTTAGTGGATAACCAGCTAAATATGAGCCAGCAGTGTGCAGCAGCAGCCAAAAAGCTAATGCAATCCTAGGTTGTATTAACAGAGGGATACAATCGAGATCAAGTGAGGTACTAATACCACTCTATAAAACCTTAGTGAGACCACACCTAGAGTACTGCATCCAGTTTTGGTCACCACATTATAAAAAAGATGTTGAGACTCTAGAAAAGTACAGAGTAGAGCAACCAGGATGATTAGGGGACTGGAGACTAAAACATATGAAGAACGGTTACAGGAACTGGGCATGGCTAGTCTAGTGAAGAGAAGGACCAGGGAGACATGACAACAGTGTTCCAATATTTGAGGGGCTGCCACAGAGAGGAAGGGGTCAAGCTATTTTCTAAAGCATCTGTAGGCCAGACAAAGAATAATGGATGGAACCTGAACAAGGAGAGATTTAACCTGGAAATAAAGAGAAACTTTCTGACAATGAGAACAATCAACCAATGGAACAGTTTCCTTCGGAAGTTGTGGGAGGGTCATCACTTGAGACTTTCAAGATGAAGTTGGGCTGCCATTTGTCAGAAATGGTGTAGGGTTTCCTGCTTGGTGGGGGGTTGGACTAGATGACCTATAAGGTCCCTTCCAACTCTGATTATCTGTTATCTGATTGTCTCTTTTGTATCATAAGTAGATATTGGTTATGTTTCTGTGCTATTGATGGCTAGTTTGTCAGAGTGCCAGGCTTCTAGAAATTCCCTAGCATTTTTGAACTTGGCTTAATAAGGATGATCAGTTTTCCAGTTGAAACTATGGTTAAGTCTGTCCAAATTATGTGAAATTTTGTTTTCATCTTTTGTCTTCTGAATGCTAGTTGGTGTTTATGGAGGTGTTCTGTCAGTTCTACCTGTTTGGCTGGGGCATTCCAGGAGTTGAAGTCCATACAGCTTAAGTTGCTGGGGTTGGCAAACACTGCTCGTCACAAACATACTGAGCATCAATTGTGAAATATTTGTGAGGAGTAGGAATTTGTGCACTTGAACTGAGTTAGTGAAGTTTTGACTAAGAATTAAACATGAAATAATAGTTATCAGATCAGGAAATTAAACTCCACATAAACCATGGATTGGAAGTTTTATGAAAACACCTGCTCTACTCCCATGACTACATAAAAGAGGAAGCTATAATTAATATTTTGGCCTAGAAATAGAAAATGAGATCCCTATTGCAGGTGTTGCCTATGCTTGGCACATGATGGAATGGATAAATACTATGTAAAAGCAGGCAAAAACCATGCTAAAGGAAAGATAGATCTGATTCAGAATATGGGGAAAAATAAGCAAACTATATGAAGTTTTTCTGGCATACACTTCAAATTTTAGTTTGATGCACTGCTCTAAAATATCACAATTTGTTCCTATTTATTTATCCTTGATTGTATTACACATGTTTAGTAAGTTTCAGACTGAAAAATAATAGAATGTATTCTTTCTGGATAATTTCTTTATTGAGGGTTGGATTGGTATAGAAGAAATCAGTCCATTTAAAGAATGTCAGAATATAAATCCACTCACTGATGGTTATGTCCAGCCATTTTGGAGGCCAGACAGTCAGGTACCATAATTATGCCTTTCCAAGCTTATATTGGCTAGCCAGAAAATTGACAATATCTCCATCAAAGTAGCTGCTGCTATTACTGTCACAAAGAGCTCTTGGAATAAATCCCATATGGCCAGAATCTTGAACCTGTTATGAATTATGATTGAAAATGAGCTTGAAATGGTTCTTGCAGGAGCCACCAGATGCTGCTCTAGAGATTCTGAAATTTGACAGATAGGCATTAGCCCACCAATGCAGTTAAGTAATGAATAGCTGCAAATGAAGGAGAAATGAAAAGAAAATCAAGACTAGTTTTTACAAATGCTTCACACAGCACTCAGATTGATGATTAGCAGACAAGGTAGAACTGCAATTTACTTAAACAAAAACAGTCTGTTTTTCTCCCTTCATTTTGCAGCAGATTTCCACAGCTTGATGTCCTCCCAGAAATTGGGATTTCAGGTGTCAATCTTCAAGATGATTGGTTATGTTGTCTCGGGATTGTGAAAGCTAAAGTCAAGAAATGTGGAAGACATCTAATGTCTGACAGCCTTGGACAGAGTGGTTTGCTTGGCCAATCAAGTTTGCTGTACCCAAAGAGGAAATCTTATTCATGCAAAAGTGTCTGTCTCCAGATTTAGACTAGTTACTCTTTGGTTGAGAAATTGCTAGTTTATAAAGAAATTAAGGGTGAGAATAGCTTCATTGTTCCTGCTAGTTTGTTCATACATTTGGTACCTCTGAATACATAGCAGGACTGCTTTAGTCTTCTTAGGTAGAAAAACAAATAACCATCAAGCTGGCTAACTGAAAGACAACTGTTAAGTTAGCCATTACCTAATCATGTTCTACAACTCATTTTTCCTCTAATCTGTAACAGTTTAAGTTAGACTTCTATGATTCTGAAGCTTTACAGTTATATTTTCTGAAGCTTTACAGACCAATTTTCTGGCCAATATATTTGAAGCATTCCAGGTTGTGATAGACTAATACACACATTCCTAAGACACATAGCTATTTCCAGATGAAATAGGTAATTCTTTTTTATATGACTGTGCCAGTACAAGCTTGGCATTTGTGAAATTGTTCACATGTCAACCTTATGCAGTTTATTTCTTGCATAAAAAGTGTTGAATTTAAACTTATTTAAATTAACTTTCCAATTTCTAAAATAGCTCAATGTGTTAAACTGCCACCTATCACAGGGATACACAAGCTGAGCCATCTCACCCCAGTGGGAGTAGCTCCTTCATTCATTTAAGCAAAAAAGGCATATTTTGGATCCTTTCTGCCAAAGAATTCTGGCTGATGGGGTCCAGGAGAAGAGCTATTTCTGCTGCTGCTGCTTCCTATCCTCTGGAACATTGTTCCACTGGAAGTGAGATCTGCCCCCATACTCCTGGCCTTCAAGAAGAGCCTAAAATTTGGCTCCACTGCTTGGCCTGAGACCCCAACAGGTGTCTGCTATGTTGGGGTGGCTGATGGGATAGAGAAGATCCCCACCTTCATGCCTCCCATTGCCTTAGTTTTTAGCTTTTCTGTTTAACACTCCTAATATTAATTGACTTGTGTTAGCTTTTTAAAAACTTTTATATTGTATTGTAAGTTGCCCAGAGTTACTGCCTCAGTGAAATGGGCAGTATAAAAATTTAATTAATAAACAGCCAAAATATAAATATGTCTCTTAACTTTCTAACAAGAATCTTCAGGAGATTACTAGTGCTCTGCAGTTTTCTACAACTAATGTCTTCCCTTTAATAGATGCTGGCGTGTTTGTTCACTCCAATGAATGACAAACTATCCATTGCCTTTCACCTGGGGTGAGATTAGTTTATAGTGTGCACACGCAGCAAACTCACAGAAATGGTGGACTCTGACAATGACTTAAAAGACAAAATGCTTATCACTAATAGCTTTTGACTACAACAGAATAATAATGGCAGCATTTGGTCCAAAATGAGAACACTCCATCATCTTGTTCTTTAAATTAAGCCTGGTGCTGTTTTTGTCTGGGAGACATTGTAATGAAGCATACTTGCTGAGTAACATTGGTGAATCATTTATTGGATGCTTTCATCCATTGCTAAATAATACATTCATCAGTATCCTCAAATTTCAATATATAAAAAGTCAACATTTGGATATTTCTTTGTTTTGTTTTCTATGAAATGCAGATTCTTTTTTAAAGCAAGTTTCCCCACGATCTGACAAACTCTAGCAAATAATAGATTAAAACTTGTTAATGATTTAGATGATATCAGCATAGCAAACATATATTATAGGATGTGTTACGTATGCAGGTTTAAAGTCATTGGTTTAGTTTGAACTGTTCTTGTAAAATGTAAGAAATGATTGGTTCAAAAGTGAAAACCCTGCACTCTGATTGGCTGGCAACTGTGGCTGCTGGCTATAAGTAGCAGCCCCAGCCCAGCCAAAGTGGGTTTGTTCTGAGCTGTAGTCACTAATAAACAAAGAACTTGAAGCACTCGCCGTCTCTTCATGCAAACTTAACACTGGCGACGAGATGAGATCTCCCTGAAGAAGAAGGCAACGGAACAGAAGAAGAGAGAGATGGCTGCGCTGAACACCCCCACCCCGTTCAATCTGAGCAGAAGACTGGGAGACGTATGCAGATCATTTCCAAATGTATCTGGAAGGAAACGATCTTGCTGACATTTCCGAGAAGTGGAAGAGGGCAGTCTTTCTCATGCACTGTGGTCTGGCAGTTCAAGAAGCGGAAGGCATTGGCGGAGCTGCAGATGTGAAGGTAATGGAATGGCCTGACTTAGAAAAGTTGTTAGACCCATTACGCCCCACATTAGTATCGTGCCTCATTAGACACAAGTTTTACCGTCCGGATCAAGGAGAAAGTGAAAACGTAAACGACTTCATGGCAAGTTTAAGAGACATTGGGGGTGCATGCGAATTTAACAATTTAGAAGAGGCCATGCGCAATCGATTTGTTCTGGGCCTTAAAGACAAGGTGCTTCAGAGCAAGTTATTACTAAGACCTAAGATCATGCTGAAGGAAGCAATAGAAGAGGCCTCTTCAGCAGAAGCTACCAAGTCCTCAGCAGCAGCCATGAAGAAAATTAACAAGGCCACAAGCCATCCTGATGTGGAAAAGTCCAGATAGATTCTGAGTCAGACTGTAGTGAGGTGGACTCAGAATGGAGCAGAAAAAGAAAGACCTGGGAAGAAAGAGGCAAGATTTCTACTGCAGAGGTTGTGGGGAAGCCACCCTCACTGAATGCAAGTTCCTAGATACCATCTGCCTCCGTTGTGAAAAAAGAGGACACCTAGCAAGAGTCTGCAAATCATCCAGAACTCCACCCAACAGAAGGAAGTTTCCTGACAAAGAATTCAAGCCCAACAACCTCAGTGAGAAAATGGGGCGCAGCACAGAAGCAAAGGGGAAGAATGAAACTCATCAGACAGTAACTATTGGTCATTCTTCTTCTATCAATAACAGAAAAGTGCATGTCAAGGTACTAATTGAAGGAAGGCCTTGCCAAATGGAAGTGGACTCAGGCTCATATTTATCTATGGTGTCATGGGACACTATTCACAGACTACTCCCAAACATTCAGAAGAAGCATTTCAAGCAAGCACTGACTCTTAAAGACTACCAAGGGAACAAGATTCCAGTAGTTGGAACAAGAGAATTCAATGTGAAGTTCAAAGGCCACACCAACGCTTGCCCTGACCATCATGGACAAGGATCAAGCTTGCTGGGACTTGGTGGTTCAATCCACTAGGCATCGAGGTGACTGGCATCAATCACATGAGCAACACTGAATGGGAGGAGGCCTTGAAGTCTGAGTTCCCAGAGATCTTCAGCGATGGATTGCATATATGGGGACCCCTATCACTTTCAATCTAGATCCCAAGGTGCCACCAATTGCTTAAAGCCCAGAAGGGTCCCATTTGCCTTAAAGGAAAAAATTGATGCACAATTAGATAAATTAATAGCTCAAGGGGTTTTAGAGCCCACTGACCACTCCAGGTGGGAGACAGCCATAGTCACCAGTCAAGACTGATGGGTTGTGAGAATCTGTGGAGACTACAAGGGGACATTGAACCATGCGCTACAACAGAGCTCATATCCAGTTCCAGTGGTTCATCATTTACTACATTCACTTGGCAAGGGTACAGTCTTTGCCAAATTGGATCTGGCCCAGGCATATCAAACATTAACAGTTGATGATGCCACTGCAGAGGCCCAAACCATTGTGACTCATAGAGGTGCTTTCAAATGTAAAAGGTTACAGTTTGGAGTAAGTGTGGCACCAGGCATCTTCCAAAGCCTTATGGAAAGGATGCTCCAAGGACTTCCAGGGGTAGTACCTTACTTTGATGATGTGTTAATCTCTGCTGAAAATGACACTCAGTTACAAGAGAGACTCAGAGAAGTCCTTACCAGATTCAAAAAGCAGGGTTAAAAGTAAAGGAAGAAAATGCACTCTTAGAACTGACAAGGTTGAGTTTTGGGCTATATGATTGACAAGCATGGTATCCACCCCACAGATGCCAAGGTTCAGGCAATCAAAGAATCCTAGACCAAAATGTAAAACAGATTTGCAAGCCTTCCTTGGACTCATTAACTTTATCACATGTTCCTACCTCAGAAGGTAACCATTGCAGAACCACTGCACAGATTATTAGACAAAAGTCTGCATGGGTCTGGGGCAGAAAAGAACAATCTGCATTTAACAATATTAAAGACTAATCACATCTGATGCTGTACTGATACAGTTCTTGAGAATTTGCCTGTTGTACTGACTTGTGATGCATCCCGTTTTGGGGTGGGGGTTTTTGAGCCACAGGCTTCTGAGGAAGCTCTTATTGCATTTTATTCTCGCACCTTGACCAAAGCAGAGAGGAACTGCAGCCAACTGGACAAGGAAGCCTTGGCAATTGTTGCAGCTGTCAAGAAATTCCATGAGTATTTATATGGGAGAACATTTACCATTGTCACAGATCACAAACCTCTGTTAGGCATTGTGGCAGGAGACAAACTTACGCCCACTATCCTGTCACCAAGAATGCTGAGATGGACTGAATTTCTTGCTGCTTATTCATACAAACTCATCCACAGGCCTGGCAAAGACATTGGGCATGCAGATGCTTTGAGCTGCCCACTTCCTTCTCACACTGAGGACTTTGCTCCTGAGACTTATACCTTTTTTCTAGAAACTGTTGCCAAGCTTCCAGTACACACTGCTGAAATTGCCAGAGAGACTGCCAAAGACACTTTATTGGCTCCTGTTATAGGCTGGATTAAGAAAGGTTGGCCTCTTCAAGATCTACCTCAACTTGCCCAACCTTTTAAATCCAGGCAAACTGAATTATCTGTATTAAGAGGATGTATTTTGTGGGTAACAGGGTGGTTATTCCTGCAAACTGCAAAGAGAGGTTTTGAAATGTTACATGAGGGTCATCCTGGTATTGTAAGGATGAAGGGATTGGCCAGGAGTTATGTATGGTGGCCAGGTATTGACAAAATGGTTGAAAACTGGGTTGCATCTTGTCCCAACTGTCAGTCAGGCCTGCCCACCTCTCCCAAACAGGAATAGGAATGTCCTAGGGGCCCATGGTCCAGGATTCACATTGATTTTGCTGGCCCTACCAGAGGGCACACTTTCCTTATTTTAGTTGATGCATATTCCAAATGGCTAGAGGTCATCCCTATGGCATCCACCAGAACTGATGCTGTCATCAAACAGCTTAAAAAGCTTTTTGTAACTCATGGGTTACCTGATGTCCTCGTTTCTGACAATGGTCCTCAATTTACATCCAACCTTTTTGAATCACATCTAGCACAGCAGGGTATCAGACATGCCCTGACAGCCCCTGGGCATCCTTCTCGCTAACGGCTGAACGAGGTGCGATTTACCAAAGAAAAACTTCAGCAATTGGGTCCAGGGATATCACTGAGAGAGTTGAAAACTTCTCAGTGTCCAGCATATCACTCCTAACCCATCAACTAACTTATCCCCAGCAGAGTTGTTGATGGGTAGGAAACTCAGGTCTCCCCTTGACTGCCTTCATCCCACTACATACGCACTCAACTAACCACTAGATTCCACTAGCAAAGTTTGCACATTCACTGTGGGTGATTCTGTTTATGCTAACAACCTATGGGTGAACCTTTATGGATTCCTGCTGAGATAACCCAAATCACAGGCCCTTTATCTTACAGGGTACAAACAGCAGGCATTGATCAGCTTAGATCCAGATTACCTCAGACATCGCAATTGTTCCTCTCTAGTTCCCATACCTAAAACCTCTTCTAGGGGGGAAGGGGAGGTTCATGAGTGTAATCAACAAGCAAGAATCAACCCCATGTGTAATGAGCTAACGACAGGAACCATCCCCAAACCTGTCACAATACCAACCATTTTCACAAATGGAAGATTGCACATCATTACCTGATTTAGGTGCTGACATTGGGTTGGAGATGGATTGGGAGGAGAGACCAGGTTGTAGTAACCAAACAGGTTCTACCATTACTACAAGTCCTAGTAAGGAAATGTCAGCACACATTTCTTTCCTCACAAGGTGAGAACCTTAAAACATCTGAACCACGAGGTTTCAATGTCGTAAGAGCCCACCTATTTAAAAGAATACATTAGATAGGCTGGGGCTTGAGTATGGACTGAACCTAGTGGGGTGGGGTGTTATGTATGCAGGTTTAACGTCATTGGTTTAGTTTGAACTGTTCTTGTAAAATGTAAGAAATGATTGGTTTAAAAAGTGCGGGAAAACCCTGCACTCTGATTGGCTGGCAACGCTGCTGGCTATAATAGCAGCCGTAGCCCAGCCAAAGTGGGTTCATTCTGAGCTGTAGTCACTGATAAACAAAGAGCTTGAAGCACTCCACATCTGTCTCTTCATGCAAACTTAACAGGATGCATTAAAATCTGACAGGTCAAGATGCTAACAGTGTAATAGTTTATTATCTATAGTTCCAACACATTCTAACCTTCTCACCTTGTGAGTGACCCTTAAATCCAGGAGAAATGGATATACTTTTGCTATTTGTTTTATTGGTAAAGAATGGGATCTGTTTAGTAAAAACACTGATGATTGGGTGGGGTTATGGTCAAAGTGTTGTTTCTATTTAAACAATTCAAGAACCTCTAAAAGAGTCACTAGCTGAAGATGGTTCAGCAGAACAATATGATTTCAAAGTTGAGAGAAAGGGAGATTTCTGGATAACTTCCAATAGTTTAACAATGGCTTCTCACCCAAATTATTTTAACCAGGAAGGGCCACAATGAGTGGGACTTTGATATCAGCAGAAGGGGCAGGTTAAATTTTTGGTTCTTGTCTTTCCCTTTTTTCTTTTTAAAGGAAATCTTTGGAATTTAATGTTTGGTTACATGTAGGTAAAGCTAAAAGAAAATGCAGCTGTTTTTTCTCTTTAAAGGAAATCTTTGGAATTTAATGTTTGGTTACATGTAGGTAAAGCTAAAAGAAAATGCAGCTGTTCTGTCACACAATCTGGAGATTACCAGAAGCATACATAAATTTCATGTGGCCAATTTTCCATGGTGATTCAAATCAAGAACCTCTAAAGAGGAAGATGGTTCAGCAGAACAATATGATTTCAAAGTTGAGAGAAAGGGAGATTTCTGGATAACTTCCAATAGTTTAACAATGGCTTCTCACTCCAAATTATTATTTAACCAGGAAGGGCCACAATGAGTGGGACTTTGATATCAGCAGAAGGGGCAGGTTAAATTTTTGGTTTCTTCTTGTCTTTCCCCTTTTTTTCTCTTTAAAGGAAATCTTTTGGAATTTAATGTTTGGTTACATGTAGGTAAAGCTAAAAGAAAATGCAGCTGTTCTGTCACACAATCTGGAGATTACCAGAAGCATACATAAATTTCATGTGGCCAATTTTCCATGGTGATTCAAATAAGAGCCTTGGTGGTGCAGGCTGTTAAATGCCTAGCACTTAATTCCAGCTGCCTGCAATTAGTGCAGGCTCGAATCCCACCAGGCTCAAGGTTGACTCAGCCTTCCATCCTCTTGGGGTAGGTAAACTGAGGACCCAAGATTGTTGGGGGCAATAAGCTGACTTTGTAAAAATGCCGCTTAGTAATAAGCAGCCATATACAATGGAATGAAGGCTATTGCTGAGTGCATTGGGTTGCACTCCCAAAAAATTGTAAGCCGCCCTGAGTCTCCGGAGAAGGGCGGCATATAAATATGAATTAAAAAAAAATGTGTTAGAATGATTTCAGCTTTACACATCTATGCACACATGTACAAACTATCTATCTTCTATTGGAACATATTGCACAGTTTATTATTTGATTGATAATCCATTTTTGTTTGTTTTCACATTGTTCATTTTTATTCTTCTCCGTTTTCTTATTGTGCCGCTTGCAACAACCTAAAGCAGCGCAGAGTGCTTCTGTTCCTTGTTCTAACCAAGCCATTTGGCTAGGCAGATTTTCAGTCATCCGGCTCATGTTGTCCCAAAGGTGCTTTTTTTTCAAGAGGCAATTGGACTTTGAAGGCATTCAAAGACATTGAAGATGTTTTGCTTCTCATACAAGAAGCTTCTTCAGCTTCTTGTATGGAAAGTAAAACGTCTTTAAAGAAAAATGAGAAAGTCCAGTTGCCTCTTGAAAAAAGCACCTGTGGGACAAGCCATCTGGCCTATATTCAGTTTTCCACCCCAGATCACCCAAGTTATTTAAAATTCTGTGGCCACACTGAACATTAACTTGGCCATCCATTTTACTATTTTCTTAAAAAAATTTTTTTTAAAATAATGTTCTACTTCTGCATTTTTTTTGTAAACTGGACTTAGCAAATTCATAGAGCTGGGCTGTCAAACTCAATTTCATTGAGGGCTGCATCAGGGTTGTGTTTGACCTCAGAGGGCCAGGGTGGGCATGGCAGTGTGGGCATGGCCAACTCGACATGACTTGTGTCAGGACACCTGTGGTGGCCAAGGCAGGACTTCCCTCAGACACTCCCTCACTCTCATTATAATCTCCCTTCCTTCCTTCCTTCCTTCCTTCCTTCCTTCCTTCCTTCCTTCCTTCCTTCCTTCCTCCCTCCCTCCCTCCCTCCCTCCCTCCCTTCCCTTCTTTTTCCTTCCCTCTTCCCTCTTCATTCTTCACTTTTCCTTCTCCTCTTTCTTTTTCTTGTCTTTCCTCTTTCCCTTTCTTCTTTCCTGTCTTTCTTACATGCTCAAATGCAAAAGGGGAAACATTTCTCCTTTTGTTTTGTTTTTAGTTTGTTTTGCTAGAGCTTTGCCAGCAAAAGGTTGCAGGAGGCTGTCACGGCCAAAAACAGAGCCCATGAGGACCACGTGTGGTTCTCTTGAGCTCTGTTTTCACTGGCAGAGGCACCATGGGCCAGTTCTTTGCTGTTTTCAGGGCAGCCCCGCAGGCCAGATCTAAGCATCCCATCAGCCATATTCGGCCTGTGGGCCTTCAGTTTGACATCCCTGACATAGAGCATAGGACTATATATGAGGTTAATGTATACCCTCTCTTAAATTAAAGACAATGTGCATAGGCTACTAACTACTAGGAAATAAGAGTAACAGAAGATCATATGATCTTCTAGGATGCCTCTGGCCATGAGACATGGACAACTGATTAATTTAATCTTTGATCAGGGCTTTTCTTTTGTGAAACCTTGAGTTCTTTATGGATGATGACAAGGTTTCAATGAATTAACTGTAGCAATACTTTTATTCCTTGGATTTAGTTATAATTAGTGACATGGACTGTATAGAAGTTTAATAATAATAAAATGAATTTTGGGATGTCACAGATTTCATCTAGCATGGAATAGTCATAGCTGTCATGATATCTGGAAGTACTGGGTTGTCCAACCCTGACATATGCAGCATTCTGCAAAACCTACAGTATTGATATTATCTTTCCCTGGAATCTGTTTTCTTATTCTGTTTTATCTTCTTTGTCTCTCTTTCTCTCTCTGTGATAAACATGCACACAGGGGTGGGATTCTACCAGTTCAGACCAGTTCTATAGAACCGGTTGTTATGATTCTGTGCAGTTCGGACACTGGCTGGCTCCTCCCCTCCCCACCCGCCCTGCCAAGGAGGCTTTCCTGAGGCCCAGTCAGGGGTGGTATTCAGGGGGTTGGGGGAGGGAGAAGTGGCCTAAGAGCAGAACTGAACCTTTCTTAGGATTGAAGCTTCTATTTTTCAGTGCAGACTCAGGCAGCAGATTGCAGAAAGGTAGATCTGGGAATGAATCTGTGATTCTGCAAGCAGCTCAATCTGCCTGCCTGCTTTGCCTGATTTTGGGTAAAAGTTGCTTTTTTTTTAAAATAAAAAATTCAATCTTTACATATATATATTTACAATATTTACATACAAGTCCCACCCAGCCAGTCACATGACCACCAAGCCACACCCACAAATTAGGCCACGCCCACAGAACTGGTTGTTAAGAAATTTGAATTCCACCTCTGCATGCACACACTCTCTCTCTCTCTAACATAAATTTGTGCTTTTTAAAAAAAATCATATTTATATCCCGCCCTTCTCCGGAGACTCAGGGTGGCTTACAATTTTGGGGATACAACCCAATGTGCTCAGCATTAATTTCTTCCATTGTATATGCCTGCTTATTACTAAGCGGCATTTTTACAAAGTCAGCTTATTGCCCCCAACAATCTTGGGTCCTCAGTTTACCTACCCCGAGAGGATGGAAGGCTGAGTCAACCTTGAGCCTGGTGGGATTCGAGGCAGCAGCTGGAACTAGGCTATTAACAGCCTGCACCACCAAGGCCCGGCTTTAAATATGTATGGATAACATATGTATGAGTGGGTGGGTGTGGATATATATATATATTGATTTGATTTGCATCTGACTTCTTCTGACAATTCTCTTGCCTGAGCCCCTAGGTCATCATTATCCCTGACCTCACCCAACTCTTAAACTGTCACAAGTAATTTGAAGGCCACCATAACAAAGAGATCCCAAACAAACTTTGAGATGTCTGCCATTAAAGGGGTAAAAATCTTTTTTGGGGGGACAAGTAGTCTTCTATCCTTTCCAATTTACATAAATGTAATTAATTATAGTTTTTATGGTTTGCAAACAGCCATAAACAATTAGCATATCAAACTCTGAATTACTTCTTGAGTTTTGCAAATGTGTTCCAGTTAACTCTCTTTCATCTTTCTGAAAGTTTGTTACCATTAATTACAATGATGCAAAATGTGCATAAGATAACACCAATAAAGAGGAATTAACAGTCACCTTTAATTTAATTGGCTTTACCTTCCAGTTTAGCAGGGTAATAGAGTATAATTGCCATCTAAAATCACTGTGGTCTATTTCTGCATACTAATGAGCTGATTTCTGAGTCTGGCAACCTTTCAGATGTGAGCAAAATAGGAGTAAACAATGCAGCGATTTAAAAGCAGTAAATGTGGCATGCAAGATATAAAGAGGATTTTGGAATGCCTTGAAGACACATAATAAACTTTTAAAAGTCCTGATAGTATTTGTAGGTCCAATGTTGGGCTTTTGAGCTACCTAAAGAAGCAATCATTATATGGAAAATACTTCCTAGAAATGTTTGGAGAAGCTTAATTTCTCTTGGCATCTATTTATTAGGCAGAACAACGGTTGGATAAGGTAGCCTCCCATGAATTGAAGCAGACTTTAAAAAGAGCTGGTTTTTGTTCATTTTTGTTGGTGCTGATCATACTTAATAAGCATCTCTCTATGTCATCAGATGCCAGAAAATATTCTGGCCATGAGCAAAACCATCCCATAACTTCAGTAGTGGCAGTTTTGTAGTACTAACACAGCTCCCACCCAGATGGCTGCTTTTATAACAACCTCCATAAAAGTCCACCTCCTCAAGGCTCAGGGCGGTAGGGTGAGCCCTCAAAGGTTGGCATTCATCATCCAGAAACCCTAAGGATTTTAACTCAGTTTTTTGTCAGTAAAGAATAATTATCATGAATTTACAGCATAGAAAGAGAAGAGCATTTTTCTTTGCTGAAAGCTATTGCTGCATCAGCTTCCTTTCCATGAACTATGAGCAGCTCCAGAGACAACATTTTTTCTCTGGGTTTCTTTGGAAGATTTTCTACCCGTTCCATTTTTTTGGGGAAGCGTCTGTACATGTAACCAGTATTTCCCATAAACAGATATTGATTAGCCATGTTAATGACCAGTGGGTTGGAAGGGGTCTTTTAATGACCATGTAATCCCTTGCATCGGGGTGGAGTCAGGGCAACTGAATGGAGCTGAGTGTTTACTGGTCAGATGTCCTTCCTGTTGCCGATGCAGAGTTCACAGCTGATATTTTCTTCATAGTGCCCAGAGAGAGAAATATCTGCCGCTACCTACGATCAAACTCACAGCCTCCTGATTGTGAGGTGAGAGATCCACCTGTAGGCAATTGTACCACTCCAGTGAGTTGGAAATGTATGACAATCTGTAAATAGTACATCTCTCTGTCTCTATCATCTCTATCTACCAAATCAGTGATGCCCTCTCCGTGATGACCTGGTGTCTGGATGTGGTACGGATCTGGATGGGCAGGAACGGACTGCAGCTCAATCCGGCCAAGACTGAGTGGTTGTGTGTACAGGCATCTCAGCCCAGTCAATCGATTCCATCTTTGGTCATAGGGGGAGAGATGTTGCCCCCTGTGGACAGGGCTCGGAACCTGGGAGTCCTCCTGGATTCATGGCTTAGTTTGGAGGAGCAGGTGAGGGCCGTGACTGGGGGGGCTTTTGCCCAGGTCCGACTGGCTCTCCAGCTGCGCCCATATCTGGACTGAGATGCCCTTTGCACAATCACTCATGCACTTGTGACGTCCCGACTTGACTACTGCAACACTCTCTATCTAGGACTGCCCTTGCATACCATCCGGAGGTTTCAGCTGGTGCAGAATGCAGCTGCGCTGGTTGTGATGGGAGCCCCCTGATACTCCCATGTTACACCCCTCCTGCATGAGCTGCATTGGTTGCTGGTTGCCCTCCAGGTGAGATTCAAGATGTTGGTTTTAACATTCAAAGTCCTTTACGATTTGGGTCCAGGGTACTTGTGGGAGCGTCTCCTGCCAACATCAAATACCGATCGCCCTGTGCGTGCGCACAGACGGGGACTCCTCGGGGTGCCGTCAGCTAGACAATGTCGGCTGGCGGTGCCTCAGGGGAGGGCCTGCTCTGTTGCGGCCCCCGCCTTGTGGAATCAACTCCCTTTGGAGCTCCGTTTGGCCCCTGATCTTCAGTCCTTCCGCCACGGTCTGAAGACCTGGCTGTTTGAACAGGCTGGGCTGGACTGACTTCCTGGGTGGGGTTTAATGTATTTTTAACTGTTTTTATCGATTGGGCTTGTCAGGTTTAATTGTTTTTATATATTTATTGTTGTGGTGTTTTTATTGTGAGCCGCCCCGAGTCCTTGTGGAGAGGGGATGGCATACAAGTCCAATTATAAATAAATAAAAATAAATCTCTATTTATCTCTATCTCTATTTTTATCTCTATCTCTATTTTTATCTCTATCTGTATCATATCTCTCTCCTTTTCCTCCCTCCTTCTCTCTCTCTCTCCAGGAAGACTGTGAAGATCCAATTCAAATCCTGAACCCAGCCTAAAATAAAAGTCTTCTGATGATTTGTTTTAAATGTTTGCTTGAACCATAGGATTAGTCTGAAGAAATCTGGTGCCTCTTAAATATACCCGATGGATGAATTCTTTGTCATTTTTATTTGGTACATTAGAAGAATAAAAGCAAAACAATCTTGTACTAAAAGATCTTGAACATCTAAATTTAGATTCTAATAAAGCATTCCCAAGTCTTTCCCTTTTACTTTCCCTTTCCATCTTCTCTTTTAAAGGAATAATGAATAAAGGTATCAAGGATTGTTCTACAGGCATTAACTAGTTTATTAAAGCAAATTGCCTGTTCAACAAGATGCCAAAATTATTGTTTTGCACACTCAAAGCAGTACAATCCAATTCACTCTTCTTTCAACATCAATATTAAAAAGCTACTCATTCAAATTGTGTTTAATAACCAAGTTATTTAAGAACATTCTATGAATTTAGTTCAAAAATAATTTCCAAGTTTATATGTGTGTGTCTTCCAGAAATTCTGCTAAAAAATAATTCAAAACATAAGCAGCTTGAACAATGGATGGCACATAATGTGTATAATTACCTTCTAGTTTCACAGAGTTCTTGAGTCCTACTGTGTTACTGCCTTTTTTATGTTAAGCCATTTGAAGGGCACCTCGTTGTGATCATTGCAGATGTCAAGAAATTTGTTGTAGTTAAAATATTGTTGGGTGCTTGCATTAGTCCTGCTTGTCACAGAGCAAAGTTAAATAGAGTGGAAACAACCACACCAAACAAGGTCTAAATGATACTCCATGCATAATAGTATGGGCTGGTTGCTCTGAAGCAAGCTGGAGCCTCCGGGGAGCTCAGTTTGATTGTAGTGAAGCATTTCGACCATGTGGATCATAACCATTGAATAGGAAATCTCCTTTCTAATAATGCAGCTGCCAAAACTGTACGCTGCTGAGATGGAGTGTCATAATAGGGATTACTCCTGTGATGTGGCAATTAGTTTCTATCATGCATTGAAGACCAAAAAAAAAAAAGCCTCAAGCGGGAACACATTTTAATACGGTCAACTCCTTCATGGAAACATTACAGAATTATAGAAGTTGTGGACGTTTGGCTCAGGTATTTGTTTATACAATTTGAGAACAAGAGAACAGGAATGTTCAGATACTACTAGATATTCAAGCAGTATTTTCTCTGCTTAGTGTTGGTTCTGTGTCTGTTGTCCCTTCATGGCTGCTCTTTGGCAGCTACTTGCAACAGTGTAGGTTTATTTTGGCTACCATTAGCATTTGGACTATAATCTAACTACCGAAATGCTTCTCCATAATCCCTTTTGTCTAAGCAGTTGGAAACATGCAGATTCATTAGCAAGCAGCCAAAAGGTGTCAACAGACATCAGTACATTAAGGAACCATTTTTAGATATAAGCTGTTCCTAAAACCCAAAGTAAGCATAATACCATTCTCACTATAATCTAACACACAACCACATAGATCTAGGCTGTTCTAACATATCTCACAATACAAAGGGATTCTACTTTAAAGTAAACTGAAGTCCAAAACACACATATATTTCTATAAAGCCAGATCATAGCATGAACCATACTAAGACATCGGTCCTGTTTAATGTTTTTCTTTTTCCTGGCACATTAAAAACAATAAACCCAAGGAATACAATAGACCTCTCATTTCACAGTTGCTTCCAGATTTTGTGCTCTATCCATTCATCATTTTGTCACCAAGGATAATTGCAAGCAACTTTCTGCACAGTTGGGAATGTGGCAATTCCATCAACTATGTACATCACACTATGTCCCATAAACTCTATTGAATGTGACAGGGTAGCATGTACACTCACTTAAATAAAGTAGAGGATTTGTAATATTTTCTTTCTATTCTTTTTTTGGTTTAAAACAGGGCATAAACACAAAGTGTGCCAATTCAGGAAGAAGTTCTAAACTTCTGTGATTCCCCCATTATGTTGCTGAGTCTACCAGCTGAAACCAATTTATTTCTGGCTCTTTTGTGGTGTAACCTGAACTGAGAAATGAGGCTCTTGATGTAATAACAAAGCTCTGATGAGTTTGGGGGTGTTGGATTTCTCCATTGGAGGTAATGTTTGTTCCATTCTGCTTTAAGCCCTTGAGATTCAACTGCCTTAGGAGGTCTTGTAAGGGGAATACTGACTTGACTTAGCATTAGGGAAATTAGAGGTTGGGGTTGTTTTCTCATTCTCTTTAGCAAAGCAGGAATTAATTCATTTTTCATTTTATGCAGTTCTGGGATTTTAACTGTTCCAGAGAAAGGGAAAGGGTAGTATGGTGGAAGGGCACTTGCAATGTGTTCCTTTTCTCTCACTGTGGTTACTATTGTAGCCTATAGTCACTAAAAAGAGTGACTTGAAGACCTGGCTGTTTCAGCAGGCCGGCCTGGATTGACCCTGGGGTGGGTAGTTTTAATCAGTTTGTTTATTTGTAATTTTATTGTTTTAGCTCTTGGTAATTTGGACTTGTTTTTATTTATTATTTTTTTGTATATCTTTTTGTATGTTCGCCGCCCTGAGTCCTTCGGGAGTAGGGCGGCATACAAGTCTAAATAAATAATAAATAATAATAATAATAATAAAAAACACACCTGATGCAAAACTGCAGATATGCTGTTGTAGTTTCAAGCTTTTCCTGTTCTGTGTGAAAGTTGGAATTTTTAATATATAAGGAATAGTAACTTGATAGTTAAGCAGCTTCATTTCATTAGTAATGCCTTCCTTCCTTCCTTCCTTCCTTCCTTCCTTCCTTCCTTCCTTCCTTCCTTCCTTCCTTCCTTCCTTCCTATAAAATTAAAATGTAAGTCTAATTCATTTTAACACAAATGGATGGGTTTTTTTAGGTAGGTTGGGATCTTTGTTGTTGTTGCTGCTGCCCTGTTTGGGTATCTTCTGCAGGGTCCTCTTGGGGGGACAGTATCATTTGTCATTGTATTCTCAAAGTTCTGAAGTGGGTAGAAGTGAAGATCAACAGGACATTTCAAACTGCTTTGGAAGGATTGGGGAGTTGATCTGTTGCTGCTCCGAGTGTTTGCATGATAATATTACCTGCTTCTGCAAATAACTTTTATCTCAAGTTGTGATCCTTTTAAGGATTTTATTTTTTCAACTGACATTCTATGTTAGCTTTTTTAAATGTAAATAACCTGCAGACATGCAACTTCAGCTTCCAGGACTGTTATAAATGGTCAGGTTTGACTGAGGAATTATGGGACCTGTTGTCTACATACCTGGAGATAGAGAAAATTACTCTTTTCCACTGCCATTATTTCAACAATAAAAGGATGGGGGAATAAAACAGCTTCCCATCTCTTCTCCAGAGGTGGTATTCAGCAGGTTCTGAACAGGTCTGGAGAACTGTTAGCGGAAATTTTGAGTAGTTTGGAGAACTACTCAAAATACCACCTCTGACTGGAGATTTCACAGTATCCTTCCCCTGCCATGCCCACCAAGCCATGCCATAGAACTGGTAGTAAAAATTTTTGAATCCCACCACTCCTCTTCTTCATATAACAGTGTATTCTCAGGAATTCATTTCTTAATGAGTCTTTTGCCATTGTTCACAATGCAGAAATCACAGATCTCACTCTGGCCACATCATTTGGAATTGTGAAAAACCATAATTAGAACATACCCAGGGTTATAAAGTTCTTCCAGACAGCCAAGGCTTTCTGTTTTTCATTCTTCAGATTCCAATGAAAAACACATTTGATCTGAATGTTAGATCTATTTGGGCGTCAGAATGCTGTAAGCATGGGCATCTTTATATGCTTATAAATCTAGAGCTCAGAAGAAACCATTAGCCAGTGTTTGCTTCCTTCGGCCAAGAAATGAATTTGGATACTTACTATCAATTAGGGCACACAGCTGATAATTGAGTTCCTTGCTTTGGCTCTTTGCATTTATTCTGCATAGAATAAATTATTAGAACCTCTGTCTTTCTTATTCATCATAACAGCAAATGTCTATTCCAAATGTTTAATTCTGGCATGCTGGTAATTATGCATTTGAGTTCCCTTCACCTAAGTATGTCAACATACCATTAAATAGTGAGAGCTTGAGTGAACCACACTGTAGGAGATGACTAGGCTGAACCTGAGGGAGGCATCAAACATGTCATCAGTCAAAAATCCCTTCATGCTTACAAGAGATCTAAGTCCAGCCCACCTTGAATTCCGTGGGCTCTTATCTATTGCCAATTTGCTTGGACAGTTAGTAGTTCAGATTCTGGTAGACAGATTACCAGGGGTGGGATCCAAATTTTTAAACAACCAATTCTGTGGGCGTGGCTTGGTGGGCATGTGACTGGGTGAGGCACCTAAATAACCCAGATGTCTCCTGCTGGAGACAGGGGGTTGGACTAGATGACCTCTGAGGTCCCTTCCAGCCCTGTATTGCTGTGCTGTTTCAAAGCATCCTCTGAAGCTGCATCTACTGCCAGGGTTTGTGGTCCTTCCTTCCCCTCCTTTTTCTCTCCCTCCCTCCCTCCCTCCATCCATCCATATCTCATTCACTTTCCCTTCCCTCTTTCTCCCTTTCCTCTCTCCTCCCTCCCTCCCTCCCTCCACCTTCCTTCCTTCCTTCCTTCCTTCCTTCCTTCCTTCCTTCCTTCCTTCCTTCCTTCTTTCTTCTTTCTTTCTTTCTTTCTTTCTTTCTTTCTTTCTTTCTTTCTTTCTTTCTTTCTCCCTTCTCTCCTTCTTTCTTCCCTCCCTCTTTCTTTCTCCCTTCCCTCCCTTTCCTTTTTTCTTTTTCCCTTCTCTTCCCTCCCTCTTTCTTTCTTTCTTTCTATCTTTCTTTCTTTCTCCCTTCCCTCCCTCTTTCTTTCTCTTCCTTTCTTCCTTTCTCCCTTGAAGGCTTCCCTGGAGCCTCCTGGCTGCTGTCCCCTCCTCCGGTGCCCTGTTTTGGGCCTAGAAAGCCTCCCTGGAGCCCCCTGGAAGCTAAAATGGGGCTCAGGGAGGCAGCATGGGACCCCCCCATGCCCTGTTTTTGCTCCCAGGAGGCCTACCTACACTTATCTGGGAGCCAGATGGGCCTCATGGGGACTCCTGGGAGGGGTGGGGCAGGATGGGCAGGGACAGCTGGTCATTGGAACTACAGGTTCGGTGAACTGGATGTAAAATTAACACCCAGTTCGCCCGAACTGGCTGAATCCCACCCCTGTAGATTACATTTGCAATAAATCTTTATACCCATTTGAACTGCCTGATTTTCTGATTTCCCTAGCACTTGACATGCGCTGGTAACATAATCTATTCTTTCAGACAGAAAGCAGTGGTATATTATATTTGTGAATCACTATTCCCTGCCTTAAAATGTCATTTCCCATTGATCCTTACAATGCTACTAGAAAAGTGTTATATTCCCATTAGAATTGCAAAAAGTTGGGTTGGGAGATTTCATCTCATCTCAGTACCAAGCTGCCTCTAAAAATCTAAAGATCTTTTGAATCAGCTGAAAAGTACCCTAACATAATCAAGCAGGTGACATAGGAAGCCTACAAACAACATTTCCTTTTTGTTTACTTCCAACATTTATCCAGCAACAGATATTTTAAAAAGCTTAGTGGAAGTGATACAATAGTCAGTGATAGCACTGTGCTTCATGCAATTGTCTAAAAGGGTGTTTCTCAAACTCCATTAATAGTTTCTTGGTGATGCTAGTGTACTTTTTTTAAATTGGAAAATCTCAGTGCAAAGTGTAACATTAACTGTCTTTCTGTTCATGCTTTGGTTCAGAAGTGCAAAATTACATTTGGCTGCATTCAGCTATGGCTTCATCAGATATTTCCTTGATGCTTACCTTCAGCAACACTCAGGGATATTTCTTCAGAGCCTCTCTTCTCATAACATGGATCGTTGCTTGTTTTCCACACTCCCTTCCATCTGGTCTATAGTTTTTTTTCTTTGTTAGATTCTTTTCTACACAATTTTAAAAATCAGTTAAATACTTGTCCATTGTGTTAATATGCACAAAGATATTTGGCTGACTGGCTAAGTGTGTATTGACTCTATGAAAAAGAAGTGGGTAACCCACTGAATCTCATTTGTGATGGGTATTGGAGAGTGTAATTATTTCTCATAAACAAGGATAGCCAGGGTTGCATGTATGCTACATAACAAAGGTATCCTATAATTAATATGTTATAAAGTATTTTACAAAATAATATGCCTGATTGGCACATGACAAGCTATATACAGCATAGTGCTTTCATTTTTTTTTTAGTCAAGGGGATCCATTGGTTATGTTCCATAATGTCCATCTAACCAATGCAATGGGCTGAAATCAAAGAATTACTATTCAGAAATCTAGGTTGGTCCTACTTGTTTTAGATCCTGAAGCAAAGACCTCAATGAGTCAGCTCATTCTCATTCAAGAGTCAAGTGATTGGGAACTTATTTCTTCTTGGATATGACTAATATGCAGCACTTGAAGGAGGTGGAGGAGTATAGGAAGTCACATGACTTATCCAACCTTTTACTATCACCTCTAAGTAGCTTGATTCATGGTTGGTTGCCTTCTTAATGCCAAATGAATGAGTCAGCCTTAACCAGGGTCACCTAATCGACGTTATTTGTCATCAGAGATGACCTCTTTAACCAATATTTATCTTGCCAGCTCACTGTTCTATGATTGAGAGTAAAGTTTAATAAATGAGACCTTATGCTGTACATTTCTAATCTTGAGCTTGTTTTTCTCTATGAGTGTAGAAGCTGAGGGGAGACGTGAAAACCACACACATACACAAACCTTTGTGTCACATATTCCATCAAGCTTGTAAGTTTCTATACTTGTGCATTAGTGGTTCCCCTTTGTTCTATTTTCAGTTTCAGATTTTGTATGGAGCATCTTGCACTCACAAGGTACTATAAATTGAATTTCATTAATTAAAGTTTGCCTTCATCTTACAGCTGCCAGATGCAAGCTGCAAAAATCAAAACCACATAAGGATGTAGTCTTTGCTGCTACCTAGTAATCATCCAGTGTTATGTGGCTCAGATTTGGCAACCTCTCCTCTTTGTCTGCGTTACTTTGTTAATTGGACTGGACCTACCTTTTGCTAAGTGAGCAAGTTGTGTTAAGTTGCAAATAATGAAAGAGGGAGTAGAACTGGTGTTGCTGTATATGCTGTGTGGCTGCCATGAAAAGCTAGCTGACTTGCACATTCATTGTAGCCATGATATTATCCAAGCTGCTACAAATGTCTTGACACCTCACCACTCTGTTGCCTCCCTGAAAACACATTTTGCTTAGGGATGATTGTAAATGAAAACCTATCCAGATTTTTCAAATGATTTTTTAAACGATCAGGGTAAGCACTCTTAACAAGAAGATGATGATGAGATGGGACATTTAAACTCCAATTTCAAGCCCAATATGTATATGTGATGGTTGATTGATCATATGTGAAAATGAGAAGGTTAGGGCTTCTGATTTGATGTCACAATGGGATCGGACGCAAGCAGCAGACCTCTGCGAACTTGTGCTGAATCCTCCTCATTGGAGGAGGTGACACATAAAGGAGGGGCATCCTGCAGGTCATGGAGAGCAGCGGCTCTCCAGCTGGACCCAGGGATTCCCTCCCATGCAATGATCAAGAGGAGAGGCAGCCATTATAGCTGCTGTGAAGCTGGTTCAGCCGAAGAAACAAAGAATGTGCTGCAGCGATGTAGGAGAACAGTGATTGGAACTGGGTGAGATGATTCTTTTTTTACCTAGAACCTAACCCCAAAGAAAATAAATCCTGAAAAAGAGACTCTTTGAAATGCTTGTTAAAGTGATGATTAATTATAGAGAGAAAAATTATAGACCTGGAAAAAAAGGAACTAAAGGAAGAATGCAAAATCCTTAAAATACAGAAAGATTGGATTTTTAAATTTTATGGGCAACATTTTGGTTAGGCATTTTAAAATGCTGGAATTACTTGTTTGAATACTGACTATTTGTAAAAAACAGAAATGCTGGTCAGATTTTGTGCAACATTGAAATCTAAACTGAAGGTGCCGTCTACTGGTGAATGGAATATATACTAAACTCCTACAACCTTGGGAAGTGCTAATAAGACAGAAGTGGAATTAAATAACACCTGAAGGTCTGCTGTGTTATTTACTGTGCTATATTTTTACTTTATGGCTATTGGAGGTTTAATTGTGAGATTATGAAAGATACTTAAAACAAGTGATTTTTAAATACTGGGATCTGTGACTGAACTTACAGATTGGACTTAAGAAGACATTTGGAAATCTTCCTGGATCATTTAAATAGAACCAATTAACTAACTGTGAGATACGAAGAATTTTAACCATTGCATCCCCTTGAGGAGCATCACCAGGAGTGAGCAAATGGTTTTTAAGCTGGCTCTCAGAGGTCATAGACAATTGAGACTCTGGGGCACTGGCAGACTACTGACAGGCTATTGAGCAATATTTGGACCTATTAAAAAACAAGATGTTGCACCATGAGAGATAACTGGATTTCAAAAAGAAATGGTGTTGATGCTTCAAAGTATTTATGATACGTTGACAAAGAAACATAGGGAAATAAAAGACTTAAGGCAGGGCATTCTGGGGAAATCAGAAATTATTCAACAAGGGACAACAAATAAAGATCAGAAATTGCAGGAAACAGGAAATAATAAAAAGACCAGAAGAAAAAACATACCAGATAAAGCAACAAGAAGAACAAGAAGAGAAGGAGAAGATAATAAAGACTTATGAACTAAATCAGGGACAATATATATTAAGATCAAAAAATGGGATTGGACAAAAAGAAAGACATTTTTAAAGAGAAGGTAGGGGCTTGGGCAGACCCCCTAGAGAGATGGCAGCAAAAGATACTAGAGATGGAAGAAATATTTGGCTTAAATAGGAAAGATGTAGACAGAGAGAAAGACCCAAGAGAGGAGTTTGGGAGGCAAGCCAAAAAACGAATAAGAATTGAAATACTAATGTGATCAAGAGATGAAGGTTAGAAAGGGAATGTTGTTTTATTGAAAGCTAGAATAGAGGTAGAAATAAGAATGAGGGGGAATATTATTATATAATAAAAGTAATAGCTAGATGTAAAGATTAGATGTTAAAAGATGGTATCATTATGAATGTCTAAATAATATTGTGATTGTTATTAGAATGGCACACCAAAACACTGAACAACTAAACAATGAAGGAACATATTCTAATACAGATATGTATAATAACACCATAATTACATAAGTATGATTAATGTATCAAATATTAATATTTATAGGTAAAACAAGATTAAGGGGGAATATTATCATACATATTTTTAAACAACATACTAAAAGTAATATCTAGACATAAAGATTAGATGTTGAAAGATGGTATTATTTTGTACATTTAAACAATATTGTGATTATTATTAGAATGGTGCATAAAAATACTGAACAACTAAACAATGAAGGAACACACTTATGTATAAATATGTATAATAACCAGAGGTGGTATTCAGCAGGTTCTGACCAGTTCTGGAGAACGGGTAGTGGAAATTTTGAGTAGTTCAGAGAACCAGCGAATACCACCACTGACTGGAGATTTTACAGTATCCTTCCCCTGCCGCGCCCACCAAGTCACACCCACAGAACCGGTAGTAAAAAAATTGAATCCAACCACTGACAATAACACTATAACTACACAAGTATGATTAATGTAACAAATATTATTAATATTACTATTATTATTTGTACTTAAATGAATGATAACCAGATACCTCACTGTTCATATAATGATACTGATGTATATCTAAAAATAAAATTAAAAAAAAGAAAGAAAAAGAAAATGAGAAAATTATATGGTATATATCTGAACACAGGAGGTGAACATTGGTTCAACCTTTGTTATTTACCATCCCTAGCTGCACTCTTTGGCATTTGCCGCAGTGGTGGGATTTAATTTTTTTTTACTACCGGTTCTGTGGGCGTGGCTTGGTAGGCGTGGCAAGGAAAGGATACTGTAAAATCTCCAGTCAGGGGTGGTATTTGCCAGTTCTCTGAACTATTCAAAATTTCCACTACCGGTTTTCCAGAACTGGTCAGAACCTGCTGAATGCCACCTCTGATTTGCCCCGTAATGTATCAACAGAGGCACCAAAGAGGATTAAAAAGTCAAAAAGGCATCCATGACTGTGTAATACCCTGAACCTTTTTTACACAGTTTCCATCATCCATTGTAGCCACCATCTTGCTTTAAAAAAAAAGTTTCCTATAGACAACTCTGCCCCTACAAATAAATTTAGTGCAAACAAGCATGGCATTTCAAATTGCTTATTGGTCTTCTTTATTTTGTAAGCTACACCATCACCTACAATCTTTGGATATGAAATGTCATATTTAATCCACCCTTACTTTGATCTTCACAGTGGACAGTTTTAATGGGTTGCGTTGATTCTGTTCTTTTTTGAATTCATACTTAGTTGACAGGTGCACACCTTCTTTTCTGTGTTAATTCTGTATTCCTTTTCCCTGTGTTTGAAAGATATCCTGTATCACATTCCTTAAAAAAAGGATGTTCCATCCAGCTGTCAGATAGCTTATACTTTTAAAAGTAAACTATATAAGAAGCAGTTTATAGGCTTCTTAGAAAAATATTAATTGCATCAAAAATTTGCAGTTAACTACCAAGGAAGTCCTAACATAATAATCTCTAATGTTTGTATGGCTTTAGAGGGAATAGCTCATAGTATAAAAATGAAATATATGCCAAAAGGAAAAAAAATTCCTTTATGAATCGGGATATTTCCTTTTGTAACACCCTGTATGCTGTTGCTGCAGGTTGTGAGAATAGAATATCCAAGCTGAAAAATACAGAGGTCCTGATTTTTTAATAGCAAGCAGAAATGAGACGATCAACAGTCTTCTTTCTCATCAAGAGTGATAAAAACCACTATTTGCTTCAAAACTGTAAATTGTCCAGAAATCCTGTTAAAATATGTCTGGTTTCCCATATGAACAATATTCAGACTGGGTTACAGTCTGTTTTGCAGTACCTTACTGCAAAAGAGTTTCTCTCTCAGTTTCAGAGAACGTTAGAATCCTTTCAGAGGGTGTTTTTTTGGAAGAGTTTGGGGCTAATTCTGTGAGATGTTGAAAGATGTGAATGCTGTATTTTTGTGGTTGTGTTTCATGTTTCTCCATCCTTTGGCAGCGTTTATGGCTGTCCTGAATTCCTGATCTGGAAAAACTGCATGGAATGAATATCCCTATTTTATTGAGGCTGAGTTGTGGGTAGCCTGAATCAATGTCTACAGGTGAAACTCAACAAATTAGAATATCGTGCAAAAGTTCATTTATTTCCGTAATGCAATATAAAAGGTGAAACTAATATATGAGATAGACTCATTACATGCAAATGAGTCTATCAACTACATTGATAGTTCAAGCCATGATTTGTCATAATTGAGATGATTATGGCTTACAGTTCATGAAAACCCCAAATCCACAATCTCAAAAAATTAGAATATTGTGAAAAGGTGCAATATTCTAGGCTCAAAGTGTCCCACTCTAATCAGCTAATTAAGCCATAACACCTGCAAAGGGTTCCTGAGCCTTTAAATGGTCTCTCAGTCTGGTTCAGTAGGAATCACAATCATGGGAAAGACTGCTGACCTTGTTTTCTGCTTGTGCAGAAAACCATCATTGACACCCTCCATAAGGAGGGAAAGCCTCAAAAGGTAATTGCAAAAGAAGTTAGATGTTCCCAAAGTGCTGTATCAAAGCACATTAATAGAAAGTTATGTGGAAGAGAAAAGTGTGGAAGAAAAAGGTGCACAAGCAGCAGGGCTGACCACAGCCTGGAGAGGATTGTCTGGAAAAGGCCATTCAAAAAGTGTTGGGGACTTTCACAAGGAATGGACTGAAGCTGGAGTCAGTTGCATCAAGAGCCAACACACACAGATGGATCCTGGACATGGGCTTCAAATGTCGTATTCCTCTTGTCAAGCCGCTCCTGAACAACAAACAACATCAGAAGCATCTTACCTGGGCTAAAGAAAAACAGACCTGGTCTGTTGCTCAGTGGTCCAAAGTCCTCTTTTCTTATGAGAGCAACTTTTGCATCTCATTTGGAAACCAAGGACCCAGAGTCTGGAGGAAGAATGGAGAGGCACACACTGCAAGATGCTTGAAGTCCAGTGTGAAGTTTCCACAGTCTGTGTTGATTTGGGGAGCCATATCATCTGCTGGTGTTGGTCCACTGTGCTTCATTAAGTCCAGGGTCAATGCAGCCATCTACCAGGAGATTTTGGAGCACCTCATGCTTCCTTCCACAGGCGAGCTTTATGGGGATGCTGACTTCATTTTCCAGCAGGACTTGGCACCTGCCCACACTGCCAAAAGCACCAAAACCTGGTTCAATGACCGTGGGATTACTGTGCTTGATTGGCCAGCAAACTTGCCTGACCTGAACCCCGTAGAGAATCTATGGGGCATTGCCAAGAGAAAGATGAGAGACATGAGACCGAACAATGCAGAAGAGCTGAAGGCCACTATTGAAGCATCCTAGTCTTCCACAACACCTCAGCAGTGCCACAGGCTGATAACTTCCATGTCACACTGCATTGAGGCAGTAATTGCTGCAAAAGGGACCCAAACCAAGTACTGAGTACATATGCATGCTTATACTTTTCAGAGGTCTGATATTGTTCTATGTACAATCCTTGTTTTCTTGATTGCATGTAATATTCTAATTTTCTGAGATTGTGGATTTGGGGTTTTCATGAGCTGTAAGCCATAGTCATCACAATTATGACAAATCATGGCATGAACTATCTTGCTTTGCATGTAATGAGTCTATCTCATATATTAGTTTCACCTTTTAAGTTGCATTACTGAAGTAAATGAACTTTTGCACGATATTCTAATTTTTCAAGTTTCACCTGTATACAATGAAAAATCACACCTATCTCTCGGCCACCTTATAAAAATGCAAAAAACCCAGATACCTACACAGGACTGTGTTTCAGTCAGTTTCATGGGACTTGCATAGGCAGAGTTGAATTTGAGCAAACTCAAGTGACTTTATGTAACAGATGCTCAGAACCGTTGTCAGAATGATTCTGAAAGGTTCATCCAGGCTCTACGTAAGTGGAAGGACAGAATCACCCAAAGTCAGCCAGATATCTGCAAACTCAATAAGGGAATACAAATAATTATGTTCTACCATCTTATTACCAAAAGGTAATCCTTATTAAAGACTGTTATTTGAGTTCAGTTGGACTTGTTCCTTGTGTTCCTCCAGTAGTAGCTCAAAAGAAAATAAAAATAACCACCCCAAAAGTGTGAAAAGTGTAAAATTTTTAGGGATCTGGTTAACATCAAGATGCTTTTCAATTAAAAAAGATAATTATGATAAATTAATAATACAAATTAAAAAAGAATTGGAAATGTGGGGAAAATTATAGTTATCGCTATTGGGGAAAATTGCAGTAGTCAAAATGTCAATGTTACCAAAAATACTATATCTTTTCCAAACTGTACCAATAAAACTGGATAACAAGTTTTTCAGAGAATTAGATAAAATAATAACTAAATTTGTCTGGCAGGGAAAAAAGCTAAAATAATTACAGGACAAAAGAGAAAGGGGTGGCTTTGGACTTCCTGATTGGGAAATGTATTACTAGGCAGCAGTTATGGTATGTGTTAAGTCTGCATGAAGAGTCAGACGCGAAGAGTTCCAGCAAAGAGTTTATTCAGTGACTACAGCTCAAATGGACCCGAGTTGGCTTGGCTACGGCTGCCTCTTATAGCCTGCAGCCGTAGTTGCCAGTCAATGGGAGTGCAGGGTTTCTTCCCGCACTATTTAATCCAATACCATTTGACATTTTACAAGAACAGTTCAAATAAACCAATAACATTCAAACCTACATACATAACAGTATGGATTAAAGACTAGATCAATTTGGAAAATAAAAGAACACTGTTGATAGAAGGTCATGATTTGCAGAAAAGGTGACATAGCTTTCTATGGGATGGGAAAAGCAAACATCATGCATATTTTTAGAGACACATGATCAGAGACTCACTAATTCAGATATGGAACAAAATTAAAAAGAATTATTATACCAAAATACCATACTGGTTGTCAACCATGGAAGTACAAATCTATCCAAATACAATGGATCTGGAAAAAAAGAAGAGTTATAAAGATTTATTAGATGCATAAGGAAGGTTGAAAACGATACAAGAATTACAGCAACAAAACATAAACATAGACTGGTGGCCATATGACAAGTTCAGGGGAGATATAAAAAAGACAAAGAACAATACGGATTTTATATGGAAATACACCAATTAGATGGGATTCTACAAGGAATGGAAAAAAATGATTTCAAGAATATACAAATTTTTACTAGATTTTAAAATGGAAGAGGAGGTGGTCAAAGAAACAATGGTGGTATGGGTGAAAAATGTTGGCCACAATATAGATTTGGAAAATTGGGGGAAAATGTGGGGACTAAATTACAAATTAACCATATCCATAGCATACAGGGAAAACCTGTATAAAATGTTTTACAGGTGGCACCTACCCCCTGCTAGATTGGCAAAAATGTTTAATTTAAACCCAAATTGTTGGAAGTGAGGGAAAGAAAAAGGCACTCATTTTCATATCTGGTGAACATGCCTGGAAGTGAAGAAATACTGGAATACAATCAGACAATGGCTAGAGGAAATTATAAATCAGAAAATTGAATTTAATCCAGAATTTTTTTATTAGGTATAATAACACAAAAATGTAGTAAAAAAGATAGGTACATTATAATACATATACTAACAGCTGCAAGGATTTCGTATGCACAGCTTTGGAAGGAGAAAAGGATACCATCAGAGGGCATGGTTATAAAGAAAATAATAGATTATATAGAGATGGACAGGCTAGCTTGAAATTAAAAGACAAAGAAGATTCACTATATTATAGAGCCTGGGATGCCTGGGATGAGTGGTTTAAAAATAAAAATAAAATAAAATGGCAATTAGGAAAAGAATGAGGAAGTATGTAAATATGTATTTTTGTTATAGAAAAGATGAAATACATTGATTTGTAAAAAGACCAAGATGTAATGGTAATGGAATAAGTAACCATATATTGAAAAATGTAAGGAAATGTATAAGATGTCTTGATGTTGATAACAATGCATATAGTTTTATTTTATGTTTTTAAACTTTGGGAAATTAATAAAATATTTTTTTAAAAAAGAAAGGACAAAAAAAATAACTGCCCCAATACAGCACTTAATTAATTCTGTAGTAGCATCTGCCCTCTGGAAAGAAATTTTCCATGAGATCTAAATGACCCCCATTCTGTTGTTTAAAACAGCTGAAAAGAACAAGCTCTTTACTCCAATGTAAGGCAAGGGGAAAAGAAAGCTCCCACCTCATTGCACTTTCCATCTTTATTTTATATGTTTTATTGATTTTATTGTAATTTATCGGAGCTGCCCAGAGTGGTTGAGAGTTAGGCAGCAACTGGGTTTAATAAATTATTATCAATATAATATATAATAAAGTTTGTGGTATAGGCCATGTTTATGAGGTCAAACAGTGATTTGAGGGATACTTAGTTCAAGCATAGAACTAAGAACTTTTCTCTCTATACTTAACATGATCATCTCCCATGCATATGGTATCAAGACACAAAAGAACATTTTTAATGCTAAAATTATATTTTCAGCTGCCAGGTTTGTTATTAAAACATTGGAAAAGTAAAATATTCTTCTCTTTGAATCAGTGTTACTTCAAAGTGTGAGAAATTGCCTTAGGCTGAGAAAATGTTATGAAAACAAAGAACTCTGAAATACACTATAATGCAAGAGAGGTTCACTCAAGTTTTGTTACCATTTATTAACTACATTAATGATACTTTTCTATTTAGATTATTTTGATATATAAATGCACTCTGCACAGAAATATTATGTGTTTTTTAAATGTTCATGCTGTCCACAAGAATATAGTGCATAGATGTGTATGTATGTGTGTTTGTATTTGTGTATAGTTTTATTTTTTCTTTTTACTTCTAGTTATTTTTCAGTTCTACATTTTTAAATTTATCTTTTTATGTAGAACAATAAAATAACAAGGACATTATACTTTCTACACTTCTGAAGTTATATCATGCTCCATTCTTTTCTACAGTATTAACAAACTGTTGTAGCAAGCTATATTTTTTGCAAATGTTTCATTTCTTTTCTGTTATGAATAAAATTATGCTCACAGAAGAAATTATGCTGGGGTGAAATTATGCTCATAGAAGAAATGAAATTTGCCAATGAAGTTGGTGAAAAATATTATTAGTATCCTAGTTGACTTTCCCTGGGCTCTTGGTTTTAACAAATAGGAAAGAATATTATGGTTTTATAACAAAAAGGCTTATCAACCTTGATGCTCTCAGTAGATTAGAAACTATCATGTTGAAAAGTGCTGAAGGCTTTATAGATCACTTTCTTTATACTGTATTCCCATCCTGCTGTGAAGATATCTGTGAAATCAGTAATTAATTGTTAGGTTGAGAGATTAATTATGATAGATGATGTTCTTTTAGTTAATTACAGAACATCAAGTACTCTCTATCCCCATCATTCTAAATAAAAGGAAATGAAGAAAGTTCTTCTCAGAAATTTTATTTTGAATTATGGATGAAATCAATCTCATAATGAGGGGAATATTATGGCAAGAGAATTATGATCCAAAGATACCTTGTTCTGAATTTTAGACAGGTATAGGCATACGTTTGGATATATTTTCCTCAGGTTGTTTCCTTATGAAAACTTTTTGTTGTGATAATAGACACTAAATCACAGGAATGGCTTTGAGGCTTGACATAATTTAACTGCAGCAACAATACCCTGGCAAACTTTGCTGTGCTCACATGATATCTAATTCCAACTTATTCTTAAGACAACCTTAAGTTTCTCATAGCTGTAAGTTGTTACTACTGAGAGTTTTCCCTTTCAAACTGACACAGGTTTTCTGTGGATATAATGTGATGTGCTTGGTTGATCATAATTCTCAGAGATGCTGTCATTTGATCCCTAAGTGTGGAGTCAATTTGACATCTATTGGCTGTTTTAGGCATGCTCTTCTTTCTGGTCTCTAGATTCTGTGTTTCAGGATAATTCTGCTTTGGGCAGTGGGGATGGTTCTTTCAAACCATTTCATGGAGACCTGGATCAGCTTAAACAACAACTACCAGTAGTGGCAGGAGTAGCTAGCTTTCTCTGTGTAGTTTCACAACAGCTCCCAGTTGTTTGGTGTTATCTTCTATAAGAGCACTCAACTTGCATTCATCTACTTTTGGTGCTATTCTGGAATTGTGTTAAATCTATGCTTATCTATTTTTGAACATGAGTTTAATATTATTCTAGAATAGGAAATGTATGTCCTCCAGAGTTGAACAACTTATATTTGTGCTTCTTTTAAATGTACCTGGACAAAACACTTGCAGAATGAAGATGAACTATTAACTAAGCACACAAGTCTAGCCATTTTTCAAAGCTCACACAGTGTCTGTCGTGTACTCAGTAAATATGGATGGCACTCTCTTCTGCCATCATAATTCAGGCAGAATAGGAATTTTAATATATAAAGGACAAAACTGAACTTCATAAAAACATTTAACATGTCAGAGACTTGACAGAAGAGGATCTGCTGGAAACTATCAAGCATTCAAGGAAGAATTTCACAACTGATCATATTAATTTTATTTTATTTATTTTATTTTGTCAAGCAATTATAAGATAACAGGTATAAGTATAAACATAGTTATGAATACATATAAGAAAAAAAACCAATAGGACAGGGATGGTAGGTAGATTTGCTTCTTTTTTTAAAATGAAATTCACCCAGCTTACCAAGTGGGATAGGATCAATCAGACTGGAATTGAGAATAAGTAACCAATTTAACTCAGGAATGCATGAAATTATGCTACCTCTTCCTTGAAGTATTTGTTTTAATAAATATTTAAACTACAATGCATGTAACATCATGAGACCTTATGAAAACATGTAAAGTGCCTTATACCATATTAGGCATGGAAATACTAGCAGATCTCATCTATTTACCATACACTGAAAAGTTGCAGGCTCACCTGGGGGACAGTTTGTCAATATTCCTTCTGTTTTGTTTTCTTCTAAGATTTGCTTTCTCCTTCCCTGCTTCTTAAGTGCACCATTTTCTCCAAGGCATTGGAGCTAATAACCATCACTGTTAAGATTGCTTCCAATTATATTTTTGAGTTGTCAAATAGTCTGCATTTGCATAAAGGGAAAAATCTCAGCATGGTATATGGGAGGGACGATCTGTTTTAGATCAATCAAAATAGTATAGTTATCTATAAAGTGATTAGAGCAAGCTATGTTCCATAACTAGGACCTGAACCTAGATCGAAATAGATAAAAGATAATTGTTTTTGTCCAGAAACCCCTACTCAGAAGAGAATAATCTATTTGGTAAGATCTCAGAGAAGGTCTTTGCTGAAGGTCCCATCTCCCAGAGAATGCCATGTACAAAGCTCTATTACAGGATTTTGTCAATGATGGTGATTCTTTCAAGAGACACTTTGCCCTTATATACAAGAATTCCTTCAGTATAGTCAAACAGAAATAATAAAATGTGACTCTGGAAATGAGGCCATTTAGGGGATATTGGGAGTACCTCATGCTTATTTATTTATTTTTATTTCTTAATCAAATTTACACAGCCACCCATCTCATAAGAAGTAACTTTAGAGAGTTCTACAATAGTCACTAAATATAATAATGTAATGCATAATATGTTAGTCAGTGTTATTAAAATACATACTGTTGAGTGTTGTTGTTGATCTTTTTTTATTTATTTATTATTTATTTTATTGGACTTGTATGCCGCCCCCTCTCCGCGAGGACTTTTCCCTATGCATACTACACAGAGTCATTGGAAGTAGAGTGGCTTAGAAATGTAAGCAAATTTCTGAAAAATAAATTGGAACACTGTCAAATATTTTAGCACTATCTAAAGAACAGTATTAAAGACAACTGCAATGTGATGTGTGGATAACATGAAATAAGGGAAGAGATGCTGCTGAGGAAACAATCAGACAACAGAGGCAGAAGTCCCAATGATTTAATAGTCAGAAAAAGTAACTTAGGAAAGACTTGCCCTAGTGAATCAAGCAGTTAAAGTGGAGATGGGAACTTTGTACTTTGCGACTTGAAAGGTTATGTTAATGTAGCCTTACAGTAAAGTAGAAAGCATCAGTTCATTTGTCTGAAGGTTGAATCATGGCAACTGGACAATTGTTTTTGTTAGCTTGTTTATTTTGTGTTGGATCTCTACGAAGTCTCTGAATAGCAGACACTTTTGCATGAATGACTGAGAGTTGTCATCAACTAAATCAGTTCATTTAGAGTTTCCTGCCTGAGTTACCTGGGAAAGCTGACAACAACCTAGAAATTATTCAATACAATCGAAGGATTTAATTGAAGAAAATGGCACCATCTTTTGTAAGTCTGATGGAATCACAGCTTGTTAGTCATAGGGTGGTATACATTGAATCCCGTTAAGTTTGAGGATCAAAGCATTGTTGTCCTCTTCATATGCATGATCAAATTTCATCAAAGAGCATGAATGTTTCTGCATGGCTAAGACTAATAGAACAATTTTATCTATTTCTTGAGATGTAGGTAGAGCTATTATCATCTACTTTTATTATAAGATATTTTAAGCACCATTAGGGGCATAAATATGAGATTTAAATAAAATCAACTAATAAATGTCAATTTCCTAAAAACTACCCATGCCTATTTCATTTAATGTGTGCTATGTTGTTTGTCTTTCTTTGTATATTTTTGTTAAAATTGGAGCACTTCAAGATAAGGAGGGATCTCAAATCCTTAATTTCACATATGAAATAGAACAGGACTAGTTCTACTTTAAATGGTCACTTTTATACTACATGTCTTTAACATTTGTTAAATAGAATAGAACATAAACAGCTAATCAGAGCATATACTTCAGGCCACTATCTTGGCCAGTCTGTGTTCAATATTATGTCAGAAACTGAATGCTTTATCCTTTTCTTATTTTTACACTAAAAAAGAATTCACTTTCCTTTCCCTCACAAAACTAAAAACAGATTTAAAAAATCTGAAAACATCTCATCTGCTTATTAGGATGATATACCTTGAAATGCTATTTTCTTTCTTTGGCTGTGTCCATACCCAATGGAGGGTGAATTGCTATGTCTGCACTTTGGAAGAGGAAATTGCTTGGAAATGGAAGTTCTCCATTTGTGCAAGGCCTTATGAACACAGCAGGAAGAAGGTACATTCAAATGCAATGATAATGGTCAGTGATTGCGTTGACTGATCTACATACATGGAACCTTGGTGGCACAGTGGTTAGAGTGCAGTACTGCAAGCTACTCCCGCTGCAATTTGGCAGATCGAATCCCACCAGGCTCAAGGTTGACTCAGCCTTCCATCCTTCCGAGGTGGGTAAAATGAGGACCCAGAATGTTGGAGGCAATATGCTGACTCTGTAAACCGCTTAGAGAGGGCTGTAAAGCACTATAAAGCAGTATATAAATCTAAGTGCTATTGCTATATGGCTCAGCTTGATACACAAGAAAAAACTTCATGGCTTGATATCTTAGGGCAGGGGGCTAAATATAATTTTGAGATCCTCTGTTTTGGTCAGTGCCTATGCAAACAGATTTTGGCCTATTAAGAGTATCATCCATTTTAAACTGATATATTTGCATTAATATTCATCACCATCATTCTCATATTAACAGGTGCAGACTCAATAATAATAGACTTCAAAGTGTAGATCACAAGTCATGTTAGTGTTTTCCATCAGAACTTTAATGGACCATCATTTTGCCTCTGGACAATAGCTACCTAATCAGATGTTAAGCATTGATAATGACTCAGTTGTCAGGTGCAATTGTGTTAATAATAATTGTTGCATGACAAAATATTTCAGCCAGTGAAATTACAGACAAGCTAATAAATGACTTTGGATTAGCGTCTACACAGCTCAGTACACAACATTTCAAGCAGCTAATATCCGCTGCTCCAGCTGTTCCCCACTAGATTTATCTGGATGATGGCTCCCTCCGAAATGTTTGCCCTCCTGCCCCTAGGCATCTGCCTCCAAGTTGCTATAATGTTATTCCCAGCCATATTGACTGCCACTTGTCACTTACTATAAATACTATAAATATAATAAAACTATTCTGGTATATAGGTAGCTATTAAAGGTCTGTCATTCATTTATAGACAAAAAACAAACTATCTTTAAAGCTGTAAGTCTTTAGGGATATTTAGGGTGATTTGGTGGGGGAAGAGGATGACTTTGTTATAAATTAATAAATGGCTGAACTGTTTTTGGAAGCAGAAAAACAATTAGATGAGACTGTTGAGGGAAGAAATCAGGATGATACCCCATTTCACTCTCCTGCACGATCTTCATTATTGGTTCCCTATCTCTCTATAGTGGCCTTTTTCTATCACTAAGAGTGTTTTTGTATCCAGTGCTACTATATATCCACCAGAAGTTTTGTGATGCACATTTCTGTAGTAGACTCAGACTTCAGGTAGTCCTTGATTTGTGATCATTCATTTGGCGACTCTTCAAGTTGATGACAGTGTTTAAAAAAGTGACTTTTGAGTGGTCCTTACATTTATGATGGTTGCAGCACTCCTGCAGTCACATCACAGTGCCCTGTGACCACACAGTCGTGATATGAGTGCCTGGTAACCAGCATGGATTTATAATGTTTGTATAGCATGCTGGGGTCACAAGATCATCATTTGTGACATTTCCAGTTGGTTTTGACAAGCAAAGTCATAGGGAAACCACACAAATTGCCTAACAACCATGGTAAAAAGGTGTAAAATCAGATGCGGTCATGTGATGTGTCTCTTAATGATTGCATCACTTAATGAATTTTCTGGTCCTTATTGTAGTCATAAGTCAAGGATTACCTGTACTGAAGAATGATCAAATGCACACAAGATAGAATATTTATATTTACATTTCTGGAGAAATACCAAGATGTATTCCACCTTTGTAACCTTTGTTTATTTTATGTCTTCTTCTTAACTGTAACCTGCCCTAATCAGGTTGCATCTCATCCTCATTTTTAACTTTAGTTGTAAGAAACTACTATATTCTCCATGGTTCTTTGCCTGGCATCTTTGCCAGTCCCTGCTTAATTTCTCCCCTGCTATTTATTTGTCTGCAAGGATGTCCTGTTAAATGACCCATGCATGTCCCTTGGAGAACTGAACATCTCACACTGCTCAAAAACACATTAAGAAGATGAAGCACAGGAATAAAAAGTGTTTGTGTCCACTGAATTGCTATAGGTACAATTGAGAAGGCACTGGCACCATTCCATTAAAGCCACCTATGGAAGTGCTATTGACATTGACTTTTGGCACATATAAGCTGTATACAGGCATTCAGACTGGTGGGAGTGAGAATCTGTGTGCCAGCCCTACATTTCGATATTTCCCTGCAACTGGTTCTTCTATTGAGTCTTATTAATGGAGCATTGAGTTCCAAAATGAGTTGAAAGGACAATCAGCTTCCTGAATGTCCTCTATATTTAGAATTATACCGAGTCATAAGGTCCTGTATTTTACATTTTCCTTTTGTTAAATTGTTTAAATTCCTTTTGTTAAATTATGATTATGCTATCATAATTTCTTCAATCACTTTAAGATCACCTTTGTCCTGTCTTTTCTTTCACTACTCCATGTTACTGTCTTAGATGATTGCTTAGATAAGTAAGATATGTTTTTTTTCCATTTTTTATTGCAAAAGAAAATTTATCAGGCAGTTCTGTGTTTTCCTTGGCATAGTATCTTCCATTGCAACTTGTCAGTTATCAGCTAAGGAAGTGGATGATAGTGGGAATTACGGAAAGTCAATGAACTGCAAAACTTCTTCTCCATGTCATGTAAGGAAGCAAAGAAGCCTGAATAATGATTTATTTAAACTTACTTTCTTAAGACAACCTTAAGAAAGAGGAGAAATTTCCAACAGTTTCTCAAAGGCAGAACTCTGCCAGATTTTACAGTTAGCAGTAGTGGCATTACTGAAAAAGTGTGGTGGGAGAGTCTATTAAATATCTTCCAAAGTGTACAACTAAAGGAATGTTTTACAAGTTGTCACATGGAAGCTAGGAGATGTGATTGTATGACAAAGCATGGACATAGTAAGTGAATGGAAACTGCCCTTTCATCATCATAAATTGTTCTTCACTCATTAAAACTGTTCTCCATTCATCATAAAAAATAACATTGCTGCTTTTAGTTCTTTATAAACAATAATAAAAGTGAGATAAAAAACAAACAAACAAGTGAACCATTTTCCAAAATTCTCTTTCCCTTTGAAAGAAGGAAGCTTTTTCTATGTGCAGTTCAAATGTAGAATGCCCTTCACAACTTGGTATATCTGCTGGAATTTTAACTAATATCAAGATGAGGGGGGCTCCACAGACATCCAATTTCTCTTGTCCTCTTCTCAGCTCTTTTGCTGATTCTACTAAAATTCCTGAGAACATTTTGTAATAAATGTATATAAGTCAAACTGGTAAGTAAATTCATTTATCCTATTCCCTCTGGAGTAACCAGAACCAGATTGTTTCAACAGGGCATGGCACAGCAGGCCCAATTTTGTTGGCTCTGCAATTATCATCATTTTTGGAGAACACTAGTAACAAAAAGCTTCTCTTTATCATTTCAGTAGTTTTAAGTTTCTGTGGTTGCCACTTTGAGAGACACAGTCATGCACTGTAACCTGGGAATTACAGCCTGGTATTAAGGAATACTATTTTACAATATTAACTGGAGCAGAGGTGTAAGAAGATAATTTGGCTCACATTTTAATATGAAGTTCTTTTCCTATTTTCTGGATCAGTCTGTAAATACATTTTTAAACATCAGAATAATTACTATTTGTTACATGTTTGATTTATATTCTGCCTTTAGTAATTCATGGTAATGTGTGTTGAATTTCTCTTTGTATTTTACACTTGGAGACATAAGTTGGACTGAGAGAACAACTTCAAAGGTTCTATAGTTGTGGTCATGGAATCATAGAGTTGGAAGGGATCTTGGAGGTCTTCTAGTTCAACCACTACTCAAGGCATATGTGCTCATACTATTCCAGACAAATGGTTGTCCAATCTTTTCTTGAAAACGTCCAGCAATGGAGCACTTACTCCAAGAGGCAAGCTGTTTCATTGATTAAATGCCCTCACTGTTATGTATGTAGGTTTGAATGTCATTGGTTTAGTTTGAACTGTTCTTGTAAAATGTTAAAATGATTGGTTTAAAAGTGCGGAAAACCCTGCACTCTGATTGGCTGCAACTTCTGCTGGCTATAAGTACAGCCACAGCCCAGCCAAACGGGTCTGTTCTGAACTGTAGTCACTAATAAAAAGAGCTTGAAGCACTCATGTTGACTCTTATGCAAACTTACACTGGCGATGAAGGTGGGATTCTGAAGAGAAGCGAAAAGCAAGCAGGAGAGCGAGATGGCTGTGCTGAACACCCCCAGCCCCATTCATCCACGGCAGAAGACTGGGAGTCGTATGCAGATCGTTTCCAATATCTGGAAGGAAACGATCTCGCGACATTTCCAGAAGCGAAGAGGGCAGTCTATCTCACGATCGGTCCGGCAGTTTTCAAGATGGCGAAGGCATTGGCAGGAACTGCAGACATGAAGGTAATGGAATGGCCTGACTTAGAAAAGTTATTAAGAGCCCAATACGCCCCACAAGTATCATGCCTCATTAAGAGACACGAGTTTTACCGTTGGGATCAAGGGGAAAGCGAAAACGTAAATGACTTTGTGGCAAGTTTAAAAGACATTGGGGGTGCATGTGAATTTCTTTTTTTAAAATTACATTTATATGCCACCCTTCTCCGGAGACTCAGGGCAGCTTACAATTTTTGGGATACAACCCAGTGTGCTCAGCAATAGCCTTCATTCCATTGTATATGCCTGCTTATTACTAAGCGGCATTTTTAAAAGGTCAGCTAATTGCCCCCAACAATCTTGGGTCCTCAATTTACCTACCCCGAGAGGATGGAAGGCTGAGTCAACCTTGAGCCTGGTGGGATTCGAGCCTACAGCAGTTGTAGGCAGCTGGAACTTAAGTGCAGGCAATTAACAGCCTGAGCCACCAAGGCCCTTATTTAACAACTTAGAAGAGGCCATACGCGATCGATTTGTTCTGGGCCTTAAAGACAAGGGGCTTCAGAGCAAGTTATTACTAAGACCTAAGATCACGCTGAAGGAAGCAATAGAAGAGGCCTCTTCAGCAGAAGCTACCAAGTCCTCAGCAGCAGCCATGAAGAAAATTAACAAGGCCACAAGCCATCCTGATGTGGAAAAGTCCACAACAACTCATTGTGAGCAAATAGATTCTGAGTCAGACTGTAGTGAGGTGGAGGAAGGAATTTATAGACTCAGAATGGAGTGGAAAAAGAAAGACCTGGGAAGAAAGAGGCAAGATTTTTACTGCAGAGGTTGTGGGGGAAGCCACCCCCGCACTGAATGCAAGTTCCTAGATACCATCTGCCTCCGTTGTGAAAAAAGGACACCTAGCAAGAGTCTGCAAATCATCCAGAACTCCACCCAACAGAAGGAGGTTTTCTGACAAAGAATTCAAGCCCAACAACCTCAGTGAGAAAATGGGGCGCAGCACAGAGAAGCAAAGGGGAAGAATGAAACTCATCAGACAGTAACTATTGGTCATTCTTCTTCTATCAATAACAGAAAAGTGCATGTCAAGATACTAATTAAAGAAAGGCCTTGCCAAATGGAAGTGGACTCAGGCTCATATTGATCTATGGTGTCATGGGACACTATTCACAGACTACTCCCAAACATTCAGAAGAAGCATTTCAAGAAGCAAGCACTGACTCTTAAAGACTACCAAGGGAACAAGATTCCAGTAGTTGGAACAAGAGAATTCAACGTGAAGTTCAAAGGCCACACCAAACGCTTGCCCCTGACCATCGTGGACAAGGATCGCCCAAGCTTGCTGGGACTTGAGTGGTTCAATCCACTAGGCATTGAGGTGACTGGCATCAATCACGTGAGCAACACTGAATGGGAAGAGGCCTTGAAGTCTGAGTTCCCAGAGGTCTTCAGCGACGGATTGGGCAAGTATATGGGGACCCCTATCACTTTCAATCTAGATCCCAAGGTTCCACCAATTCGCTTAAAGCCCAGAAGGGTCCCATTTGCCTTAAAGGAAAAAATTGATGCACAATTAGATAAACTAATAGCTCAAGGAGTTTTAGAGCCCACTGACCACTCCAGGTGGGAGACACCCATAGTCACACCAGTCAAGACTGATGGGTCAGTGAGAATCTGTGGAGACTATAAGGAGACATTGAACCATGCACTTCAACAGAGCGCATATCCAGTTCCAGTGGTGCATCATTTACTACATTCACTTGGCAGGGGCACAGTCTTTGCCAAATTGGATCTGGCCCAGGCATATCAACAACTAACAGTTGATGATGCCACTGCAGAGGCCCAAACCATTGTGACTCATAGAGGTGCTTTCAAATGTAAAAGGTTACAGTTTGGAGTAAGCGTGGCACCAGGCATCTTCCAAAGCCTTATGGAAAGGATGCTCCAAGGACTGCCAGGGGTAGTACCTTACTTTGATGATGTGTTAATCTCTGCTGAAAATGACACTCAGTTACAAGAGAGACTCAGAGAAGTCCTCACCAGATTCAGGAAAGCGGGGTTAAAAGTCAAGGAAGAAAAATGCACTCTTAGAACTGACAAGGTTGAGTTCTTGGGCTATATGATTGACAAGCATGGTATCCACCCCACAGATGCCAAGGTTCAGGCAATCAAAGAAGCCCCTAGACCAAACTGTAAAACAGATTTACAAGCCTTCCTTGGACTCATTAACTTTTATCACATGTTCCTACCTCAGAAGGCAACCATTGCAGAACCACTGCACAGATTATTAGACAAAAAGTCTGCGTGGGTCTGGGGCAGAAAAGAACAATCTGCATTTAACAATATTAAAAGACTAATCACATCTGATGCTGTACTGATACAGTTCTCTGAGAATTTGCCTGTTGTACTGACTTGTGATGCATCCCCTTTTGGAGTGGGGGAGGGTGTTGAGCCACAGGCTTCCCCGCGGGAGGGAAGCTCCTATTGCATTTTACTCTCGCACCTTGACCAAAGAACTACAGCCAACTGGACAAGGAAGCCTTGGCAATTGTTGCAGCTGTCAAGAAATTCCATGAGTATTTATATGGAAGAACATTTACCATTGTCACAGATCACAAACCTCTGTTAGGCATTGTGGCAGGAGACAAACCTACGCCCACTATCCTGTCACGAAGAATGCTGAGGTGGACTGAATTTCTTGCTGCTTATTCATACAAACTCATCCACAGGCCTGGCAAAGACATTGGGCATGCAGATGCTTTGAGTCGCTGCCCACTTCCTTCTCACACTGAGGACTTTGCTCCTGAGACTTACACTTTTTTCCTAGAAACTGTTTCCAAGCTTCCAGTACATGCTGCTGAAATTGCCAGAGAGACTGCCAAAGACACTTTATTGGCTCCTGTTATAGGCTGGATTAAGAAAGGTTGGCCTCTTCAAGATCTACCTCAACTTGCCCAACCTTTTAAATCCAGGCAAACTGAATTATCTGTATTAAGAGGATGTATTTTGTGGGGTAACAGGGTGGTTATTCCTACAAAATTGCAAAAAGAGGTTTTGGAAATGTTACATGAGGGTCATCCAGGTATTGTCAGAATGAAGAGATTGGCCAGGAGTTATGTATGGTGGCCAGGTATTGACAAAATGGTTGAAAACTGGGTTGCATCTTGTCCCAACTGTCAGGTAGTCAGGCCTGCCCCACCTCTCACCCCCCCACAGGAATGGGAATGTCCTAGGGCCCATGGTCCAGGATTCACATTGATTTTGCTGGCCCTACCAGAGAGCACACTTTCCTCATTATAGTAGATGCATATTCCAAATGGCTAGAGGTTATCCCTATGGCATCCACCACAGCTGAAGCTGTCATCAAACAGCTTAAAAAGCTTTTTGTAACTCATGGGTTACCTGATGTCCTCATTTCTGACAATGGTCCTCAATTTACATCCAACCTTTTTGAATCATATCTAGCACAGCAGGGTATCAGACATGCCCTGACAGCCCCTGGGCATCCTTCGGCTAACAGCCAGGCTGAATGCATGGTACTAAATCGTACCAAGGAAAAACTTCAGCAATTGGGTCCAGGGGACATCACTGAGAAAGTTGAAAAACTACTCAGTGCTCAGCATATCACTCCTAACCCATCAACTAACTTATCCCCAGCAGAGTTGTTGATGGGTAGGAAACTCAGGTCTCCCCTTGATCTCTTTCATCCCACTTACGCACCCAATGCACCACTAGATTCCACTAGCAAAGTTTGCACATTCTCTGTGGGTGATTCTGTTTATGCTAAGAACCTTATGGGTGAACCATCATGGATCCCTGCTGAGATAACCCAGGTCACAGGCCCCAGGTCTTACAGGGTACAAACAGAGTATGGTGTTCTCTGGAGCAGGCATATTGATCAACTAAGATCCAGATTACCTCAGGAACATCGCAATTGCTCCTCTCTAGTTCCCACACCTAGTATCTCTTCTAGGGGAAGGGAGGATTATGAGGTAATCAGCAAGAAAGAATCAACCCCATGTGTAACGAGCCAACACGACAGGAACCACCCCAAAACCTGTCACAAGACCAAGATCCATTTTCACAAGTGGAAGATTGTACATCACTACCTGACTTGGATGCTGACATTGGGTTGGAGATGGATTGGGAGGAGAGACCAGGTTGTAGTAACCAGACAGGTTCTACTACTACTAAAAGTCCAAGTAAGGAAATGTCAGCAGACACATTTCCTCTCTCACTGGGTGAGAACTTTAAAACATCTGAACCATGCAGGTCTCAACGTACATGTAAGAGCCCCACCTATTTAAAAGAGTACATTAGATAGATCGGGTTTGGGTATGGACTGAACCTAGTGGGGAGGGGTGTTATGTTGTAGGTTTGAATGTCATTGGTTTAGTTTGAACTGTTCTTGTAAAATGTTAGAAATGATTGGTTTAAAAAGTGCGGGAAAACCCTGCACTGTGATTGGCTGGCAACTGCAGCTGCTGGCTATAAGTAGCAGCCACAGCCCAGCCACAATGGGTCTGTTCTGAGCTGTAGTCACTAATAAACAAAGAGCTTGAAGCACTCCGTGTCTGACTCTTTATGCAAACAACACTCACTGTCAGGAAATTCTTCCTTAGTTCCAGGTTGAATCTCCCTCTGACAAGCTTCCACCCATTGCTTCTTGTTCTGCCCTCAGGTACTACGGAGAACAAAACAACCCCCTCTTTCCTGTGAGAGTTCTTCAATATTAGAAAATGACTATCGTGTCACTCCTAAGCCTTCTTTTTTTAGGCTAGATTTCTTAGCCATTGATTGTATGATTTATCCACATCCTGCTTTTCTCTGCACTCTTTCTAGGGTTTCAACATCTATTTGTATTGTGGTGATCTAGATGCTATCCCTCTATTGATGCAGCCTAGGACTTCATTGGCTTTTTTTGGCAGCTCCAGCACACTACTGACTCAGACTTTAGCAGTATTCCATCAGGACACATGGATCCATCTCACAGGAGCTACTGCTGAGCCAGGTATTGCCTTTTCTGCACCCTGTACATGTATTTTTTTTCCCTGCATCACTGCAGGAGCTTATTTTTCTCATCACTGAACTCAATCTTGTTGGAGAGATGGATGAACCTGGGTCTTCCTGATCCTAGACCAGAATCTTAATCAGTATATATTGGTTTTTGGAGGAAATTTCCAGCTATCTACTTCAAGGAAAGATACACTCAGATTAGATTTGTCCCTGCAAGATATTATCCTGATTTGGCAAAATGTGTGTATGTATGTGTGTATGTATGTATGTATGTATATATATATATATATATATATATATATATATATTTATGTTCATCAATCTTATGAAGGTCTTGCTTTATCCCAGTTTGTATTGACACCCAGGGAATTATAAATAGTTCAATATAGGTAAAATACCACATAAGCTAAACACTGTGAAAACAAAAATCAAGTAAGCCTTGTTTAAGAGGGCATGGCATAATATCTATCTCTATGGTCTGAGAGCTGAAGAAATGGAAATTCAATTATATATATAACTCTAAAGATAGGCCCTTTTCAGATGAAATAAAGACGTTTCATTTGTAGGCTACGTGTTGAATGTTCCTGTATTAAGATGGCAAACTTGTGTATATTTCTGGGAAATCCATGTTTACTAATTTAAATTGTTCTTAAATTAGAATTTATTGCAATATAAAATAAAGATTAGAGGGGAGGGAGAAAACATGTAAGGTAAAAAGAAAAAGAAAAGACAGCAGTGACTTCCTATTCTTTGGTGCAATAGAATATAAAATAAAATTCTACACCCTGAACGTTTTTGCTTTACATTTTTGATAGATAACAAGATATTACTATAACAACAAAGTCAACAAAAGCTAAAATCAAATTTTGATTTTTTTTTTCTGTTTTGAGTATGTAGACTAGTAGAGGTTTCTAAGTATTTCCAAGACGCCTTGTGTGTCCAATCACACTTGGCCAATAAAAGAATTCTATTCTATTCTATTCTATTCTATTCTATTCTATTCTATCCTTTTCTATGCTATGCTATGCTATGCTCTGCTCTGCTCTGCTCTGCTCTGCTATTCTATTCTATTCTGAAACAAAACTGGATGATTTATTCTCTTTAATTAATAGCAAAGAGTTTTGTCATCTCTGCTAACTCCATCACTTTTTCATGTCCACTGAATTTATTAAGGCTCACTTCAGAACATATATGAGTTGGATTGTTCTTGATTTCACATTTTAGCTCCCCAGTTGTTTATTTTGAAAATCCATCATGTGTAGGGAGGAGCTGGTTGGGAGATTCCTCCCCCTTCTTATTTGTAATCAAGGTAGAGATTCTACATGCACTTGCTAGAAATGATTTCTTAATTGCTGTCTTATAAAGAGAAAGGAAGTACAGCAAGTCAACAGTGACATGCCTACATAGTAAAACAGATCCTTTCAGAGTCATCCTTCACTTTACTTCTTAAGGGCAAAAAAAAGAAAAAAGAACAGAAGGACTCCAACAGTATAATGTCGCTTCTAATTGTAGAGAGGAAATGGCATCTCTCTGGGAACATCTCCTGCTGGCTAAGTATTTTCTGCCAGTGTTTGTTTGACTTCATGTTGTGTGCCAGCAGGCATGACATGTCACACTTTGCATCATCATCTTACTTCCTGCTGTTTGGTATCCAACCATATCAATGGATTTCTTTTGGGACTATTCCGGCCAGTGCTGTCTGATGAGCAGAAGGTTGGGAATAAGTTTGGGACTGTGTTCTTATGAATCTTGGAAATGGTTGTTATCATGCTGTGGTAGCAGATGTATATCATCACGGGAGAATAGGCTGCAAAATAGGAAGCTTAAGAAAACAGTGAATATACTTGTAGAAGGGGGCCACAACATGCCAAATTTAAAGTTTCCTTCACTTGGTAGAATTGTAGCAATCTTGGCAATGCTTTGTACAAAGAAAAAACATAGCTTTATTTATTTTTAATTATGCATGCTGTAGAAAGACAGCGAGCATTTAAAATAAAGTATTAACTTTTCATTTGCTAGCTGCTCCCCCATTAAGTGAATAACAAATCCATAGGAAGAAATGGTGGATCTAAACAATGAGGAAGAACATTGCAAATTGTATTCAATGTAAAAAATGTATTTGTGTCATTTTTAATGGTTTAAATATGGTTTAATGCTATTTGTTTAAAAGATGAAAGTTATTTTAGTATATGAATAGAACCTTGAACTGGCATGGATGGCCTTTTGAAATTGTTCATCCAAAGTGGTAAAAAGCTTGTAATTATTCTCAAATAATTGATCAAGAGAAGGACTTCTTTTTATGGAGGACAGAAGTTATTGAAAAAAATTCAGTGGAGGAATTCCTCATGAAATCTTATCTTGAAAGTTTAAATGAATCAGGAGAAGCCAGGGAGAAGAAACAATTGAGTGAAAAAGACATTCTTGTAAGTAAAAAAATACAAGAATACAAACACTGAAAATTCATGCTACCCTTGAGAACTTATCTCAAACTTCACCTCTATAAGACTTTTTAAAGCAGATTCTCTTGCATAAAACTAAATGAGAATTGGCTAAAAATTAATCATAATTTTTATGCCGGACTTAACCGAATGTATGTCATTACTGTTCAAGGTGCCATGTATTCTATTTTCTAAAAGATAAACATAGAATAACAGAATTGGAAGATACCTTTGACATTTTGTAGTCCAATCCCCTTCCCAGGAGCAGATCTTATACCATTCTGGACAAAGAGGTGCCCAGTCTCTTTCTGAAAACTTTCAGTGATGGAGCAGTCAGAAGTTCCAGAGGCAAGCCATTCCACTGATTAATTGAGCTGGCTGATGATAATTTTTTTATCTGAAAGGGTTCCCTGTTTTGAAGAGTTATCTAATCCAAGTTAGGTTTGATAACAGACCAATATATGATTGGGAAGGATTCTTGACTCAGTCAGTGGGAAAACATTTGGTTTTGCAATGATGTCACTAAAAGAGTGACGACTGAAAGGTTTTGGACTATTTTAGGGAGTTTGGAGAAGTTTGGAAAAGGTAAGATTGAACTGGGTGGGTCCTGAAAAGCAAGTCACTTGGTGACATGCCAGGTATCTGGTTATTATCTTTTTCACTTAATGAGATGTATACTATTTCTGTTTACCTTATAGGGATCATTAGGGCTATTCAGCATTTTGGATTCAGAGCATGTGGGAGTAAGGAATTAGCTTCTGACTTAACTCTTTAAAGCACCTGTGTCTTTACTTGCCCTTCATAGCTGTAACCCAGGCATTTGATTAAAGGATTTGCATGCAAATGTTCTGTATGAACTCCCTCATGTTCTGAAGTACTTTTGTATGGTTTCAAATGTGAAATATTTCTCAATTCTAATAATGGCTTTTATATTTATATCACATCCAGGCAAACGTTACTGTCAAATTCCAAACAACCAAAAAACACCCAGAAACAAGATTCTCATGGAGATTACTTTAGCCAGACTTATTAAAAGATTAAAAAGACAACTGCATTATTTCACTTTTATAACCCAAATTACCCCTGACTTCACTTTTGCTGAGGTTATTACATGCTACTTATACACAAGAATCTGATCTACTAACAGTCAAGTCAAAATGGCACAAAATAAGATTCAATGGGATTCATGGGAAGATGGACTTTGATCTTTTGTGACTGAATAAAGATGACCATGGAGACATCTTCAGACAGCGCCGGCTCTTTGGCTTTGTAACGGAGATGAGCACTGCCCCCTAGAGCCAGAAATGACTAGCACGTATGTGGGAGGGGAACCTTTACCTTTAAAGATGATGCATTTGACTTCACCTTCAGGCTCTGTCTGTCATCTCTTACAGAAAGATCACTATCAATTTTCCAAAACATGAAAGAATGTGAAGATGTTTTCACTTTCAGACTACCCTCCTTCCCTTCAGGCAACAAGAACAACGTAACCCTTATGCATACTGATATTTTCTACCGTTCCCTACATTTATTTATGATGGTACAATGTATCAGATGGCCACCAACACTTACGAAGAAGTGAAAAACTCAGAGAACAATTTTACCACTTACCCAAATCTTACTAATGAAACTGTATTTAAAGCTGCCATCAGCAATCACAAAGCATATCCTTATGAAACCAAGTAGTATGTCTTTCATTTAAAAAAGGAAGGAAGGAAGGAAGGAAGGAAGGAAGGAAGGAAGGAAGGAAGGAAAACTTGTCTGACATCAGAACAGTATGATACCAGGTGAATTACCTCAAGACCATTCACAAACAGGATTTAGTGAGCAAGAAAGCACTTTCACAGGCTTGACCTGATTAATTTCAAATGGCACAGCTCTGCAGAAGGGTATGAACAGAATATATTATATCTCCATATCTTCAAGAAACAGAGATATAATAAATTCTGTTCATACCCTTCTGCAGTGCTATGCCATTGAAAATCTTATACTGATTGTTAATTTCTTACTGAACAATGTTTAGTTGAAAATAACATTATCACAAAAGCTTGCTAGAGAGTGGACATTTTCTCCACTTGAGTCTTTAGAGTGGTGATGATTTACAGTATATTTTTTAGGCTTAAATTACTAAATTTCCATTTAATGTCCTTCCTGATGCTCTATAATTTAGTTGTTGAAACAAACTCATTCTTCGCAGATTTTTTTATATACATACTACATTAATAACACAGTAGGTTTAGCTAATTAGCAGCAAATATTTTACTGAGACATGGTTGATTTTGTAGTGCCTTTATTTTTTGACCACATTCTTCTCAAAACACTTCTAAAATGGCTACAGCTAAGCCCTTCCTTATGCATATTTATTGTTTTGAAATAAACAATAGGAAGACTGTGGTTGAGACTGACAAACTTGTCTAGAAAACTATATTTTAGAAACGGCAGAAAGGTATCTGCAATACCTTATTATGCATAGGACAGGGATTCCCTGCTTAACAATGCAAGTATAGGTTTGAAAGTTCAAAAAGATGAGTAGAAAAGGTTTTCAGCTCAGCCTGCACAGAACCTTATCTTCTCTGTAATACCATAAAATTTCAATTACTTATCCTCAAAAATTGAATTCAATGGATGATGTGCATCTTTTAAATTACTTCTAAAACACTGTTGAATTAATACTTAACTTCACTCAATACATTGAGCTAATTGTGATATTTGTTATTGTCTTGAAATGTCTCTTTTCCTACAAATATTAGTTTAAGGGTAGGATATGATGCTGCTAATTGTAGTATAATTGTGGGATATGAAGGCTTTGCTTCTATAGTGGGATATTAGTTACTAGGGTGATATTTTTCTTTTTTACTATTATATTGTTTTAAATCTAGAAACTGCCCTATCTTCTGTGAATGGGTGCCCTTAGACATTGATCAAACAAACATTTTTCCCCTTTCATTTATACTGTCTTCCGCATTGAGAAATCTAATCCTCTACTGATACTATGTTACAGTTCTGAGATTATTTTAATATTTCAGTGTTGCGAACAAACCAATATTAGGCTCTTATGAAATAAGTTCAATGGTTGAGTAAAACAAAGTAGGAATATTAATCCATGACTCCAAAAACATCATGACATATGTTTATTTTAAAGTCTTAAACATTCTTTGAAACGCTTCTGTTATGTTACTTCTTTAGGTCCATTTTTCTTGTTCATTGCCAAATCTTCGTATTAAATCTTCTCAGCAGTTATGTTGCTAGTCAAAGGCCCCTGGTTTTCCTGAGGTTTTTGAGCTCCATTTATCCACTTTCCAGCCTGCAGAGGAATTACAGGAATGCTGTACATATAATTACAGATATGGTACATATAATCTAACATTGTATTGTATCTGTCACTTCTCTATCACTATATTGATAAATTTCATTTATGTATCTCTATGTTTGGCCCTACCTGATCTATTGAAGGTCTTGTTTTTGTCATACTGTGTGAAGAAAGAACTTGCTCTTGTCAGTTACACTGAGTTTAGGTTTCCCGCATAGACTATTTGGCATGCATATTAATAAAACCATTGTTGAATATTCATAAAGCTACTGTTTTAAAAATCAAAACAGCACTGAGGTATAGGGCACATCTGTGAAAAAAGCACATTTATAACATATCAAAACTGAATATGTTTGTTTTCGTACTTATATAGAAAAAATGCTGTTATTTCTTTACCCATTTACAATAGATTGACTCCCATGGAGAAGATATTTGTAAATCTGGATTCTTGGGGCGGGGAGGGGGGAATTCTCAAGCATGCAGAAGCTGCAGTCTTGCTGGGAGATGTTTTTTGGAGAGGAAGGGGGAGGAGAGAGAGAGAGAAGAAAGACTTGTTGGTAGAAGAGTCTACGAAATGGTAATATTTTATTGAGAGTTATAAAGAATGACTGAATCTGAGGCAAAGACAGGTAGGGCCCAATATATTTGATTGGTTAAGGTGGCAGGTGTTAAACACTGAATAAAAGTCTCTTATCTTGAGATTATTTGGTGCCATAAGTGTCAAAAAATGGTTTATATGTTTCATTTTTCATCATTAGAACTAATAGAACGGTTCTGTTTTCTCTGAAAATGCTTGTGGGGACAATGCAGCTGCTTCCAAACAGTTTTGAACTGCAATTTTGTTAAAGCATTTCACCAGCAGTCTGAAGAGCCTTGGTTTTTTTTTAAGGCTATCTATTTCATAAACTTGCTGTTCATATAGGTCAGAAATTTCAGTGTAGGATTTTCTCATGTTAATATTTTTCTCAGGGGAATCTTTGATCTTAATTTTTGGGTGTAGAATTAGGCATGGAGCACAACCCCATATTACTGGTGCTTTGAAGGCATTGGTGACAAGGGTCAATATCATCGTAATACAATGGCTACCTGTTGGCCAAGAAAAGAAATGTGGAAAACAACTATCAGAAGCAGATTACAGACTGATGTGATTTATTTATTTATTTGTTTGGTCCTGTATGCCGCCCTATCTCCCTAGGGACTCAGGGCGGCTCACATCATAAAAACACACAATACAAAAGTTAAGAACATTTAAAAAATTATTAAACCCAATTCAACAAAACAAATCATCTAAAACCCAAGGACATAACATTTAAAAGCTATGAACCCCCCTCAGTCCAGGCCGGCTTGTTTGAATAACCATGTCTTTAGGCTGCAGTGGAAGGAGCGGAGGTCGGGGGCCAACTGTAGCTCCAGGGGCAGCTGGTTCCATAGAGTGAGCGCTGCCACAGAGAAGGCCCCACCTTAGGGACCGCCAGCCAACATTGTCTGGCCAACGGTACCCCAAGGAGGCCCTGTCTGTGGGCGTGCACTGGGCAATGGGCATTCGATGCTGGCAAGAGATGTTCCTGCAAGTACCCCGGCCCTAAGCCATATAGGGCTTTATAGGTAAGTACCAGCACCTTGCATTGCATATCTTTTGACATCTCTTCCATCCAAACTTTTCATCAAGAACAAAATATGGCAAATTTCACAAGCTCCAAGAAAGAGGAGATAATTGGATAGAGATGGATTATCATCTTTAGTTATTACGCATCTTATTGTCTCCTGAATAATAAGGTTGTAGATAAAAAAAATCACTTCAGACCACACCAACCTTTCTCTCATTTTTCTGAGTTGAGACACTTTCCCAACTGTTCAGACACAGATTAGACAGTCACTTTCTGACTATTGTCTGAGTGTTCTGAGACCACGTGTGAGAGAGGAAAAAGAAGGAACAATAGAAGTAGGAGGCTGGAGCAAGATGGGCCAAACCCATATGGATGATTGGTATGTTGTAAATGAAGAGAGAATATAGATAACAAAGGAAAAATATTTTACATTATGCAGCCAGTTGGGTAGTTTTGTTGCTATGTTTATTAATATTTCTTTTTAAAAACACATTGCTAACCAATAGCATTCTGACAATCTATGAATGTAACCTCATATTCAGTGGTGGGATTCAAAATTTTTTACTACTGGCTCTGTGGGCATGGCTTGTTTGGTGGGCATGGCTTGGTGGTCATGTGACTGGATGGGCATGGTCAACTTAGCAAGATGGTGTAGCACTTTGCTGTGAGTGGTGTCGAGTTGGCCATGCCCACTCAGTCACATGACCGATCCTGCTGAGACAGGGTGATTTCCTACATACCTCCCACCCCCTCTGCTCTTGAGTTGACAAAAGAAAGCCCAACTAAAGATCACAACTGCCTGCTGAGTCTACCTGCCAAATGGATTTTGTTTTGGGGTGGTTTTTGTTTTGTTTTTTGCCAGAAGCTCCTCGGCGATAAATTTGCACCACCAAATCTTACTGTACCTCATTGTTTCAGTGCTGTCTGTTGCTGCTGTGGGCCCTGCTGCAGCCCTCTGGCTGCCCAAGTAAAGAACCGTACCAGCTCAGGGCAACTGTGAGAAGCAAGAGGGGAAGCCAAGGCGCTTGCCTCATAGCAGTCAACTTCGCTCTCTCTCACTCTGGTTAGGCGCTCCCGGCATGCACAAGGAGCAAGAAGGGAGGCAGACACTGTGCAAATGCATTTTAAAAGTCAGAGAACTTTGCCCAAGACATGAATTCAGGGGCTACACCTCTCCCAATGATGAGTTGGTGGCAATCTAATGAACTGTCTTCCAGCTCTTAAAGATCGACTTTAAGAGAGCCCCCATGGAAGAAGCCAAGAACGAAAGCAAAAGTAGCAGCGGTGGGGGCAACAGGGGTGTGTGATGGGTCCCTCCGTGGTCGCCTCCTGGGTGACAGCCAGGGCTTTGGCAGCTCCTCTTTTCCTCAGAGGCATAGTCTCTGCCTCCCTTTACACTCCTTGTGGAGGAACACACACACCTGTCACCCCCACGGCCACTAAGTTTGCTCTCGGTTCTCAGCTTCTTCCATGGGGGCACTCTTAAAATCGACCTTTAAGTGGTCCAGTCTTCTCTTTCTCCACCTGTTTGTTTTGTATGGCTGAGGAGGAGGAGATCAGCTGGCCAAAGGGGCAGCTACTAGAGGCAACTCTTTTTCAGTTTCCAGCCACCTTTTCAACACAGAAATCCTCCCTGAATTGGCCGGCTGATCTTCTTTTCTCCACCTGTTTGTTTTGTATGGCCGAGGAGGAGGAGATCAGCTGGCCAAAGAGGTGGCTGCTGGAGGTGACTCTTTTTCAGTCTCCAGCCACCTTTTCAACACAGAAATCCTCCCTGAATTGGCTGGCTGGTCTTCTCTTTCTCTGCCTGTTTGTTTTGTATGGCTGAGGAGGAGGAGATCAGCAGGTCAAAGAGGCGGCTGCTGGAGGTGACTCTTTTTCGGTCTCCATCTGCCTTTTCAGCACAGAAATCCTCTCCGAATTGGCCGGATAGTCTCCTCCTCTTCGGCCATACAGAACAAATAGGCAGAGAAGGAAACAACCAGCCGTCTGATTCGGGGAGGATCCTTGCACTGCGAAAGAAGCAGCTACTGATCTCCAGCTTCACTCTGCTTCTCCAATGGTCTGGCATTGCCCTGTTTATGCACTGGCTGTTCGGTCTTGCCGGACCCGGCACATAGAACAGGGAGTGCTTTTTTCGGTGTGACTACTGGACTGCAGCTGCACCAAAAAAAGCATGCAGCAGCTGCAGGCATCTCGTGACAAGGGGGGCAAGAAGCCCCAGGATATCTGCCCACCCATCTGCTGGCTGGGCTGGGCTGGGCTGGAAGAAGCATCTCCACCAGGAGAAGGAAGAAAGCATGCTTCAGGAGGGCGGGCAGGCGGGCCAGGAGTCGCCACCAGTTCAGTGACCCACACCAAATCACTGCTACTGGTTCACCTGAATCAGTGCGAACCAGTTGAATACCACTTCTGCCCACATTATTTTGCACAGGCAATCCTGGGAGGATTTTGACATTATTTTTAAAGAGAAAAGAAGTTTCAGGAAAGAGACATTTTGAGGGGGAAAATAATCTTGGGAATGTAATGAAACAGTGATGCACAATGAAAATGAGTGACAGGTGATGGAGATACAGAAGATATTGGGATCAAAGAAGATAGGAAGGAGAGTTCATAACTGGAAATAATCTCAGGAAAATATGCATTTGTTTTAAGAAACTGCAGTGTCTTCCAAATGATATTTTTGCCCTTAAATCTGAACTACAGCATTGCCCTATTAATATATTTTTAGAAATGTGTAATCTTTGTATGTATGTGTGTGTGTGTATGTGTATGTGTGTATGTATATATGTTTAATGATTCTTCAGTCAGTGATGATTCCTGGCAACTGCCTGGACTAGTCCTTGTGGTTTTCTTGGCAAGTCCTAAAGGTGCTTTTTCAAAAGGCAATTGGACTTTGTTTTTCTTTGAACATGTTTCATTTCTCATCCAAAAAGTTTCTTCAGTTCTTAGATGAGAAGCAAAACATCTTCAAGGAAAAACAAAGTCCAGTTGTCTTTTTAAAAAGCACCTTTGGGACAACTATGATCTGGATGACTGAAAATTTCCATAGACATTTTTCTTGGCAAAGTTTTTTAAGGAAGTGGTTTGCCATTTCCTTCTTCCTAGCGCCAATAGAGAGTGACTGGTCCAAGGTCACACCTAGAACTCATGTCTCTGTTTTTTAACTACTACACCAAACTGCCGAATGAATATGTATTATCACTGGGCATATCTTCACTTTAAAGCTACAGATTGAACCAGGTAACTTCATAATATTTCATAAGCTTACCAAGAACTTTTCTGATTGATGTTTTTCTGCTTTTGAGTTTCTTCTGCATAATATCCAATACAGGAATATCACATCCATATGGAGAAAGCTTGGGTATGGTTGAGTAGCATGATGCCTCTCTTACATTTCTATTGTTCTAAATATTACCAACAAGTCAGAACTTTCATGCAACTGAAGCATTAATTTAGGCAACAGTTTATCTCCATTACTCTTTTCCCCATCCTCCTGTTTGCAATGGAAGTACAATACTTCACCTAAGCTTGTATTCATATGCTATGGTAAATTCAACAGAGTCAATCTACTTCCATTTTCTTTCCTCACACCACTATAAATTAGCTACTGATCTCCACCTGCAATTAACAGTAAAGGGAAGAAAACCTCTTTTGCCATGCAAAACATGAGTGTGCCATGTTGCACAGCATCCCATCACAAATCATCTTCAAAGATGTTTAAAAAAGCACACAGGTCATCACCAGAATCCAATTTTACACCCATCAGGAAGAAAACATAAATAAAATGAAATGAAATAACCAACATATTATTCAAATGTGGCCCAACTGGCTATATAACAACTGTAAACTGAACCCTGTTAGGGCCCCGTCGGAGCCTGAGTCCATGGAGAAGGATGAGCCAGAGCTGGGGCTGATGCAGGTCAAGGGGGCAGCCTTGTTGACTTTAAAGGAATGTGGGGAGGAGCAGGATGAGGCAGCCTTGCCAGCAAGGAAGAACAGAGGCAGGATGATCAAGAGAGTGGGAAAGAAATGACAGGCAATAGAGATGAGGATCTCAAGCAATGAGCAAGCACCTCCCCCTCCTGATCCCTGAGCACAGAGACTGGAGAGGAGGCAGGAGCATCACAAGCCAATCCAACAACTCAGGAGGAGAGCATCCCATCCCACTCCACAAGGCACATGTGGGAACTGAGACTTAAGGAGAGGCTGTGTGGAGGGGCTCTTGTTGGGAACAAGTGCTAAATTCATGGAGTTTTGTGTGCCGTTACTGACGTCTGGAGTCACTGGACTTCTTGCCTTATTACTGCCTTGTTCTTTTGCCTCATTGGACTCACTGTCTTATTATTGCCTTGTTCCTTTGCCTTGCTGGACTTCTTGCCTTGAAGCCATTGTGCTAACAGCATTTTGCTGACTACTCACAGCCAGAGGCTGCTGGAGGTGTGTGTGAGAGCTTTGTGCTGGGACTTGCCATAAATGTGGGAGTGTTTGGGAACAAGTTGGAGCAATAAAGTGGAGTTCGAACTATCAACTGGCTGTGTTGCCTCCATTCCTTGCCCCAGGTCATCACAAACCCTACCAATGATAATATCCTTCAAAGGGCGAACTTGATAACCAGCTATGCTAACTATCCTGACTTTAAAATAAATAAAATAAAAATCACTTCAACATCAACAACAAAGCCTATTGCCCCACAATAGGAAGTTAATTCTAATTCTAATGCTAATTTTTCCAATATTAAGCCAAGCCTGATGCCCTTTCCCCAATTTGGAAGCTGTTAATTTGTTCTTTAATCATGCCAGCTACTTCTATTCTAAAAGAAGTCATCAAGGAGATATTTAAAAATTGTAGAATTGGAACTTAATAAGGTTAATGTGTTCCAAAGGGTCTACCATAGTTTCAGAAGTTTTGAAATTTATCCATTATAGTCTGTAGATGGCTTAAAAAAAATCAAACCTTGAAGCAGCTTGAATCAGATCTGATTGCCCCTAATTCTGAATCACAGTTTCTGCTCTTTGTGCATGTAGAAACTGTAATTCAAAGTAAGATTGATTTATACAGTTGTAATAGACATACAACTACACATGCATGAATTGAACTCTTCAGGTTTTCATGCACTTAAATTGAGTGACAACATGCTACCTACAATGGACTTGGAGAGGTTTTTAATCATTGCCCTTACCTCCTAGGAGGAAAAAACAAAGTAAAGACTATAATTTCCATCATTTTAAGTTGTACCTAAAGGGCAAGAAAACATGGCTAGTTCTGTGTTGAATTATGTCTCAAGAGATTTTTGGCCTATTATCTGTCTGTGCTGCAGATCTCATTTGTGACTTCCAACTGCCTCATTTCCTCAGCTGAAAATTACAGGTTATTATGGTACTTCTTTACCTTTGAGGGGCATTTTTGAAGATAAATGATTGAAGTAGTACAGATAATGACTGATTTTATATAGGTGGACAGATCTATATGTCAGTACTGCAAATGGGAATCATTGACCTTTGGAATAGACATAATTCAGTGAAAGCTGATCTCAAAAATCTTTTGTAAAAGTTGGTATATTTTTTGATAGCCAATGAGAGAAAATTGCCAGATGGTAAACATATATTTGTTCTGGAAGGAAAAGAGATTTGAATAACATGGAATAGACAAAAAGCCACATATCTTCTTTGTAATTTTCTGGGATCAGAATGTGACTTTATAATTGCTAGGCATGACCAGGAGCAGAAGCTTTTAATGTTCTACTCTTCATTTGGAAAGATTCCTTTATGAATTACAAATATTGCAAAGAATAGGTTGATCTATTCCATTCTTCTGAGCATTCAGTTTTCAAGTTATTCTGAAACCATCCCATTTTGCCCTCACCACCTTGGGGGAACTGAAATGTATTCAGCATGCCACTGAGCTCATAGAGACCACTTTCAGCACCGTCTTTCTCTAACTGTGTCATTCACTAGATGAACACTGAAATTGTTGGTCTTTTAATAGAAACCCTAACAATGACCTTTCCTTCTTTTTTTGCGTAAATGGAAAGAAACAAGGGAAAAAAGCTTTTATTTCACTATTGTGCTTTTCAGCACATTTTGCAAAATGTGCTTGCACAACAGATCATGCAAGCCAACAAATGTGCTTATTTCCCCTCTTTTAACTCACATTGGCCCATATTGAAGATGGATTATGATAGTAGCTAAATTAACAAACAGGCAGTTTAATCAGTTGAAAAGCCCATAAAAACAATATGGTCTTGCTTTATCATCTCTAAACTGGCCGATGAGAGCATGTTTTGAAACTTTCAGGAGAAATAAGGAGGAAGTTACTTTGTTCTACTTTGGCAGAATATTGCTGCTGGTATCTTTTAAGAGTACCAGGAATGTTTTTAATGGACAGGTACAGTATGTTGACTCATGTTAGGATTCATTATTGCCCATGTTCTATCCTGTTTCATTCCATAATTTTGGGTTCTAGAATTCCCAGACTCTAGCAGAGGTGAGTGATTCTCTAGGCCCTTGCATGCAAGGGGAATCAGGTGCTAATATAGTACTCCTTGCTTCTGCTAGTGCAGGTTGCTGACCATCTGGTCAATGTGATATCCTGATGTCAGGATCCAGGATTATATCTTTCTCAGTTCCCAGGCTTTCCTGATGTTCTTGGGGATTGATGCCACCACTGTCTGATGGTCTTGATTTTAGTTTATCTTCTTCTTATGAAACAGCTTCCAATGGAGTCATCACAAGACTCTTCCATAAACTCTTCTGGGATTGGCCTGGATTTTCTTCTAAAAGGTAGTAAGTTTTCGCTTAGTTCTTAATGAAAAAAAAGGCATGCTTATTTTGCTTTTTGGGAATGTCCACCCTATTGACTGCTTAACAGGGGAAAGAGAAGACTCATAACATTGGGTAAAGAATCCACACTACCCACTCAATCTTCAGATCTGAATCAAATTATTAGTTTTTTTCTTTTGGGGGAGAGAAATCAGGCATATGGGGAGTAAGGATCAAATGTATAACCACTGCATCTTGCCACCACGTCCTGAAAATTATTTCTGGTATTCTTTGGGTTTTGAACTTTCTTGTCTCTTCCAGGGTCTTTTTGCAGTTATCTTCTGCTAACAGTAAAATATATTTGTAACAGTAGCTCACTCACACTGAAGGGATTTTTAAAAAATGCTATATTACTCTTAATATGGCAAAACAATGGTTGGTTGATTATAGAATATACTAATAGGGAAAAAAACCTTGTTTTTAATAATTCAAAGCTCCAACAAAAGCTGTTCAAGTATCAGGCCCACAAGATGTATTTTGACTAAGCTGGGATTTAGGCCTAAACTTAACAAATTCTATATTCTGATGTTCCAGCTCTAATAACTCAGTGTGGGTGGCTTATTCCATCTCCATCAAGGGAATTGAAAACATATGTAGATCTGAATAAGCAAAGCAGAAGACATACACTTAATCTTGTATGTTTCATTGCCTTTGTTTAAAAACATTCCCAGTCTTTAGCAATTCTAGTTCTACAACAGCTATGAACGCACAGCATCACTATGTTAATCAAGAGACAGAAGGAAAGGAAAAATCTTTTAAGGGAGAAGAAAATTTAAAAAGGAGCACACCCAACTCAGTAACCCACAACCAAAGACACTATGCAAAGAGTGAAAAAATAAGAATTAGTTAAAAGATTAAGCATCAGATATATAATCCTTCAGCTATTTTCAAAAAAGGATTCATTTGTATATGTTCAGTGTAATATGAGATATCTTCTTTTCTGATAAACAACTTAACAGAAGCAATAACATTTCCTAATTGTTCATAATGTTTCCCATCCTAGACCTTTGTTACATTTTTGAGATATTTTGAAGTTGGAGTAATTTATGGATATCTCCAAATCCAGACAATGAACATATCTGGAGTAAGTGGAACCCCATTTTTGGCTTCTTTTTTGGAGTAGTTTTAAGAAGCAGATTGGTGCCTTAAATCTTGGGATGGCTTAATATCTGTTTTGTTCCTTAATCCTAAATAAGTTTGCCTACTTTTTAGATGGAGGGAAGGGATGCCTTAAAGAGTCTAAGAGTTTGAAAAGAACTCACATCACCAGATCAGTTCCCAGATCTGAATTAAATTAGCACCGTTCCTCCTTTGGGGTGGGTTGGGGACACATGCAAATGACATATTTAGTGCTTCAGCGCTACAAGTTCCACTGATTGGGCCCCAGAAAAGGAGAGGGAGAATATTGTTTGCTGATGGCAAGAAAGTTGCCCATCTTGCTTAGCACTATCACTGAATGTCTGAATCTGCAGCCAGAGCTGAAGTGTATGCTCATTTGATAAGTCTTGGTGTTAAACTGAGGTGTGGAAAAGCTACCTTGCCTCTTTTTCTTTCTTTCTTTTTTAGGAATAGTAAAGCAAAGTGAACCCCCCCCCACAGATTCATGAAAGATGAGGACATAGCATAAGATAAGAGAATGCAGGGGTAGAATTTATTTTTTTGTAGTTGAGGAAAGCAGGCTCATGGCACATTTTTACAAGTTCTTTAGATTTACTGGAAGGTGCCTATTTAGTGATTTTCCCCCTTAAATTGTTCATTTTGTGGTTCTCCGATTATAGATTATAGATTTAAATGGTGAGCATTCTTTTTTTTATTCTATTAGAATAAAAAAGAGGGATGCAATTTTCCCTACTATAACAGAAATGAAAACTGTCAGAGTGTTTGGCAGGATGACTACCTTTATGAGATAGCCCAGGAGCAATACACAGCACACAGAGACTTACACATTAACAGTGGTTTAACATACAACAGGTATATACAGACAATATACATGTGGTGGCAAAATACCTTTACAAGCAATCTTTTCTTCTTCCTAACACAGGAGAACACTGAATACCGGTCACAAAAAAAGGGAACCACACCCTCTAATGGCTGCCTTTATATACACACCTCTTAAGGGAACTTTATAGGAAAATACCCATACTCTGCTGAATCACTCTTGTTACATCAGCCAGACTTACATCAGCTTCACAGCACTGTGCAGCTACTCACTGCTGGTCAGTTCTAAATCCCAATACCTTAACAAAAACTAAAATATGGTTAGGAAACACCTGGGAAAAATAGGTAAGGAATCCAATTGATTCTTGTCACTATGGCCCATTACTACTTTCTTCTTCTTGTCTTCTGGCAAGTGTCCATTACTTGCTCTGGGGTGTGGGACTTACTCCTATTTCTTTTCCTAATGTGGTTACCTTTGGTGTCTACCTTACAGGACTTTGTCTTCCAGTTTATATTCTCCTTGTTATAAAAATGCCATATAAACTACATAGGCACCTAATCTCTTAATCCCGAATAGATAATTCTTAGATTTTTAACTTTTAATCCATTTTGATAACGTTTTTGAATGCATGCTCCATATGATTACTATTTACATGAAAGATTACTGTGTGAATGCCACTATCTCATCTTCATGGAATAATGTAAAGATGATCCATGTTGATCATGCATAGATTTAATAAACATGTTACTAAAAATCTGATTCTGAAATTTGGCATAATATGAAAACATTAGGGATGGCTTAGTCTGGTGCATCAAGAGTGGGCCCAAAGGATTTATATATGTCTTATGTCAATTTGAGAAGCTCTCATAGCTGACAGTAAATAAATAAAACCACAAGCTGTAACAAGAAGGGCTTCCCATTTTGTTAGCAGATGCCATAGTCATGAACCAATTCCTATTTATGATTATCATATGTAAGTTTTAAAGTATATTAGTATTTAGTGGTAGAAAATGCAACAGTTCCTATAACTAGACTATGCCAATATGAGCTCAAATGTTTTCTCATTTCATTATACAGTTGCCCCATGTCTCATGATTTGCTCTAAGTTAAAGCTGAACTTCCTGGGTCACATATATCAGCCTAAAGCTTTCAGCTGAGCCTCATGGTTCCTGAAAATTAATGTGAAATTGTTAACTTTTAATATACTTATATATTTGTGGTTTTATGGTATACTATACTATATAATTTTTTTATGGTATACTATATACTATACAATTTTTACATTTACAAAATCTGGACTTTTCTGAAAGCTGACTATAGTTAATTGACATGTAGATCCTAAGCAGAATTTTTAAAAATTACATAGTCAATTTCAGATGTTCTTGTTATATGTGAGGATTGTAAACACAAACCTTCTTTGTCTTTGCCTCCCATGCATTTAGCAATCAAATATGACAGAAGAACAGTAATGGAAGACAACTGCCTGCTTCAAGCAATTATGCTGAAAATTGAAAACCTGCAATTTTATCAATTCAGATTATATAAATATGAATTCTTTATTATAATATTTATTGACTGCTATGAGAAATTCCACATTATTTCTAATACATAACTTGAAGGTAGATATTCAAATTACTAACGTAGTCATCCTATACATTCCTCCCTTAGAATAAATCCCATTGGAATTACTTTGAACTAGACTTGTATAAAGCTGCACTATAAATATTAATTTTATGAAAAGAGACTTTGTGACAGAATGATGGTTCACTGATTCATATAACACACACATAATCTGTGTAAAAGATGATTTTTAATATACATTTCCCTTCCTTCCCCCAGAGCTTTTATTGATGTTTTATACATTAAATACAGGAAGCGTTGAATAACTAAAATAACAGCCATTTTAGCCAACCATTCTTCACATGGGACTTGTGATTAGGAATAGTCCTGAGGACATCCTGCTAAGTAATTAGTGCTTCCTTGTGCATTCCTATTGTAGAAGGTATTGTATCCTTTCCCACTCCTTCATCAAATACATGCTGAGCTGTCTGAAGAATATATTAAAGAATCTCAGCAGCATACATATTCATTTTGAGCTAGGTATATTTGACAGTGATTATTCTCATTAAAGCTGGCTGCATTTTTGCCAGTCTATAATGGGACTATTTACAAAGTTCTCCTTTTCATTAGCTGTTCTTTGGATTTTGCTTTCTACCTGACTATTGTCCTATCAGCATATTTAATTTACAGTTGATAACCTCCACTGATTTGTGCAGTGCATCTTGAGACTGAGTCATTCTAAACACTTATTGTTGTTGAATTCAGAAGGTCAGATCCAGGATTTCTGTAATATGAGATGAAGGTACATTGGACAAGGCTTTCTCAGTGGCTGCCTTAACCTGGAAAATGCAAGACACATCTACTGAAAGTTTTATCATCTTATTTCTGAACTCTACAGGGATAATATTTAGTTGCATGCCTTTTTAACAGCCATAGTGTTCTTTTAGCACTGCTGTTACTATAAGAAGTAAATTGATAATTAATTCATAGAGATAGATAGATAGAGAATAGACAGATAGACAGACAGATCCCCCCCATTACTAATTGCTTTTTATCTTATATCTCCCAGTAAAACTATGGCTAATCCATACCTCTGCTGAACAGAGTGAATACATTTATCAACAAACCAACAACAGGGGACTTACTCATTTACAGAAGGGCATTTTATAGCCCTTGGACCTTTTGCTGTGCCTGTCAGCTACATGAGGACAATTGGAAATTAGAAATCAAATGTAAATACCATTGCCACACTGGACGGGACAAGAAACTGAGTCGGGTCTGGCTTTGTGCAGATGCTGTATGCTCCTTCAGTCAGCTGGAGGCCAAGGAGAGAAACAATTTTTTGCACCTGCGCAGCACTTGCCCTTCACATGGAGCAGCTTGAGAGGTTGAGGTGATGGCATTTGAGAACATCAAATCAGGTTACATTGGTTTGGCCCTCCAAAACAGTTCCAGTTTCTCATGTAGCCCCTTGGGAAAATTAATGCCTTCCCTCCAGTTTTATTGATAGTTGACAAAAGTATGTTACATTAATGTTAATGTTGCAGACTTCCGGTGGCACTTCCGTTGAAGTCAGATCGGAGTCTGCAATCGTGCATGGCTTCGATCTGAGCTCTACCCATTGGAGGGTCCCAAACAGGACCAGAACCACCCTGGAGGGGTGGTGAAGAAAGGGATACCACCTGCCAGGTCGAGGGGAGCCACATCTCTCCTCCCTGGCTAGGAACACCCCCTCTGAAGATGGGCTGTAGCGGTAGCCTAAAATGGCTATCATAAAGATGGGATGCTATCTGGGAAACTAAGGTTGTGCTGGAGCAGAGAAGTCATGGACAGTGTGTGGACCAGATGAAATACTTCAGACTTTAAAAGGTAACCCTGGAAAATAACAGAAAAGAGTTCTTGCTAAGGATTTTATTAGCGGCAATTTGAAAGAGAGAGAAAAAAAAAGAAAATGCAAAGAAATTGGATTTGGAAAAGACTAAACAGAAGTTATATAATTCAGAGAAATTTTTTTTTACTATAATAGAATAAAAAATTGAATTTGGTGACAGAATTTGGCACTAATTAGGCATTGTTTAAAATGCTGGAATTGACTATGTAAAAAAGGAAATAACAGCTAATATTTGTGAATTGGTGTACTTAATAAAAGCTTAAAAAGTGGAAAATTAAACTGGTTTCAGTGCCAACTAATGGTAAAGAAAAACTATTACAGGCTCTACAAAAATCCAACTAAGTTGTGAATTTAAAAAGAAATACAAGGAACTATATAATAATAAAACCCCAGAAAGTGGAATATTAAAATGCTACAGCAAGGAAATTCATGAAGATAATACCCCGGGATTGATCAGTGATTTTGGCATTGTTAGACAAGGAATAAATTGACTAAAACTGGAAAATAAAGACTTATGGACATTGACTGTAAACCCCCCCCCCCAAAAAAGTGAAATATGTAAGGAAATAAGATCGGAACTGCAAAGCGTTAAGGAAATGATAAATAAAAGCTTGGAAATACAAAGCAATATAGCAGAGAAATTAGAAATGGTGATGCAAATCACAGAAGAACAAAGCATAAGGGGAGGAGTTAAACAAAGAAGAAATCAGCTTCAAAGAACAAAAGAAACAACACATACTATGAAAGGACAAAAAAGTTAAACTTAAGATTTTAATGACTGATGTGATAAATAAAGGGGAAAATATTTTGAAGCCTAAACAAAGGAAGAGGGAACCATGGAGAAAAGACCAGGAGAAGGAGGGGGTCAAAACAAATAATTGGGGGAAGAAACTGTGGAAGATACAGGGAAAAGGGGGAAAATTAAGAGAAAGGACAAAAAAATGATAGAAAATGGAAAGCAAGCTAAGATGAGAAGAATTTATATAGCCAGGAGAATAAGAGATGATGGTAAAAGATGGGAATGTATTTTAGTAGTTAAAAATATATATGTGTGTGTGTGTGTGTGTGTGTTTGGAATTAACATTTTATTAAGAATTATTGTTAAAAATAGATACATTTAATTGGAATAGACAAGGAACAAGATATTGTTATAAGACTATTATCTAAGATATAGTAATGTGAAGAGGAAAGTGAAAATAGAGTATAAGAATTAAAGGAATATATTGTTACTAGCTTTTATAATTGGTTAAATGGAAATAAAATGCCAATTATAATTTGTTATATAATTTTTTTGGAATATGTAAAGGAATTATTAACATATAATAGGGAAAAGGGAATAATACCATGTGGAATCTGATAGAAAATATTGTGCATATAATATACAGTTAATAGAGAATATTGATATTAGAGAATATAAAGGGAATGAAAATGGAAATATACTGATACAATATGATGAGGAATGTGAATATAGAATATGGTAATAAAAATGACTATATTGTAACTATTTTTTAAATAATTGGTTAAAGGGAATAATATGGGAAAATGTGTTACAATGTAAAGAGGGGCAAGATTGAATTGACAATGATTGGGGACAAATACCAGATAATATAAATTAAGATGAATTTTTTGAATGATGAATGAAATAACATAATGTGATAAAACCTGCATGTATGACGAATACAGGAAAATGTGCACAATGAATTTAGAGATTTATTAAGAATATAGATAATATTATAAAGTAATGAGAATATAAAAAGGAAAATAGATAATGATATGAAATTGGATAAGAAAGCTAAATATGTAACCATGGCCATGTTTGTACTGGAAACACAGTGTTTAATCAAACAGATATTTAAAAAATAAAAATAAAAAATATTGAAAAAAATGTTAATGTTGCATACTTTAATTAATTAATACATTAATTAATGTCTCTTCCAACTCTGTTATTCTGTTTTTTATTATATAGACATAAAATTAGTACACAGGCTGGCTCCTCCCTGATTCAATAAGCCGCTATAAGAGGGAGAGAAGGTAAAACACAAGATTTACAAGATTCTGTTACTATAGTTTATCTCAATAAAGTGTAGTTCTGATCTTAATGTGCAGTGTATTTTTTTGTCTGGTCTCCGACCTCAAAAGACTGTCCTCAGCCCAGCCCAGGCTGGCTCAGTCCAGTCTAGGTATATGTGGTATTTAGCATTAAACGAAGAAATAAATCTGAAGGTCTCTATGAGGAGAGCTGCCAAGTTGAAAAGGCATTTGTTTCCCTTCTGTTACTGGCACCCCTGCATTTCCAGCAGCAAAACTATAAATGTGAAGCTACCTCTACATGGTGCAAGATAGCTCAGGAGATGGAAAGGAGGAAAAGCAATAATTGTTACCAAGAGAAAATGACCCATTAAGTCCTGCAGGGCTTTCACATTTCAGGATGTCAGACAGCTGCAGAGAGTTTACTTTTAGTGGAAAGCCAGTGGGAAGGTAAATCAGATAAGAAAAAAAGGGAGTTAAATACAAGTAGATACGTCCTTAGTTTCCTTAGCAAAACTTCTCTTATTTTTTAAGACCTTAATGGAAAGTATTTTGTTGATGAGCACAAGGAAGTTGTGTTATTGGATCATCATTGGAAGAATATATTTTCATGCTTCGGAGTATTAGGAAAAATACAGCACTTTTGGTAATATATGTCATCCTCTAAAAAACCCATCAGAACTACCCAATTGTTAGCTTAGAAAAAGTGATTTGTTACAACCCTAAATTTGAATCTGGAGTCTTTAAAAAAATTAATTTTCCACACACTGGCAGAGACTGACATGACAAAAGATCCAGTAAGCCCTGGATCAATTGGAGTTTGTTGGAATTTCATTGGTCTGAGAATGAATTTTAAACTATATCTGTTAAAGAGAAGTTAAAAAAAGATGCATTATAATGTTTTTATTTTAGAAATATTTTAAAGAAAAGTTTAGTGTTTTAAAATGGATGAAAAAAAAGTATTTTTCCCTTTAAGGTGAAAGAATCTGAACAAATAGAGTGAATTTTCCTAATATAAATGGTGATAGTTTATAAAAATTATTAAGTGCAAATAGAAATACATATTTCAACAGCAAGAAGATAAAGCAGAAATGGTTAAATTCTTCTATTCAAAGTGGAGAATATATTTGTTTTTTATTTGGAAATCACTTCTGGATTTTGTGCTTATGATAAAAAATGAAATTTTTACTTTGGTTATGTTAATAGATAGATTTGTTATAGAAATGGCTAATTATATACTAATGTGTCAAAGTAAAAAGTTGAGTTAATGTTGTTATCTTGTACTGTGCTAAAAAGAGTCAGAAGTCAACACCTTTTTCTTTCTTCCCTTGCACCCTATATTTTCTTTTCCCCTTTCTTTTTTCTTCCCTTAATTTCATATTTTTATTTTTCTTTGTATTTTATATATCAACAAAACAATATTTTTTTTAAAAAAGGAACAAACCCCTGAATTTATGAAAATAAATTATTTTATGCTTTGCATTCTTCATTTATCATTCAAACTAGTCATCTGATGGAAATGGAACTTTAAAGTTCCATGGAACTTTAAGATCCAGCTGTCTACAATTACTGTAGGCTCGAATCCCACCAGGCTCAAGGTTGACTCAGCCTTCCATCCTCTCGGGGTAGGTAAATTGAGGACCCAAGATTGTTGGGGGCAATTAGCTGACCTTGTAAAAATGCCGCTTAGTAATAAGCAGGCATATACAATGGAATGAAGGCTATTGCTGAGTGCATTGGGTTGTGCTCCAAAAATTGTAAGCCGCTCTGAGTCTTCGGAGAAGGGCGGCATATAAATGTAATTAAAAAAAAAAAGTTGGTAACAGCTGGAAGTGTTAGGCAAATTGTTAGTGTTTCTCAATATTATGTTATACAACATGAACAAAAACACTGTTAAATTCTTCAAGGAATGGCTACAAAGGTTTCTACCACATCCATATTATATATTACTGTATTCTTTGGGATTCACCTGATCCATTAAATTTCATTTGATTAGGAAATAATTGTTGTGAACCTGCCATATGAAAAGGTATTTTAAAACAATAAGGAATAAATGAGGCAGTTTTTTTAAAAAATGAAAACAAACTAATGAATTGCAGTTAGTGAAAAAGATCAATAAATAAATAGGAAATAAATCAAATCCAATTGTGAGAAAGTTAAAGAAAAATTGATACTTCACCACAAATATATGAATGAAAAAGGTCTAGACGATTCTAGAAACAGATTTTACATCAGCATATCCATATTGACAGGCCTGTAGTTCTGGGCAGTGGTATAATTATGAATTGGTATAGCCATCTGGACTATGTTATTTTAACAAGCAATTCATTCATGATAATATGACGTTAAGGGTAACTAGGAATTCCTATAAGACTAAAATACTGTTTTCTTTAAAATTGTTGAAAAGTTGGCATCTTTATTGTTAGGAATCTGTATGCCAATTAGTTGGGTTGGCAATATATAAACCAACAATGTATGTTTGTAGCTTTAAGAAAAAAATCACTGTATTGATTTATACTATATTCCGATTGGTTGATTGTATTGTAAATTACCATAAGAAGGAGCTGGACATCATAGCTTGCTCTCTCTGACATTCTGTTGCAATCTAAGGTTCTCTGTTGTATTTATACTGTGCTTATACCGTGTTTCCCCGAAAATAAGACACTGTCTTATATTTATTTTGGCTCCCAAAAACACACTAGGTCTTATTTTTGGGGTAGGTCTTATATATTTATGGTGCCAAATAGTGGGTGTGAGTGTGAGGGGGGGGGTATTTCACGGGTGCACGGTTGCTCCCTGAAAAGTCTTCCTGGAACTGGAGATTTACACTAGGTCTTATTTTCGGGGTAGGTCTTATTTTTGGGGAAACACTGTACTTTGATATCTTTGTTTACTGTAAATGACTTGCAACCGGTAAGAAGACTTTGTAACTGGATATTATTTGGACTGTTAAATATATATGACCTGGACCGTTTATTAGACTGTGCTGTTTCTTAGAGTAAACTTTAACTCAATTTAGTGTATCCGTGTGTGGCTGAATAATTATTCATAACTACTCTCATAAATGTTTCCATGTGCATATCCTTGTTACTCAAGGGTTATTCTGTACATATCATAACATTTATTATATAATGCATACATTAACTTTCACAGATAACTCCAATGGTTAACTAACAGCATTTTCAGATTCTTAACGTGCCAATGGGATTTTGCAAAGCACTGAAAAAATATACTTCATAAAGCATCTTGGTGTAAATCAAGCTCTCCCCAAAGAGTTAAAACCATTCTCCTTATTACCTGGACATTTGTGCACCCGCACAGTCACTCTGCTGGTGGTTCCACAAATATTGTTTGACATGTACATTCATAGGCAGATAACCAGGAATTTTTGAACCTGATGCAAGGACATTTCAAAGAACGTAGAGATTTTCATACTTCTGAATCTCATTCAACCTGGAAACTATGAATGAAAATTTCACTTATGGACTTGTATCTTATCTTAACATCTCTTAACATTAGGGTTTAATATACTGTATTAGTTTTTGCTTAATTTTCTTTAAATGATGTAGCAACTTGTTAATTGTTCAATGTGATTTATGTATCATGCTGGCTACTTTTGTTAATTATTGATAATTTTAATAATAATTCACAAATCTCAGTATGACATGAGATAAAGTACTAATTGATCTTATTTTAAACATTTTGTTCATTTTGTACAGTTTGTACTAAAGTAGCTTTACTCTTCGCTTTTCTTGTTTGTTTTCTTTATTTCCTTTTGGTTATCCTTTTAAAAATCCAGTAGAGCAACCAATACTTCAAGAAGAGATTTTTGTTTACACTAATAGGCTTTTCAAAGCTTCCCATTTTAAGGTTTGTCATAGCCGAAATACTTTGTATGAGTATGTGTGGTAAATTTGTTCAGTTTCCCAGGGAACAGTTTTTAGAAAAGTAAAATAAAATGTGAAGTTAAAATTTGTTGGTATTTAAGGTGCCAAAAGATTTGTGTATTTTTAGTGGGTTTCTGCAAATGATACCCACTAAAATAATACTTGCAAATGAAATAGGAAATATTACATATTTCTCTTTATGTTTATATGACATTACTTACATTCCATTTCTTTTTCTTTCTAAGAAATGTTTCTGTTTCTTAGAAAACAATGTGAATGCTTCCAAATCCTAAGGGTCTTGCTTTTCATTCACAAATGAGCAGGCCTGTTCCAATTCTTTAGACCAACAGAAATGGGCATTTATTCAATAGATTTAACAGTCTGAAATCTAGATTGGCCATTGAATAAAATAAATAATTAATGAACACCAGCTATATTTCAGGTCCCCCGTGCTCACCATATAAACATAACTGTCTGCAGATGCTTATAGAAGGCAATGTGCCAAATGTAAAATCAGTTTGAATAAAAATTGAGATTTGAAATGTTAAAGCTATATTATTACTTCCTGTGTGTGGTATGTTTTCAATTTACAAAAGTAATGATGATACGAATGATGAGAATAACAACAATAAATATAGGTTGAGCTGGGAGGTGGGTGAAATCCCCAGTAGTGGTTCCATTATTTAAAAGAACTAATGACTATTTTTCGAGCTTAATGCCTATGTGTTCAACTTACAAAATTTGTAAATTCGTAAATCCTTCAGAAACACCACTAAACTGCTGTTACCCTCAACAGTGATCTGACATAGATTGATTCATTTTGATTTGTAAGAGGGTTTTTTTGTGTGAGATATTTACCCCTAAATAAATATATATGTAGCATCAAAGAAGCTAAAATGGTAAGTCATAATTGTTTAAGATGTATTTTACAATTTTGACCTTAGAGATATGGTGTAAATACTCTTGAAACTTGGAAATCTTGATATTTAATTACATATGTTTCCTTTATCCAAGGTACAAGAAATTTAATATATCTGTTTACAATATCACAAAGGATACGATGAGGAAGATGTAGGTTTTCCCTCTCTTTTATGTGAATTAAAAGAAAGCTTTAGTACATAGATTTTAATATTATGAATACAATTTGTGCTTCATTTTAAGTTAGATGCAAATATACAGCTGACTTTTTTTAACGGTGAATAAGACAGAATGATTTTTTTTTAGTGAGAAATATTCTCTTTTGTTCTATTTGTATTATTTGACATTAAGAGGCACAATGGCTCAGTAACTTAATGATGTTAAAGATGGTCTCGGCTCCAGCGGGTTGAATGAGCTTCTGTAACTCATTTCAGCTTCTGTCTTAACAGTTTGAAAATGTGTTCTATGTGGGTAGATAAACAGGTACCATTTCAGTGGGAAAACGAGTTGGTGCTCCATGTGGTTCCAGGGAAGGAAGGTGGCCTAGGATGCTGTTGCAAGAAGAGCCACTCAACTTTCATCTCATCTAGCATGCCCTCCTATGGCATATCTTGTTAAGCGCATCAGCATGTTCCTCAACTTCCTCAGAGCTGCAAATTGGCACCTCTGCATATGGAATTGTGGCCTCCTGGCTAATGTAACAATGCCATAATGCTAATAATAATAATAACAGACATAACATGACATTAAACTTTCTGGTGCACAGATTGTACAAAAAGTAAAGAGGTTAAAAAACGTAGACATTAAAAAGAAATGAAGGGAAAATACGTTTAAATTAACTAAGAAAAATATTTAAATTATGAAAGTTTAGGTTAAGGAATTCTTTATTTGCATCATGCATATCAACCCATGCTGGTTTAGAAAACAACAACAAAAAACTCTTCTTAATTATTAGTTAATTGGCTGCAAAAGCCTTCAGAATTTACATTGCAGCTTAGAAGGACAATTAGGAGTCAGAATTCTTAAAAGAAATAGAAAACTCCTGTATGGCAAACTGCAAGTGTAAAATTGGAATTAGTATTTTCATTTAGAAAATATTTTAAAGTATTGACATCTGTTGTTATGCATTGTGTCTGTTTCTCATCTGTTGTTATGCATTGTGTCTGTTTCTGTGATTTTTTTTAGGTTCAAGAGGTATTAAACTTCTTTTTCTTTGGGAATATAACCAACATTCAATACCATCGACCATGGTATCCTTTTGCGATGCCTTGAGGGGTTGGGAGTGGGGGACACTGTTCTTCAGTTGTTTTCCTCCTACCTCGTGGGGCGTTCGCAATCAGTGTTGGGGGGGCAGAGGTCAGCCCCGAGGGTGCTCACTTGTGGGGTTCCCCAGGGGTCAGTCCTTTCCCCCCTCTTGTTTAATATCTACATGAAACCGTTGGGTGAGATCATTCGTGGTTTTGGGGTGAGGTATCACCAGTATCCTGATGATACCCAGTTATACATCTCCACTCCAAACCAGGTCAGTGATGCCCTCTCTGTGTTGACCCTTTGTCTGGATGTGGTATGGATCTGGATGGACGGAAACATGCTTCGGCTCAACCCAGCCAAGACTGAGTGGCTGTACATACTGGCATCTCGGTCCAGTCAGGAATGTCCATCGTTGGCCATAGGGGGAGAGGTGTTGCCCCCTGTGGATAGGGCATGGACCTGGGGGTCCTCCTGGATGTATGGCTCCAGTTGGAGGAACAGGTGGGGGCTGTGGCCAGGGGGGTCTTTGCCCAGGCCCGGCTGGTTCACCAGCTTCGCCCGTTTCTGGACCGAGATGCCCTGTGTACAGTCACTCATGCCCTTGTCACCTCTCAACTCGACTACTGCAACGCTGTGTATTTAGGACTGCCCTTGCATACCATCCGGAGACTGCAGCTGGTGCAGAATGTGGCACAAGAGGTGGTGATGGGAGTTTCCCTATTCTCCCATATTACCCCCCTCCTGAGCGACCTGCATTGGCGGCCGGTTGCACTCCAGGTGAGATTCAAGGATCTAGTTTTAACATTCAAAGTCCTACACGACATGGGTCCAGAATATTTAAGGGAGCGACTCCTGCTGATATCGAGTGCCAACAGCTCTGTGCGAGCATACAGGCAGGGACTTCTCGGGGTCCCGTCAGCAAGCCAATGTCGGCTGGCAGTCCCCTGGGGATGAGCCTACTCTGTGGCGGTCTCCGCCCTGTGGAACCAGCTGACCCTGGGGCTCCATCTGGCCCCTGACCTCTGCACCTTCCGCCATGACCTGAAGACCTGGTTATTTGACCAAGCCGGGTTGTGATTGCCTTCTCGGGGGGTGGTGGTGGTTTTTAAATTGATTTTAATTCAGACAAACATTGGGCTTGTTTTGGTTTAATTCTTTTTTAATTATTTATTGTGGATGTATGTTTTTAGTTGTGAGCCGCTCTGAGTCTTCAGAGATGGGGTGGCATACAAGTGCAATAAATAAATAAATAAATAAATAAATATCTGCTGCAGTGCTTGGTGTGCATAAATTTTTGCTTTTCATGGCCTGAAAGATCTCACCAGAAAATCCATCTAGTATTTGCTTTTCCTAGTGAAAGGTTTGCTAAGAAGAAGCCTATTGCACTTACTTTTAGGTGTTTGTAAACTAGTTTTGGGCTTTTTCATATTCTTTTTATGTATGCAATTGATATGGGACCTTATGTACAGAAAAAATATTGGCATTCTTTTGTTCACTTACTGTGATGTGTATTTAGTAGACAGAACCAAGGCCATTAACACATTCTAGAAGCAAATATTCTAGGTCCCAAAGCCGAGAAGAAATTTTACTAAGGAAACTTCACAGTAGAAAGTAGATAAAGGAAAGAATTTATGCAATCTTCCTCTAGCTTAGTTAAAATGCTCTCTATCATCTGTGAACACCTCTATCAACAGGAAACTAAACTGGCATAGATTTTACTGCCTGCACTACCAATGCCAGTTGCTTTGTCTTACCTTGTAGCTGGGGGATAGTGTATCTCATGAAGATAGTGTTCCTGTGAGAAAGTCTGCTTTCCGTCTTCAACGTTACCAATTGCCAGAAAAGCCAGCTGCCAATTGTAACACTGCTGGTAATTGTCTTGACAGATGGTTCAACCTGCAGATGTAACACTAACAGAGTTAATTTCTCTTTGCCTATAGGAATGGAGTAGTGTGTGGCAGGCAAGGTGGGTATAACTTTAGTACTTTGCCTAAACTTTTCCCTTCACTTGCCACTTCTTCTCTAGCTAGAGATCAGCTGCTTAGAGTGAAATTTCTTTACTTACATGACTTTAGCCATCATGTTCTATTCTTTTGGACCAATTCCTCTGTTACAAAATCACTTTCAGTCCTGGCAGCTGCTCCATAGCTTGTAGAAGGTAGTGTGGGGAGCATGACTGTATTATGCAGTAGCTGTGATTCCTTCAGAGCACTGCACGGCACAATCCCACAATGCAGCTGTTAGCTTGGTTATTTTAAACATGAATTTAACACTAATGTGGGTTTATGGCAGGCTTGTAAAAAATTTCCAGTGCACCAATATCTGCCCAATGCTGCCAATTACCCACTTTTAAAATGGTTAGCACCTTATTCAAATTGTGCTATACCTGTGTTTAAGAAAAATCCAACTAAGAGCTGGATTTGTGTGGGCTAAGTAGTATTAAGATTGATCAACCATTAATCTTGTAATTAGGAAAATTACAAACTGAAACAAAGAAAGAGGAATAAAGACAGAATTCCTTGCTTGACAACTCTGGCCCTCAGTCACTATATTAAAAAGTGGTTCTGCAAAGTCCTTGTAGCTACTTACAACCAAGATATTTAGATTTTCACAGTCTTATTAACATTATCTTTCCATTTATCTTTAAATTAATTAGGCAGCTTTTTATTAATCCTCTTGCTAACCATCAGGCATTTGCCTAATAAAGGAGGACTGCACAGGCATTCCATATCATTCTACATTTTGTAAATGATCCTGTTTCTCAGGTTCTGCAAAATTCATTATATGATGCTTCTGAAGCTACACCTCTACTACTTCCTTCTGTCCATTGCAGGAAGATGGGTATTCCAGGAAGCAGCATTTCCTTCTTATATCATGTGAATTCTGCTGGTTTCCATGAACATTCCTCTCCACAAAGCTTCCTGGAATGTCAAAATCTTCTGATGAACTGTTGATAAACAGAAATGTCCATGGAGGTGGGGGAGAAAAACCAAAAGATGACATGCATTCAATTATACATTATCTTGTTGCCTGCACCTATGAAAGGGATGGTGCTTGTATCCTTGTATCTGTCCTGATATTTGGTTAGTGATTTTGACAAAATCATAAGATTTTGCAGATGCCTCTGTTGATGGCCTGAGATTCCCCTTTAGTATAAAAGATTAAAAACTCATTGACCACATTATGAACATACAATTAATATTGTATCACCATTTAAATAAGATTTTTCTAGAATGTACTGGATTTCCCCCCGATCTGTACCTCTCTATATCTCTTGTTTTTAATATCCTTACATGCACTTTGTTCTAATCAGATCTTACTGAAATGGTTTCATGCTATTTTGTAGTTTGGCCTTGTATTTCTGAACCAACAAATTGCATTTTTTTTCTAATTTCTCCTTACATTTGACTGTTTCTTAACCCTACACACATTTTTATACTGCTGTGCAGAGTTCCACATATACTGATGATTAATAGTAGTAGCTATGACATTTATATAAAATGGGAAATCAAAATCTGTGTCATGTTTTCCAGTATATAGATTAAGTATGCTGTTTAATAGTGATTCTTAGAACAGCCATGTAAGATAAATTAACATTATTATTTTGCACTTCAGTTATAGTAGGATGACAACTGAAGCAGAGAAAGAATAGCTTCAGAACAACTCAAGAGCTTATGGAATAGGAAAATTTGAACCATGACTTTCTGAGTCATAGATTTAGATTTTTTTATCCGTTATACATCAACTGTGCATCATTTTCAGGAGTTTAGTTCCTAATAGATGACTGTATTGGGAAGAAAATAATGTACAGCTTTGACATTAACTTTAGATGAAGTATAAAAAGAATGAATAATTATTGCCATTCAATCAACATGTGCCCAAGTTTAGGGAGCAAGAAAAAATTATAAAATTGGAAGGATCTTTTAAGGTTTTCTGGGACAGAAAGGGCAGCAAATAGAATTCTGTGCACAGGTCCTGAGTTAAAAATGTGGCGCCGCCTTCTAGAGACCAGTTTCTTTCTTATCTTTTCCTGTCCCTGTTTTCCTGTTTTTATTTTGAAGCAAGTTGCTTACATGAAATGGTGGATGCTTTCTTCTTTCATTATTTGGTTGCTTCTGTTTGAAGGAACAAAGATTTATTACAGTTAGAAGGTACCATAAATCTGAAATACATTTCCTGGGTGTTGAAATTCTAAAGAATTCTGATGTTCAAATTATCTGCTGCTTTGTTTTGTTTTATGCCCCAAAGTGGCTCAGTTAATGTAGTATTTGAATTTCTTTTCTTGGACCTAAAATTTTATTGGCCTTACTCTTTTATTTCACTCCCAACATCTCTTTCACTTGTTAGTATAGTATTCCCAAATGTTCTTTGAAACATCAACATGCCATTAAGAAATATGGTTGCTGGAACTGATTAAGCCAACAGTCAGGTCATTAGGAAGTCTTGGTAGCTAAGATAGCAGATGCAGAATAAAGCTGTAGTTAATACATGATTAATTAGTCATAGACCTTAGGTACAAATTAAAAATAAATACAATTGACTTACCTTGGACTCCCAGGAATTAATCCCCCCCCCAAAAGTACCTCTGGAGTGAAATATAATATATTTCCCTTTGTAGGGAAACATTAATGATACAACAGGAATCCCAGATGATTAAGATAAGATAAATAACATTTTTCTAATACTAACTAATTAAAAACAAAACTCTATCAGCAATATTATATTGGAGTAATTCTTTCGTAAAGTTTCTATTTTTATACATGAAAACATAGAATAAAAAATAATGATTCACAATCCACTTAATTCTATACAAGTGTTGGGAATATTATTAGGTTTTGGAGGGGTTTTTTTTGAGTCCCTCTGCTAAGATATCATCTCCATGTCACCAACCTTACAAATGAATTTGAAAGCTTAGCATTTCACCTTAAGGTAAATAGATTAGAAACATATTGGTTTCATAATCTATATATAATCTATATTCAATTATATAATAATTGGAAAATTATTGAATTATTTGGCATCCTAATTTCAAAGATACAATATTCTATTTTAAAGGGATGTTCTACTTCCTGTAGGTAACATAGACAAATGCAGCAAATAAAGGCAACAGCATGGCAACAGCTAAGCTGCTATCTTTCCCTTGTATTCATTTTCTGTAACCATCTTCTTCATACAGGATGAGACATAAATATGCACATAATCCACAGAGCAGATTTTTTTCTTCCAGCTGTTCAAAGCAATTTATCTGCTTCAAGTATTTACATACAGACTTTCAAAACTGCAATGTTAGAATCAGTTTCCAATTAAAAGCTTCCTACATAATTAACTGGCATGTACAAGCACAATTTATATAGCAGGAGATGAAATAAAATCTGAAAGAGCCAATCAATAAGAGCTTCAGCAGCCAATATTTTATTTAAAGCTCTAAATAATGAAAGGATATAACAGGTCCTAAACGATAAAAAATAATGATTACTAGAAGTGTGCAGATCAGGTCAGATCCAGTTCTGAATATATGGCTGAATCTGAACCTATGAACTTGATTGTTGAATCAAACTGGTTTGTCTTAGAAAATCAGTATTCTCTGTGGGGAAAATCCTTTTCTGAAAATGTGCAAAAGGCTATTAAATGTTGGATTGATACAGAAACAACCATTTTGGAAAGTTCATTTGTTGCAGTGATTAAATCACTCTTTGATCAAATTTCCAAATAAAGTCTTTGCACAGACTTGAGGCTACCAAAGTTTCTGAGAGAACATTTTCTGCGACTGTGGTTTCAGCACTGAAAAGAAATACTATCCAATTGCCTAACTTCTGAAGCAGAACTTAAATTTAAAGTACATCTATTTCTAGGGAGCCAGTTATTAGTCCACTTTTCATTTAACCATTATCCTTACTGTAGCTTGGCTTTAACTGAAGAAAACAGAAGTTACTCAATTTGTTCTTTTTATACAAAATTTGTCTTTTGTATAATAAATCATAAAATTCAATATTAATTTATATACCATAGTATTATATACTATTATATACCATATAGTAGTAAACCATATATAAATCTGGGGTGCTGTTCCCCTTAATATCCAGATGGACCCAGCTGTCAGAAAAACAATTCAGAGTGTCAACTTGAGCTCGGGTTGCACAAGAATAAATAAAAATAAAATCCACGAGGAAAGGAGCAGCGTGGAAAGGAGATTTAATTATTCCTCAGCAAATAGATTTGCGTATGGGGTAGCTACTGAGAAAATGAGTTCCGAAAGGGCTGTTTTATAGGACCTTGTCCTTGGTGTTGGTCTTGAAGGGTATGGATGTGTGTATGTGTTGGTTCTAGGTGACACTTAAAGGGCATGGGTATGTGTACGTGTTGACCTGAAGAAGCAGTTGATAAGTGATGTGAAGTGATGTGGATTGGGCCCCTTAGTTTGAACTATGAGCATTATAATTATGTTTATATTGTGTTAATTCAGTTATACAATATATCTAACACGGTTACATAAATCAATATATTCTTCCCATACTACTCTGCTGGGGTTTGTTTGGAAGGTCTTAAAGACCTGTCTTTTCACCCACTTTTCCTTAGGGAAAAGCAAACCCTTTGCTTTACTCCTGTCCTTCTTCCTATATTTTATTTTTCACTTGTTATTAATAGAATTTACCTTGTTTTAGTTATTGGGACTCAAGGACATACACATTTGATAAATAAATGAAACATGTTTGAAATTTATCCATACATTTTTATATCCTACTTTTACTCCAGAACTTCAAGGGAGCATGCTTTCTTCCTACAGCAACTGTTGTGTTCAGCGGAAGTTCTCCCTCTGGTCTGTGTTTCCAGCGGAAGCACAGACTATTCCTATTGGCTGAGCCACTGAATATAAAAGGCAGTTGTCAAGCAGTATCAGCTGTTGCCTGTCAGCCGCCCACCCTGTTAGCCTGTGGTAGCCGCGGCAACCCTTTATTCTGTTTAAAATAAAGTTAGCTGAAGTTTCACTCACATCACCTCCATTATTCCTGCTGCTTACTGGCAATGAAGGTGAGATAAGCAATTTGAGGCGGCTGAGCTGCAAGTCACTTGAGCTGAGATCACTATCTAAGAGCTGATTGCCACTGTTAGTGCAGAGCTGAAGTTACTCAGTAATTCCAGCACCTGAAAAGGGTTGAGATGGCTATGACCCCATCATTCCCTCCTTTCCATCTGGCATCAGAGACATGGGACTGCTACATCAACTGCTTTGACTGCTTCCTAGATGCTGCCGACCTAGTGGAGATTCCCAGCCATAGGAAAAAAGCTTATTTCTTAAGCTTTTGTCGAGCTGCTGTTTTTGACACCATCACTGCTTTGCTGCTTTGCTAGCTCCCCTAACTGTCAAAACCACAACTTGGGATGACCTGCAAGAGATCCTGAGCAACCATTACACTCCTAAACCCTCCCAAATAGTGAGACGGCATGCCTTCTGGAGATGGAACCAACTTATCAGTATGTATATGGCTGCGCTTAGAACAGCTGCACTCCACTGCGGGTTTAGAGACCTGGATGACATGTTGTTAGACCAGCTAGTCTGTGGTGTTAGAGACCTCTTTTTATAGAGGTGCCTCCTAGCTAAAACTGACCTTATGCTAAAAATGGCAATCAAAGAAGCTCGAGCCACTGAGCTGTCAATGCTCTCAGCGGCAGACATTCAGGGAAACCCTGTCAGCAAGAACAATTCAGCCATTCGCTATGAAGAAGCCTTCCTAGAAGAACTGACAGATGAAGACGATAACGTCAATTGCCTCAGGCAACCTAGACCCTCTCAGAAAAAAAAACCTGGTCTACTGGCAACAAACCTCCACAGCCTCAGCCAATCTGCCTGAGTTGTGGTGGGAATCACCTCAGGGCAACCTGCAAGTTCAGGAATGCCATTTGCTTAAAGTGCCAGAAAAAGGGTCATCTAGCCAGAATCTGCCAAGCTGGAAAAAACTTCAACCATCCTACTTCCCAACCAACACAACATTTTCAAAAACAAATTGAAGACTGTTTTATTTGTTACCAAGCTGAGTCATTTAAAAAACACTTTAATTCTAACAAAATACGTGTTATTGTTTCCTTTGAAGGCAAGCCTTGCAGAATGGAAGTTGACACAGGATCTGTGCTATCCATTGTATCCTGGAGCAGTCTGAAGCGCCTCCTTTCCCACATGGCCAAGAAAGGCCCCAAGAATGCCAGCTTTCCCTGCGAGACCACCAGGGATGTCCCATCCAAGTCATCGGGAAAGGCAAGTTTACAGTTCAGTTTCAAAACTTTAAAGGACACCTGTCCTTAGTCATAGTGGATGGGTCCCTTCCCAGTTTGCTGGGTTTACATTGGTTTCCCTCTGTGGGCCTACATGTGGGAGGCATTCACTCCATTACTGACCAGGAGGTTGATGCCTTATTTACTGACTTTGCTGATGTTTTCAGTGATGGCCTAGGGTGCTATGTGGGAACATCTTTTCTTTCAATCTGGACCCCCTAGCTACTCCAATTTGCCTTAAGCCTCGCAGAATGTCTTTTGCAATTTGTCCTAAACTAGATGAACAACTCGATAAACTAATAGCCCAGGGAGTTTTAGAACCTGTGGATTTCTCTAGATGGGAAACACCAATTATCACACCTCTTAAAAAAGATGGTAGCATTAGAATTTGTGCTGACTATAAGTGTATGATTAGCAAATTTATGCAAATTAACACTTACCCCATCACTCTCATCCAACATTTGCTGCACTCTTTGGAACCAGTGTCCCTTTTCACTAAGCTGGATATGGCACAGGCATATCAACAGCTCCCTGTGGATGACTTCACTGCTGAGGCTCAGACCATAGTCACTCATAGGGGTGCCTTTAAATGTAAGTGCCTACAATTTGGAGGCAGCATAGCCCCAGGAATTTTTCAATACCTCATGGAACATTTGCTGCAAGGCATCCCTGGAGTTATCCCCTATTTCGATGACATTCTCATATCAGCCATTGACAAACCACAGTTAATACAATGTGTATGCAAAGTTCTAATTTGTTTTCAAAGAGCAGGACTCAAACTCAAAAGACATAAGTGCATGATTACTGCCACTCAAGTGGATTTCCTTGGATACAGAATAGATGCTGCTGACATCCATCCAAGGTACGTGCCTATTCTCAGGTTTTCCTTTTCTTATTTCTTTACTTCTGGTAGCTCTAGTGTACCATTTTCTTGGGCTCATTAATTTGTATAGTTTGGACTTTGAAGAAAGTTGCACATAGGGTTACAGAGTAATTTAGGTCTAAAACACATACATTTAGCATGGGCAAAGTCCTGGTGATGATTTATTTTGTGGGAAAATAGGATACTGGCTGGCCAGAGATAATACCTGAATGTTTTTTTTAAAAGATTTTTTTATTTTTGGACAAACATCCACAAACAAAACATAAAACCATCTTCCACTTATGTACATACAGTGTGTCGGTTGGTTACAAATTTTTTCTGCATCCTCTCCATAGTCCTCGCTTACAATTGTTTGTATAGATTCTCATATTATCAATCTAATATTTATGTATACGTTATTATTATTGTTAATCATTTGTTTGACTTCATTTAAAATCCTTCATGGCTCCCTGTTATACCGAGGAGCTCCAGGAGATGAAGCTTCATCGGAGGGGTTTAGAGAGCAGGTGGAGATCCACCCGCTCCTAATCCGATCGAGCCCAGCTAAGAGCCCATATTAGGACTTACCTGGTAGCTATGAGGGTGGCAATGAGGTCTTATCTCTCCACCCTCATAGCGTCTGCAGATAACCACCCAGCCACCCTGTTTCGGGCCACCCGCTCTCTCCTTCGCATGGGGGAGGGGGCGGACCCGTTGTGGGGAAGAGCTGAGGAATTTGGTCAATATCTGTTGGATAAGATTGCCCGGATTCAGAGTGGACTGTCCTCCGGTTTGCAGTGGTCTGAGGAATGGGGTGCAAGTAGTCTGGCTAATGTGATCTGGGATGAGTTTGATCCTGTTTCCGAGGATGAAGTGGACAGGACTATTTATTTATTTATTTATTTATTTATTTATTTATTTATTAATTATTTAGACTTGCATGCCGCCCCATCTCCGAAGACTCAGGGCAGCTCACAATTAAAACCAAAACATAACAATAAATTAATTTAAAACAATATTAAATAGTCGCAAGTCTAATTTAAGTTAAAACCCCAGTATACCATTTAAAATTTAACCCTCCCCCCAGGAGATCAGCCCGGCCCAGCCTGTTCAAATAGCCAGGTTTTCAGGTCGTGGCAGAAGGTGCCAGGGCTTAGTTGATTCCATAGGCGCCACAAAGAGGCTGCCAGCCAGCATTGACTTGCCGATGGCACCCGGAGAAGCCCCTGTCTGTGTGCTCGAACAGGGCGGTTGGTACTCGTTATTGGCAGGAGACGCTCCCTCAAATATCCCGGACCCATGCCATGTAGGACTTTGAATGTTAACACTAAAACCTTGAACCTCACCCGGAGGGCAACTGGCAGCCAATGCAAGTCGCGCAGGAGAGGTGTAACGTGGGAGTATCAGGAAACCCCCATCACCACCCGCGTGGCTGCATTCTGCAGCAGCTGCAATCTCCGGATGACATGCAAGGGCAGAGCATTGCAGTAGTTGAGTCGGGAGGTCACAAGAGCATGAGTGACTGTGCGCAGGGCATCTCGGTCCAGAAATGGGCGTAGCTGGCGAACCAGCAGGACCTGGACAAAGGCTCCCCTGGCTACGGCTCCCACCTGCTCCTCTAACTTGAGCCGTGAGTCCAGGAGAACCCCCAGGTTCCGAGCCCTTTCTATAGGGGGCAACACCTCTCCCCCCATGACCAATGATGGAATCTCCTGACTGGACCGAGATGCCAGTATGAACAGCCACTCAGTCTTGGCCGGGTTGAGTCGAAGCATGTTTCTGTCCATCCAGGTCCGTACCGCATCCAGACAACGGGACATCACAGAGAGGGCATCACTGACATGGTTTGGGGTGGAGATGTAGAACTGGGTATCATCAGCATACTGATGATACCTCACCCCAAAACCACGGATGATCTCACCCAACAGCTTCATATAGATGTTGAACAAGAGGGGTGAGAGAACCGACCCCTGGGGGACCCCACAAGTGAGAGCCCTCGGAGTTGACCTCTGCCCCCTGCCAACACCGATTGCGAACGCCCTGAGAGATAGGAGGAGAACTACTGCAAAACAGTGCCCCCCCACTCCCAATTCCCCAAGGCGCCACAACAGGATACCATGGTCGATGGTATTGAAAGCCACTGAGAGGTCTAACAGGACCAGGACAGAGGAAAAACCCCTGTCCCGAGCCCTCCACAGATCATCCATCAGCGCGACCAATGCCGTCTCCGTGCTGTACCCGGGTCGGAAGCCCGATTGGTAAGGATCTAGGTAGTCCGCTTCATCCAGGAAAAGCGAAAACTGCTGAGCCACCACACTCTCAACAACCTTCGCCAAAAAGCGAAGGTTGGAGACCAGACGAAAGTTGTCTAACACGGCTGGGTCCAGGGCAGGCTTCTTCAGGAGGGGTCTCACCACTGCCTCTTTCAAGGCGGCAGGAAAGACACCCTCCCTTAATGAAGTGTTGACCACTGCCTGGAGCCAGCTGCAGGTGACCTCCCTGGAGGCGTAAACCAACCAGGAAGGGCACGGGTCCAATAAACATGTGGTGGAACTCAGTCATCGCATAATCCTGTCCACTTCATCCTCAGAAACAGGATCAAACTCAGCCCAGGTCACATTAGCCAGACTACTTGCACCCCCTTTGTCAGACCACTGCAAACCAGAGTCCAACCTGGCCTGAATCCCAGCGATCTTATCTGACAGATATTGACCAAATTCCTCAGCCCTACCCCACAGTGGGTCCACCGTCTCCCCCAGATGTAGGAGAGAATGGGTGACTCTAAACAGGGCGGCGGGGTGGTTATCTGCGGACGCTATGAGAGCAGAGAGATAGGACCTACTCGCCGCTCCCATAGCTGCCAGGTAAGTCCTAATGTGGGCTCTTAGCTGGGCTCGGTCAGAGTTGGATCGGGTGGACCTCCATCTGCTCTCTAAGCCCCTCCAACGGTGCTTCATCTCCTGGAGCTCCTCAGTATACCAGGGAGCCGACCGGGATCCACATCGAATGAGGGGGTGCATGGGGACAACTCTGCCGAGGGCTCCTGTAGCAGCCCGCTGCCAGGCTGCCGCCAGGTCCTCGATGGAGTTGTGGCTAAGGGAAGTGGGAAAAAACCCCAGTTCCATCTGGAACCTCTCCGGGTCCATCAGACGCCTGGGGCAGAACCATCTAGGTGGCTCCTCATCCCAGCGGTGTGGGGTGGTTTGTTGGAAGATGAGCCATAGGAGATAATGATCTGACCATGGTACAGGTAGGGCAATAACATTACCCTCCCCTAGATCATTACGCCACTGTTCCGAGACAAAAACTAGGTCAAGCGTGTTACCCCCCTCATGAGTCGGGCCTTGAACTAACTGGGTAAGGCCCATGGCTGCCATGGAGGCCATGAACTCCTGGGCCAGGCTCGACGCCCCCCCAAAGGGAAGGCAAGTTGAAATCACCCAGGACCATAAGCCCTGGGAATTTCACCACCACCCCCGAGAGGACGTCGAGAAGCCCAGGCAGGGCTGCTGCTGCACAGCTGGGGGAGAGGTATGCAAGCAGCAAGGCCATCCGACCTCCAGGCCCCCACCTCAGGAGAAGGGATTCACACCTGCCTATCTCAGGAACAGTGACCTCCCTTGGAATCAGGATCTCCTGGATAATAACCGCCACCCTCCCCCCTCCCCTGGGCTCAAGACCGGTGGAACACCCAAAAACCTGGGGGGCATAAATCAACCAGAGGGACTCCCCCCTCTGGCCCCAGCCAGGTCTTGGTGATGCAAGCCACGTCCGCAGCCTCCTCCTCCTCTATCATCTCCCAGAGGACGGGAGCCTTATTAGCTACGGACCTGGCATTAAGGCACACTAGTCGGAGCCCAGGGGTCCCAGTTCCCAAAACCCCAGGAGCTCGGGAAGAGGCAAGAGGGTTGGAGCACACCACCGCTCGAAGATAGCGGGGACGCACTGCTTGTACATGATATGGCCCTCTGCCTCGCCGTCCCCTGCCAATCCCCACCACCCTGGAGATCGCGATTCCTGCCCCATTCCCCGGGGACTCACCGTCGCCCTCCCCCTGCCCCCCACCACAATTTGACACCGGGCTGTGCTGTAACTCCTTACAAACATTAACATTAACATTACCCTCCCCCCTCCCTAACCTTCTTAAAAAAACCATCTAAAAATTTAACTAATGAGGTCCTGGTAACCCTCTTTATCCCTTTCCCAGAGCCCCAAACCCTACCCCTCACTGCGCTGTGCCATCTCTCCAGATTCCATAATCCATCCTCGAGATAGGCCAATGACAATTCAGCAGGCCAAACCCAGGAGAGAGGGTGCTCCTGTAAGGCCCGCAACTCCATTCCCATATAAGTCCGAATGACTGAGATGTACATATAAGGGGGGGAGTGCGGTCTGTAAATGGAAAAAGAATAATGTCTGAATAATAACTCAGTTCAGTCCTGAAAATGGTCAGTTAGGTAGTGCGTGGTCCAAGTCCAGGTTGCCCTCTCACGGCAACCCTATGGCCGATGGTCAGGGCATCCACAAGGATTAGGCCTCGCGCTCTCACTGCGGGCACCTCCAGCCGAACCATCAGGAAGGTGACTAAAGGATGTTAAGCTGGCTCAAAAAGAAGGGAGTGCACCCCCCACTGTTCTCTCACCCCAGTGGGGGGGCACAACAAAATCTCATAGCTGAGAACAGAGTTAAAGGGGATATGGCAGCCCGGCAGTCATCAAGCCTAAACCCCAGAATGGCCAAACAGCACATCCATGGGCTCCAGCTTGACGATCATGATCTTAAGCCGGCAACAATGGCACCCTGAATCCAGGCACAGATGGAACACAAATGCCCAAAGATGGAGCAACCAGCAGGGATGAACAGTGCGACCAGCGAGGCCGGGGGGGTGGCGGGGGGGGCGGCAGGGCAGCAGGCAACAGCGCTCCAAAGATAGTAGCCCGGCAGAAGGGCCAGTGCCAGCATCGACCACAGGACCACGGGGCAACCTCCACTCTCCATCCCCAGGCCCAACATAGCCGCCTGCTGGCCCAATGCCCCTCCGCCACTGTCACCATCATCCTTGCCGCCCCACCATCCCCCTCGGCCTCCAGGGGCACCTGCCGACGCTGCAACCACTGGCATCGCCAACGCCGCCGAAGCCGCCTCCGACTGCGTATTCCTGGCTGAGAAGTCAGCCACCTCCTCCAACGCCGCTGAGTCACGCCGGCATCCCCCGGGACCTGGAGGTCTGGGAGGAAAGCGTGGCTGGACTCGCCGCTCGCTCACTCGTTGTGTGCCCAGCGAGGCACGGGCAAGATGACATCTCCCATCGCCCCAGACCTTCCGCAACAAGATTCAGGTGAGGGGGGTCCTCAACACCCCCCATAGTTCCCCCTCGGACAAAAGACCCTCAGTCCACCCCGGGACAACTAGGAACGGGTGGCCATCTTACCCAGGCATGCGCAGATCTATGCAGCGTCTGAGTTCCACCACATGTTTGTTGGACCCGTGTCCTTCCTGGTTGGCCTATGCCTCCAGGGAGGCCACCTGCAGGGGTCTCCGGGCAGTTGTCAACGCTTCAATGAGAGAGGGTGTTTTTCCCTCCGCTTTGAAGGAGGCGGTGGTAAGGCCCCTCCTGAAGAAGCCTGCCCTGGACCCGACCGTGTTAGACAACTTTTGTCCAGTCTCCAACCTTCACTTCTTAGCGAAGGTTGTTGAGAGTGTGGTGGCTCGGCAGTTTCCACTCTTCCTGGATGAAGCGGACTACCTGGATCCATACCAATCGGCCTTCTGACCCGGTTTCTTCATGGAGACGGCATTGGTCGCGCTGATGGATGATCTGTGGAGGGCGCGGGACAGGGGTTTTTCCTCTGTCCTGGTCCTGTTAGATCTCTCAGCGGATTTTGATACCATCGACCATGGTATCATTTGCGACGCCTTGGGGGGTTGGGAGTGGGGGGCACTGTTCTTCAGTGGTTCACCTCCTACCTCTCAGGGCTATCACAATTGGTGTTGGTAGGGAGGCAGAGGTGGACCTCGAGGGTGCTCTCTTGTGGGGTCCCTCAGGGGTCGGTCCTCTCCCCTCTTCTATTTAACATCTACATGAAGCCGCTGGGTGAGATCATCCGTGGTTTTGGGGTGAGATACCATCAGTACGCGGATGACACCCAGCTGTACATCTCCACCCTGAACCAGATCAGTGATGCCCTCTCCCTGATGACCCGTTGTCTGGATGCAGTATGGATTTGGATGAACGGGAACATGCTTCGACTCAACCCGGCCAAGACTGAGTGGCTGTACATACCAGCATCTCGGTCCAGTCAGGAATGTCCATCGTTGGCCATAGGGGGAGAGGTGTTGTCCCCTGTGGATAGGGCACGGAATCTGGGGGTCCTCCTGGATGTATGGCTCCGGTTGGAGGAGCAGGTGAGGGCCATCACCAGGGGGGCCTTTGCTCAGCTCTGCCTTGTTCGTCAGCTTCGCCCATTTCTGGACCGAGATGCCCTGTGCACAGTCACTCATGCCCTTGTCACCTCTAGACTTGACTACTGCAATGCTCTCTATTTAGGACTGCCCTTGCATACCATCTGGAGATTGCAGCTGGTGCAGAATGTGGCCGCACGGGTGGTGATGGGTGTCTCCCGATTCTCCCATATTACCCCCCTCCTGCGTGGTTTGCATTGGTTGCCGGTTGCACTCCGGGTGAGATTCAAGGTTTTAGTTTTAACATACAAAGTCCTACACGACATGGGTCCTCAATATTTAAGAGAGCGACTCCTGCTGATATTGAGTACCAACCGCCCTGTGTGAGCACACAGGCAAGGACTCTTCGGGATCCTGTCGGCAAGTCAATGTCGGCTGGCGGTCCCCCAGTGAGCCTATTCTGTCGCGGCCCCTGACCTCTGGAACCAACTACCCCTGAGGCTCTGCCTGGCCCCTGACCTCCGCACCTTCCACCATGATTTGAAGACCTGGCTGTTTGACCAATCAGGGCTGTGACCCCTCCCTAGGGGGGATGGTTTTAAATTATTTTAAATTTTAGATTTGCTAATTATTTTGGGCTTGTGATTGATTTAATTCTTTTTAATTACTTATTGTGGTTGTTTTAGTTGTGAGCTGCCCCGAGTCTTTGGAGATGGGGTGGCATACAAGTCCAAATATACTATACTACTATACTATTTTATACAAGTTATTCAAAATTTTAAATTAATTTATAAAATAACAATTCATATTATCATCCTAAATCCATCCAATAGTAATACATCTTTATATTATATTCTGTGTAGTTCTATTCTCCTTATATTGTAAAATTCTACATATATTTCATTACCATATTCTTTTTCTAACCATTGATAAAGTAAATCCCATATCTTATAAAATTGTTTATCTTCTTGTTCTCTAATTTCAAATGTCAATTTACTCATTTCAGCACATTCCATTATTTTCTTGATAACTTCCTCCTGCGTTTGGTATTTTCTCATTTTTCCAATTTTTAGAAAATACAATCCTAGCCACTGTTAATACATTTACAATCAAATATTTCAATTCCCTACTGTATATTTCCGGTAAGATCCCCAATGAAAATATCTCTGGTTTAAAGTCTATACGTTTCTTTGTCATTTTTTCCAACCATGTGTGGATTTTAGTCCAATATCTTTTAGCTTCTGCACATGTCCACCACATGTGGTAATATGAACCCGGTATCTGATGACATTTCCAACGTTTTTCGGATTTATTCTTAAACAATCTTGCTATTCTTGTTGGGGGTAAGCGCCACCTGTAAAACATCTTATACAAATTTTCTTTATATGCTGTTGACATTGTCATTTTATAATTTTGAGACCACAATTTTTGCCATTTCTCTAGATCAATCCCACGTCCAAAAATTTTTCCCCAAGCAATCATTGTTTCTTTAACTTGTTCTTCTTCTGCTTAACCTCTAATAAATGTCCATATAGTTTTTTAATCACCTTTTCATCAGTACCTGTCAAAATTTTATCTAAATCAGTCAGTTTATCATAAAAACCTTCTGTTTTAAGATCTTTGTCATATCTAGAGTGTATTTGCACATATGAAAACCAATTCATCCTTATACCTTGTTTTTCTAGTTCTTGCATAGATTTAAGTTCACCCTTTCCATTCAATATTTCACCATATCTAACTGTTTGTTCCTTTTTATATGTTATTGGATGTGAAAATTCTTCAATAGTCAATAACCAGACTGGAATTTTTAAATAATATTGCTTTTTAGTCTTCTCCCAGTTTAATAACAAAGCCTCTCGTATGTAATGTCTTCTGAAATGCCCTTGTGTTTTAGTTCCCTTGTACTATAAGAAGGCATGCCATCCCAACAACAAATCATGTCCTTCTAATGTCAATAATCTAGTATTTCTTAATGTTATCCATTCCTTAACCCACATCAAGTTTGTTGCCTGATAATATAACTCCCAGTTAGGCAGGCCAAATCCTCCTCTTGTTCTAGCATCTTGCAACAATTTTAATTTTATTCTCGCTTTCTTTCCCTGCCAAATATACTTCAACACTATTTTATTTAAATCTTCAAAATAATCTTTCCCTAATCTAATTGGAATTGTCTGAAACAAATATAAAATTCTAGGTAATATATTCATCTTAATTGTTGATATTTTCCCTATTAGTGATAATTGTAAATTTTCCCATTTTGCCAAATCTGTCACAATCTGTTGTTTGAGTTTAAGATAGTTATTCTCTTTAAGTCTATTGCATCTTGCTGTCAAGTGTATCCCCAAATACTTAACCTTATTTGTGACCTGGATCTTCAAAACATTCACCAATTCTTCCTTCTGTCTTACTAACATATTCTTTGTCAAAATCTTTGTTTTATCTTTATTTATTTTCAACCAGCTACTTTTCCATATTCCTCTATCTTTTCTATCAATGTAAGTGCTGTTTCCAATGGATCCTCTAATATAAATACCAGGTCATCTGCAAATGCTTGAAGTTTAAATTCCTCCTTTTTAATTTTCATTCCTTTTATATCTTTTTCTTCTCTGATATTTCTATTTAACACTTCTAAAGTTAACACAAACAACAGAGGTAACAGTGGACAACCTTGTCGTGTCCCTTTCCTTATGTCAATAAAATCTGTCAATTCCCCATCTATCATTATCTTTACTGTTTGTTTATGATATACAGCTTCTATGGCTTGAATGAATTTCTTACCAAAGCCCATCTGCTCCAGCTGTAATAACATAAATCACCAATTCACATTGTCAAAGGCTTTCTGTGCATCTAAAAATATCAAAGCCATTTGTTTTTCAGGGTGTGCCTTATAGTATTCCAAAGTGTCCAGAATTATTCTCATGTTATCTTTAATTTGTCTCTTTGGCAGAAACCCATTTTGATTAGGATGGATAAAGGTATTCAAATATCTTTTAAGTCTTTCTGCCAATATTGAAGCGAAGATTTTATAGTCTGAGTTTAGCAGGGACATAGGTCTATAGTTCTTAATTTGCCATGGGTCGGCATCCTCCTTTGGGACAAGTGTAATATATGCTTCTGACCATGATTTGGGTATCCTCTTCTTCAACATGACTTCATTCATAACTTCTAATAATGGAAGATTCAACAATTCCTGTAATGTCTTATAAAATTCTGCTGGGAGTACACCCGGACCTGGTGCCTTTCTGTTGTTTTGTTTTTAAATGCTTCAGTTAACTCCATCATCATTATATTGCTTTCTAACATCATTTCAGTCTCTTTGGGTATCTGGGGTAAATTTGCTTCCTGCAGGTATTGTTTAATTCTTTTGTCATCTATATTCTCTTGTTCATACAATTTTCCATAATAATCTCGTATAATTTTTTTCTTCTCTTTATTTCCATAGCAAACTTGCCCTTGATCATCTATTAATTGCATTATTTTTCTTGATTCTCTCTCTTTTTTCAATTTGTATGCTAACCATCTACCTGGTTTATTTGCATCTTTGAAATAGTTCTGTTTAGCACAGCCGTGGGCAAACTACAGCCCGGGGGCTGGATCCGGCCCGTTCGGCTGTTCTATCTGGCCCGCGGAGCCAAAAGAGCGGAGGGTTCTCTTGCTCTCCCAGAAGGCTACGTGAAGTAATCTAACTTTGAATTTATATTAGTTCACACAAACACTCCATCCATGCTTTTGTTCCAGCCCTCCAGTCCAGTTTAAGAACCCATTGTGGCCCTCGAGTCAAAAAGTTTGCCCACCCCTCGTTTAGCACCTCTGATCTTTTGTGCTAGTTCTTCCTTTTCCATTAGCCCCATTTTGTGTTTGAATGTTTGGTATTCAATTCATCAGTTATAGGTTCTTGCTCATGTGCAAGAATAGAAAGAAATATATGTTCCTGATTGTTCCTGATTCTGACCCATCTTGTTTGTGTGCATACCCTTTTAGAAGTCTAGATCTATCAATTCAGAATCCCAAAAAGTTTTGAAATGAAATTTACTTTAAAATATAATTTATAACATTAATTAATTTTACATTTTTTGAAGTTTGGCTCAAGACTCATGATTTAATTAGGCGATCACTGGAATCTTGACAATAGTAACTGTTGGATGACAGTGTTCATAATGATTGATGATAATGATGGTAATAGCTGTCTCAAGTTTCTTTAGTGAAGAAACTATATAAGTTGCTGAAAATCCAATAAAAAAGGACAGTCACGGTTGAAAACATTGATTTCAATGTATTAAAAGTATACCTACTTTTCTCCTAGAATGAGAGCTTTTTCTTCTGTTAAAATGATTAAAAACAATTCATTTAAATGTCTGGGTGGGCTCCAATTTATTACCACTGCATGGTTTGCTACTTCCAAATTAACAATATACACTTAGCAATGACAGATGGAAGTGGGAAATCGTAATGCCTTTGGTAAACGGTGAATTAGAAAAAGTCTACAAATCTGCATTGTATCAGAAGGCTTATTTGTCAGGTTCCTTGACAGTCCCTCATCTTAAGTGTGGAAAAGGAAATTGGAAAAAGAAGGAGATAATTCATAAGACCCTGGGTTTTGGAAACCTGTGGTGTATTGTGATACCTACACTAAAGAGAAACTGCAGGTAGTTATTACATTTTAAAGAAATGTTTCTTCTCCCTCTTCTACTAAGGACAGGAGCACATGTGCTTCTCAATCAGCATGATAAGATAAAAGCACCAGCACATAAGGAATAAATTTTGAACAAGTGAAGTCTCCATATAATAGAAGAAAAATGTCACTGACTATTTAATATGATAGCCTATTATACAGATAGTCCTCAACTTAAAACCACAATTCAGCACAAAATTTCTGTTGCTAAGTGAGACATTTGTTAAATGAGTTTTGCTCCATTTTACGACCTTTCTTGCCATAATTGTTTAGTGAATCACTGCAGTTGTTAAGTTAGCAACACAGTTGTTAAGTGAGTCTGGCTTTCCCATTGATGTTACTTGACAGAAGGTCACAAAATGGGATCACATGACCCTGGGACACCGCAACTGTTATAAAGATGAGTCAGTGGGCAAGCATTTGAATTTTGATAATGTAACCATGAGGATGCTGCAATGCTGTAAGTCTGAAAAACAGTCCTAAGTCACTTTTTCCAATGCCGTTGTAACTTTGAATGGTCACTAAATGAACTGCTGTAAATTGAAGACTACCTGTATAATGTTTTACTATTTAAAAAAAAATACCCTAAGTGATGACTCTGCTTATGTGTTCATCCCATATTAAATGAATAATAATGAAACTTCTCCCTCTCAGCAGAAATGGTGGCTTGCTTCCCTGAGAAGATGTGTGTTAGGTATGACATAATTCATTAGATTACATTGTGCCTTTCAGACAATACAAACAGATGTACTACTCATTCCACGAGTACCAACGCATACCTGCTCCTTTTTATAAGTCACACAGTAATACCAGTGAAACATCAGGCTGTAAACTGGTCCATAACAGGGGTGAAATTCAACCACCTCAGCACCACTCAGGAGAGGTGGTAGGGACAATTTGAATAAGTAAAAAATCACCCCTGGTTGCTTTGCTATTGTACCAAGCCACACCCAGAGCCAGTAGGGAAAAATTTTGAATTTCAGCCCTGGTCCATAAATATAACCTGGTTGTCTATAGTGACGAAGCATTTACATACATATATATATATATATATATATATATATATATATATATATATATATATACACACACACACATGTGAATCTTATGAGTTCACACCAGCAGTTTGAGCAGTCATAAAAGAGTTTATATAAATAGCTTCAGTAGGACTGGAGCTTACAAGGAACAATTATAATCTGAAGGAGTTTGTTAAAACTTTAAAAAAGACAGATAAGGAATAATCAGAGTTCAGAACTAACAAGTATCCCTGTGGCCTGGTGATATGAACTGGAAGCATCCAAGAGTTCAGCTGAATTCTGAATTGAACCATGATGCTTTGGAGAAATTATGTATTTTTCTATAGTGAAGTAGATCAACTAACCTGGGCTCCAGATCGTCTCAGAAGATAACATTGCCACTTTCTTGACATCAGCAAGTTGCCATTACTTTCTTCTGCAAGACTTTCTGACTTTCTGATTTTGGTGCAACCCTGGTTTTTCACTGTTCTGTCCCATTCAACTATTTAGCAGGCCCAATCCTGCTTACTCTTAGCAATCAGCCAAGGTCAGCTAGCTGCTGCTCCCTCATGAAATAATTCAGAGACTGAATTTCTTTTACTGCCTGATTATCTAATCCATTATCTTTCCATTGTTATGCTGTATGGTTAGCTTTGATGGTAACTGCTACAAAATGACCTCTGAATGTACATTTGTATAATTTGATAGGTTTGAAATTATCAAATACTGTAGCACCATATCAAAGCTAGTTTCATTACAAATTGTTCTTAAAAGAAAAAGAAAACAGACTTTGCACACCCATATGCTTGAATATGTCAAGGAAAGAGAGAGAAAATAATAGTAAATGTAACTGTAATATTTTCTACATAAAGAAAATGTAGCAATATTTATGTGCTTCTTTTCTCTGGGATATCTTTGACTTTACCACCAGAGCCAGTATAATGTATTTTAAAATTTCATCTATTCTTCTTAAAACGTAAGCAAACATATGCGGATTTCCCACGAGATTCAGTGGGAATCAATTTTTTTTGAAGAGCTACATCTCATTTTGAGATAAACCAGGTAGCTCATGTACCAGTCCCAAATCTGTTTTACAGATCACTGAATTAGTATCAGAATCACATATTTTTTATTAAGGATTGTGAGATTAGGAACATTTAAAGAATGCCTTTCTACTTTCACAATTGTTTTTGAAACAAGCTGCATCTTCCTGTTAAGATGCAGTTGCCCAGGGCAATTCAAAAGTAAGAATGATGCCCTGACTACATGAACGAAACATGCAATGAATTTAAAAAAAAATTCCAGTGGGGCTTCTCATGTATTTGTGGCCACCATTATGACAATTTTTGAAATACCTTTATCGAAGTTCCTACAGATACCTTTGGTAATTGTGTAATACATTGGTGTACTTAAAAGTAGCATTTGCTGACATTGACAGTTGCTGCTGTTCTGTGTCAAGTTTAAGAGTTGTAAACAAGCTGTTAAAAATGGCTTTTAATAACCACATAAAATAGATGAAGCATCAAATAAACCTCCTTGCCTTAATGATTGCATGATTTAATTAGTACCATTTTATTGATTTTTAAAGGGAAAATGAGATTTTAATGTAGCCTCATTGAGGTTTATTCTAATGAGGCATATTAATTTATTATGAAACTTGTTTTACCCATTAACTCATTCCATATGATGTTATTCTATGTGACATATTCCAAACTAGGCTTTATCGTTATGTTTCTTCAGTTGTGAATGTTTTGTTTGCTAATATACAGTAAGGTGAGGCAAAGAAAAACTAATCACCCTACTTATTTGTGTTTTAATTAAAACCTATTTTAAAAATAAGCAAAGGTAAAAAAAGGTAAGTTTTGTTCTATTAAACCCTTAAGTTTCATTGTGATAGGAATTGATGGTATTAAACTTTGAGGCTGTCTTCTTCTAGTAATGATAAACACATTACTTTCTCTATATAATCTTGAAGAAGACTTTAAAAGATTGCAGATCATTTGTTTTTCCATTTTTTCAGGTAACTCACAAGGGATGGACCATGGCTGATTTTGGCCTGATGTGCAATGTAACATCATGCAACACTTTTCTTGAAAGACAGCAAATAAAATCTCAAAATCTCAAATAAAACCATGCACCTCATTAATAAAGATATCTTATGAGGTGCAAACTTATTGAGACATGTATCTGGTGAGTCAGCTGATGGAAAGTCTTTACAATTCATAGCAGCATGTTAATATTCTGGCAATATACTTGGGCAACTACTTTTTGGCTAATTTCTCAATGAATCTTGCATTTTTGCATTGGGGAAAACCAATAAACTGCAATCTAAAGGAATATGGGCAAAGTAGATCACCAACATACTCTGGTGCTCTATGAGGCTTCCAAAGTCCATTTTTGCATCCCTAACCTTCTCAGTTAATGACATAAAACTGTATAAAACTGTGAAACTTTGTAGTATCAATATGCAAAACTGGTGGTACAGTTTCTCCTCATTTTGAAGCTAGAAGCCCATTTAAAAAATATCCCCTAAAAAGAAGGGTATATTTTAGAAGCCCTAAAATAGGTTTAGATATGTTTTTTTTAAAAATCCCTACCTGCTAACTCCAACTCCAGTCATGGATATAATGCAGCTATGCACTTTGCGTACTAATCCATGCACTACATCCTCTGCTTTCTCTCAGATCCTTTTTCTATCCTATGAAAAGAAGTGATTAATCATAGGGAGAAAAGCAATGACTTTTTAGACAAGATTATGAAGGGTCAGGATATTTTGCTTTCAACATAGATAACGAAACAATGCTTTCCTTCAGTAGTAATATAGGACTGTTAAAAACAGACTCTTGAAAAAGAGCAAGAAATAGACATCTTAACATTACTGATTTTGACATGTTTTTAAGAATATTGCAGATTTTAAATAGAACCAATACATTGCTTCTGGACCAAAGAAAGAATGATGCTGATGGATAAACACATGCTCCCATATTTTGATTCTGAGAAGGGAGTACAGAATAGGAACAAAAAGATGCTTGAGCTGAAGGCATTAGAAGGGAAAGACAAGGCAAAGTTGGAAGAGAATGCCAAGAAGATGTACTTGAAATGTTACTGGAAATTCTGTAATTATATTGTAAGGATATCAAGCATATAAGTTTGGGTGATGATATCTTTCTATTGGATACTTGTAGATAAGAAGCAATTTGATATCTTTCTCCTATACCCTCACCCAACTTCTAATATACCACCTGGTCTGTGATTCAAAACTGGGTGGTCAGCTTGTCAAACTGAATCTACAAGCTTGTTTAAATACTTGTCATACAAATAGCTCATATGGCAATGGCAGAACTCATTCCACTGTACATCATTACTAAAATATACTGTTTCAGCAATAGCCTTCAGTTTCAAGCTGAGAAATAACTTGTATTAAGTTATATATTATTTCTTGCATATCCACATGGTTTCCAAGGGACTTGTATTTTTTCCCCTTTTCTTTTAAGTAGTTGCACATTTATGAATTTGTGGAAGTTCTTTTTGGTTAGAAACATATGTGCTGAAAAAATATGTTCTCAATATGTTGCTTTCTATCCTAGTCTGGCATCTTAATTAACACCTGAGTTCTACTGATTTTCTTTAAAACTTGATAATTAGTTCTCATTAGCTCTTTATCCATTTATGGATGTTTGGGCTATGCTTATTTCTCTTTATGTAACTTATAATGGATATAGCTTATAAAATATATTTCATATTGATGTATGGAAGAATTAAAGAGAAAGTTTGAGAATTTATGGAGTAGCTAAATATCCATAATGCTTGAAAGGAACAAAACAGGATTGAGGAAATAAGACCTTATTTCCAAAGTTTTGCAATCTAAGGAGAGGTGTACATGAGCAAAAGACAGGGTGAAATGGCTTTCTTGGTGAAATGTCCTGGGTATGCAATAGTTTCCTCAATAGAAATTATCTTTTAGAAACCTGGCAATATAATCTTTTTTAACCAAACAATTGCAGTGCATTTAAACTTAAACTTGCTTCTACTCATCAATATTTATTTATTTATTTATTTATTTATTTATTTATTTATTTATTTATTTATTCGACTTGTATGCCGCCCCCTCTCCAAAAGGACTCAGGGTGGCTCACAGATAAAAACAATACAATTAATTAAGTTAACTAAAATAGAATTAAATTACAGCAAGCCGAATTAAACTAAAAATCCCATAATACATATAAAACCCTTCCCACAAGGAGTCAGCACAGCCCAGCCTGTTCAAATAGCCAAGTTTTTAGGTCGCAATGGAAGGTGCAGAGATCAGGGGCCAGGCGGAGCCCCAGAGGCAGTTGGTTCCAGAAAGCGGGAGCCGCTACAGAGTAGGTCCTTCCCCGGGAAACCGCCAGCCGACACTGGGTCGCAGATGGCACCCTGAGAAGTCCCTGCCTGTGCGTTCGTACAGGGCAGTTGGTATTCGATGCCGGCAGTAGACGCTCCCGTAAATAACCTGGACCCATGTTTAATAGGACTTTGAATGTTAATACTAAGACCTTGAATATTTAATATATTTATAAAATGTAATTGTAATTTTCCTGTAAAATGATATTGGAAAAATATCTACATAAAGGTAAATATAAAGGTAGAAAAAACATTAATTAGATACCTAAGGATAAAATGCTTCTATTCTACAGTAATTATATTTCTGTAAGATATTTAAAAGGCTGCTGCTTTATTTGTGATTTCTTTCTGATTTCTCTGGATAGAACTAACACTGTGGAGTGCCTTAAAGCAATACTTCATCTTTGAGAAGATTTGAACCTGACAAAGGGATGCTAAATGTCTCAGTATATTTAGAGGAGGTATTCTTATTGAAACCAAATGTCAAGTGATTGCTTTGATAGTTGGGATTTCTTTAAATATTTTGAATGATTTTCAAAAAGCCTATACAATTCCTTTCCCATCCTATCTAAGAAGGATTATGTTAATAGCATGTGGAAGCTGCTTTTGAAATAGAAATACTTTTAGAAAAGCTGGGACAAAACTGATTTTTTAAATTCTATTTTCAGTCCTTCTCCCTACATGCATTTGGGCTCCAGTCAGATTTTATACATTTACAAAGAAAATGAAAAGCACATGCATTCCAAATAAATTATAATATTATTTATCATGATGAAAATCATAGGTTTAATTTTTAATAAGTATCCTCATGTTTAGTGCTTTTTAATAAGTATACTCATATTTAGTGCTCAATTTCAGCAAGTTATTGGGATCAGTTGTCTTCCATTTCAGATTTTTTTTTAAGTAAGTTTTTGTTGTACTTCCCTTATGGAATTTTTGCCCCCGAGTGAATTGCCTCTTCCTGGCTTCCACACAGAATCCATGTAGACTTCATTCCTGTCCTATTCTAAGAATGCTTTTCAGTATCAGAATTCTTGATTTCCAGGATTGATAGTTCTACTTTCACCTATAATTACTGACATTCTCTTCTAATCTGTGATGGCAACAGGATTGACTAAATATGTAGAAAGTTACCTTTCTGATGGGCACAGCTTGCAGTGACTTTCATCTTTCTTAGATAAAAGAATTACTTTTGAGAGCAAGCTGATAGGTATGAAATAACACTATGTATTATCTCTTATTTGCTTTTATGTGCTATCTATTGAAATCTGAAGTCTTCTAGAATTGTTTTGTATATTTAAATGCATTCAGACTTCTACTCTTATCTTATTTCATTTTATTTTGGACACCCTCCATGTACATGACTTGCATGCAAAAAGTCTCAGATTTAGTCCTGTAGGGCTTAAAAAACAAATCTTTTCTTAAAAGCCTATTGCTAATCAGTGTTGAAAGTCATGGACTAAATAAATTAAACATTTGATTTCTAGCTACCACCTTGTTAATAAAGATAAAGTTTCCTCCAAGTTGAGCTTGACTCCTACTGACTTTATGGAGACATCTATATTGTTTTCTTGACATAAGTATGAAATTGGCTGTCCCTGCTTTGTTCCAGCTTGTTAATAATGTTCTTTAAAAACAAAAAGTTTCAGATAATATAACCAGAACATAACCATTATTAATCCCCTGCTACCTTATTTATTTTAACCTTTAATTACCTGCTATAATTTTGTTATATAAAGCAAAGCAATAAAATATATGTAGACATAACTGATTAAAATGTACTATAATATACTAAAAAGGATGAGAATAAGGAACTTTGAATAAGAAACAGCTCCAAAATAATTGTCAAATTATTTGAAAACCTTTTGCTTTTGTTGACCATCTCTGCCCTATTCAAACACATGTCATGAAGCAAAGCAACTATAGATTTATCCTTCCAGTGTTGTAACATAATTATTTCAATCCTTCCTTATGCAAATAGATAACATTTTCTGATATTTCAAATACTGGGGATATTTTCAGGAAAACATACACATTCTTGGTACAAACTGACTGATTTAAAGTCATATTGACGATCTTACAAATTTCAGATTTTGATGTGGAAACTGTAGGACATGCCCAATCCATATGAATTATTGTTTCTAACTCCTGAACTGTACCTTCACGAACAGGGCTTTTTTCCTCTATAAAAATGCTAAAGTTTATTAGTTACAAGCAGAGGTGGTATTCAGCAGGTTCTGACCAGTTCTGGAGAACCAGTAGTGGAAATTTTGAGTAGTTCGGAGAATCGGCAAATATCACCTCCCCATCTATTCTCTGCCTCCTGAGTCCAGCTGATCTTTTGTTGCCCTGCACAGGAGAACAGAGCTAGAAAGCAGGTTAGTGGGGTGGGGAGAGAATGGAGATTTTACAGTATCCTTCCCCTGTCACACCCACCAAGACACGCCCACCAAGCCACGCTATACCCACTAAGCCACGCCCACAGAACAGGTAGTAAAAAAAAATTGAATCCCACCACTGGTAACAAGGAATGGAAGTTTTCAAAATGGCATGGCCCTGTACACTTTATGGAGTTAAGATGATCCATTATGCTATTTGAATCAATTATACTACATCATCAAGGATCAGATATAAAACAGGGGAAAAAACACTTCCAGAAGATCTATTATCTATTAACACTTCCAGAAGATCTATTATTATTTTAATAATCAACATAGTGCCATTTTAAATAGAAATAAATTATACAGTGCTCCTAACTGATCAGCTTTTATGCTTTTAAAACATAATGCAGTGCTCACAATCCAGGTTCAATCTGATTAAAATATTCCTTTCAAATAAAGGATTTAAAATATGAAGCTAAACATAGCTGTCCCCCATCAATGGGAAAAATTCTAACATTAAATGCAGAAAAACATGGCTTGAGATTTCCTTGGAAAAATACACACATATGGTTTGCCACTATTCTCTAAAATTATATTGCCTTCTGATTGATAAAAACCTACATTTGCAAGAAAGAAAAGTTCTGTTTTTGTAATATTATTAATATCTAATTGGGGTTGTTGTTTCTGAAGGTATTGGGTAAAGGTAAAAGCCTGATATATTTGCTGGCTACTTGCTGTGTGAAGCTGACTAGCTCAGAGCCATCTCTTTGAGGTCAGAAAACACATGCCATAAGGATTCCAGGAACGCTATTTAATTGTGTATGGCATAATAAACAGAATCTTGAAAGCTTGCCAGAATTTCTCACTGGGTCCTTTTACAATAAACAAGTGGGGCTATTTTGAGCTTCTTTCTCATGCCTTCTTCTTTTCCAGAAGGATCTGTCTCTTATTTTCTCTTAACTGTTCTTACATATCTTCCTCAAGATTATCTTTGCATTTCTCTGCACTTTGCAGATAAGAGCCTTTCTAGACATACAGAATTTTTTTTCTGGTAGTAGGGTAAAGTAACAATTTTGAAAGCTTACTCAACTCATTCTCCTGCACAATATATATCTGGGGTAATCAGATATAGCCATAGTCTAACTTTCTCATACTTCCCTTTCTCCTGGATTCAAGAATCTCTTCTTTAGCAACCCTGTTTCCTCCCTTAACTTTCTTCTTGTTTGTATTTCTAAGGTCTGTCTGGCATTCTGTACAATAAGTGTGTGCACCTCTCTTTCTCCCTCTCTGTCTTGCCCTCCCTCCCTCCCTCCTCTCTCTCTCTCTCTCTGTGTTCATGCACAGGGGCACCCCATGTGTGTCTGAAAAAAAAAGAAATAACCAAAGAAAGAAATAATTAAAAAAAGAAAGATAAGGGAGAAGCAAAGGATATTTATGTCTCTCTATATTTTATTCCAGTGGCCTCCAACCTTTTGGACACCAGGAACTGTTTCTGTGGAGATAACTTTTTCTGCAGACTGGAAGGGGCATGGTTTCATATGCTTCCTGCATCTCACAGATGGGTCTTTGCTTGTTTGCATGGCCCAGTTTCTGGCATGCTGTGGACCAGTGCCAATTGGGTTGGGGACACCTGTTTTATTCTATTTGCAATGGTCAGGAAATATGCTTAGATTGAACTTTCTAAGATTAGCTGTTAACTTTTAGTACATGGAGTCCTAAAGTCAACAGGATGTTAGTTTATTACACACATACACATACACAAATATACATACATACATACATACATACATACATACATACATACATACCATACGTACATATGAAGTGCTTCTGGGTTTACAGGTTTGGGGCTAGCTGTTGTGCCTAACAGATTCATATGATGAATGGAGGCCAAGTCATATCAACTGCAGAGAAATGTACCTTTTTGAAGTTAGTTGTATAGGATATACAAATTTACAGAGATAGTTTTTTCTGTCTCCCTTTTTTCTTTTTCTTTCTCCCTTTTATTGCCTGATTCATTTAGTTATATAAAATTTATCATTTGCTAGGATTCAGGGCTTTCTGAGTGCTCAATTTATCACACACCTTGACACAGCTTTCTCTTGTATTCTATCTAAAGTACTATCGGGATATATCAGACAAGTTTTTCTCTTATGGACTGAATTAGCTGCTAAATCATAATTCATAACTCTGATGTTTACACTGGAATTTTTTTTTTCTTGAAGAAGGCTGGCTCCTATATTGTTGTTCAAAACTAACTCAAATTTTGCTCCATTTAATTCAATTTTTAGGTGGCCTTCTGCAAACAACAGGGTGATACATCATTTCCAAAAGTTTAACCTTTACCTTTTTAAGACATTTTATTCAATAACAGTTACTTTCAGAAATTTAGCCAAAACAAGTAGGATATTAGGCAGCTTGGTTTTGAAATGATTAAAGCTGAAATTGGCTTTATTATATTTTAAATGGAAATAAGGACCTACCCAATATATTATGCTGCAGATGATGAGTACAATTATAACTTTTTCAAACTAATGTTTAAGCAAATACATTTTCCATATTCAGTCATGGAATAAATCATCCATGATTTTAGGTAGAATCCAAAGATTATAAAGCAAGAAGAAAAATTGGGGTTCTCTAATCCAACCTTGTATCCAATGTAAAATAATCCAGAATAAGAATAAGAATCCAGAATAAGATATATCATCCCTAATGGATGTCTGACATATTCATTCCCCCAAACAGTTAATTATCTTTTAGGGATTTCATTCTTCTGGTCCAAGTTATATTATCCTGCATATGCCCCTCCAGCCTTTTAATTTACTGTCCATGCCTTGTAATGATTGTTTTATTTGTGTTAATGGCTTAAATCGTTTACTCTCAGTTTATATTCTAGTGGTTTCCCTGTTGGTGTTGATGAGGATGGTCTTAGAGGTTCTTTGGATGGGCTGTTTACTTTTAGATTTTTTTGCTATTTACCTTATTTTTTTGTCTTTTTCTTCCTGTTTTATCATTACTTATCATACCCTACAAGCAATCTCAGTTTTGAACAGGAAGAAAACTCTCTTCATTTGCATTTCTCCTGTGCTGTGAGCCTATTCCTATTTAGTTTATAATTTCTATGAAAAAAAGAACTTATTTTGGTTATTAAAAGAAATCCTAGATTGTTATAACTTTTTCACACAAATAGAAGCCAAGGACTGGTAATCCATAATTGAGCCTATATTACAGATGTAAGTCATGGCAGTCATTAAGTGGGTCCATAAGGTGACTGCACCTAATTTTGTTACCTTTTTAAAGTGGTCATTAAGAAAACATTGTGGTTGTACGGTAAAATGAAGCCGTTTTCTTAAATAAAAAAAAGTAACTATGGGATGCTAGAATTCCAGAGCTGGGCTTTTGAGGATGACCTTATAGTGTGTATAGGAACATAGAGGAAGAAGCATTCCTCAGATTCAGTGGCCACAAGCCATGGAGGGTTTATGGTTTTATATGCTTAACATATAATGGTTATAAAGAGAGAAATAATGACTTTGTTTAGTCAAAAGTTATAAAACCAACTTTATAGCTTAGTAGGAATTTGGGATTGCTCAAGTCTTGATGCACAATCATTATTCTTTTAGGCCTGCTGTTTCAGGAAAAGTTTGTATATTCACAGATTGAGTTTGGAAGTACTGCAAGATTGAAAATTAATTAATTTTTAATTAATTTGTTTAATTAGGATGCTTAAGAAAGTGGAAATATTAAAAACAAATATGGAAGATTATTGGTTGAACTGTTGCTTTTTGGCATGCCAGTAATCAAAAAGTATATGGGATTTACAGCCATAACATTTTTGTTTGTAATAAAAAAGTAATAGAAAAATCTCCATGATGAAGAACAAGACAAATGTGGAAAGATAAGCTATGAGATGGACCTGTGATACACTTAAGATTTCATTCAGAACCACCATAGAGAAATCACATAGAATCAAATCTAAACATCTATAGAAAGAAACAAGAATCAGAGGGGCAACAAAGGAAGAACACAGTATTATTATTTGAAATCTTCATGCAGCAACAACTGAATTACTGGAAGCAGGGGTAGCTACTAAACATTTTTAATACTTGAGAAAAGATTTAAAAACAAAATGTACATCCTTCCTGCTTTTAATTTTGGACCATGCATTACATAATAATTCAAGAATACTACATTTTGGCTTCTCTGGCTAATATCTGAACTTGTAACCTATAATTTTCCTCCTGTTGGCATCTTATATTGCTTTCATAATATCCATTTATGTGTCATGTTTGGATTTTTTTTTCAAGGAAGTCAGGGTAGTGCACATTGTGCCTCCACAACACCTAAATAATTCTACAATATAAACTAATTTGAAAATTACCTAATGAGCCAGTAAATGAATGGACATTTTAATCTGGTTCTGATTTGATGTTTTAATTTGCCCTCCACCAGTCTGGTGTTTTTGCTGGTAACTTCAGATTATAACTCTCCAAAATTCTATATTGAAACATTAAAAATGCCTGGAATAATAGTCTGATACAGAGGTCTCCAAACTTGGCAACTTTAAGACTTGTGGACTTCAACTCCCAGAATTCTCCAGCTAGCATAGCCACAAAACCACAAGTCTTAAAGTTGCCAAGTTTGGGGACCCCTAATACAACTGGTCCAGTCTAATACAACTGGAAGTGGTAATTAAGCCTTTGTTTATGACTGTCTCTTGAAAGAAAACCTTCAGGTGAATTAAGGTCCATTATATTTAGCCAAATATATAATCATCTAATTCTGCCAAGAAATGAACCTAAACCTTAATTCATTTAGGAGGGCCAAGTCTGTCTCAGTAGAAATGGGTCAATGTTAAGATCACAAATGATTTGGAATAGCCAGTGATGTGATTGCTGCAATTGTTTTGTTGAATAAGATACTCATCTTTATCTTCATTCTCTTTGAAATGAGATAGAAGAAGGATACATAAAAGTTCTGTGGCTTCCTAAAGACATGTGCAAGTTTATCAGAATGCTCATAAAGTCCTTAAAAAGTTTGTTTCTGTGAATAACTTGCTAGAAAATTGATTTGAAATGTCTCCTTTAGAAATGTCATCCATGTTCCAAAGGTGACGCTGAACAGAACCTAGCAAGAGACATTGGCTGTCCAGCAATTGTAGAAATCTTTTACCTAGGGACATATTGAGGCTCTAGCCTTCTGTCTTGTGGTTTAAAGCTTTCATATTTGAATTGCATTCTGTTGGATGTCATCCAGGAGAGCCATCATTACACAACTTTAAAAAAGGAAAAAATTCTTATCATGTGATAGCAATGGCAGGTGAATGTGCTTGCTTGATGAGCAGGAAGTTATATAACCTAGAAGGGAAATTTTTATTCTTTTATTTAAAAAGAAATAGTCTAGCAATCATCTTTAAAATATTTTATTTTTATGCTACCAGAGTGTGTATATTTATAACTTTTCTTGGAAGTGCAAATATATTTTCACGCATTTGGCAAACTTGCAAGATTTGAAAATGTTAACAACTCAACAAGGTGGCTGTATGTAATTATCCCTTGGTAATTATGTTAAAGGACTATTGTAGCTAACACCATACATGGGGTGTCTGTGTTTTTAAATTAAATCTTATGCTATATAAGACCTCTGTTCCACTGAATCTATGCTGAAGTTATTATAGCTGTTTTTTTGTAAAATCTCCCATTCTATCCTTTACTTACCATAATCTTATCTAGCTTTAAGAGCTGAATAGTTATCAATAATTCAGCTAAAAGATCTACCTTCAGCGCTGTCAACAGGAGACAGATAAAAAGGAAAGTTGGTAGTAGTGATGGTGTGTTTGAAACTCACCTTATTGTGCATTTTGCTGCCACATGATGTCTTCTTGCCTTTTTTGACTAACTCTACCTAATACCACTCTCTACTTTGTAGTCTTTAGGTCTTATACACTCAGTTAAAATCATTACTGAGACCTACTGAGAAATGTAAGGTTTCCTTCATGGGAGTGAAACCTGTCAGTCCTCCACTGAAAGCACTTTGATTTTCTAGAGCAGGGGTGTCAAACTCGCATCATCATGGTGGTGTCACATGACGTATTGGGACTTATTTCTGCTTTGCTAAACCAGGTGGGGCGGGGCCAGCACGTGATGCATCTGGCCTGCGGGCTGCAAGTTTGACACCCCAGTTCTACAGTGTTTGATGAATATGGCAACATGCATTGGATTGAAAAGAGAACTGTCAAGCATCCTGTTTTTTAAGAGCTCATTCTGCTGGAATATATTATTACCTAGTAAAAAATGTGTTATGTATGCAGAGTTTGAATTGATTGGTTGTTCTTGTAAAGTGTTTGAAATCATTGGTTAAAAAGTGCGGGAAAACCCTGCACTCTGATTGGCTGTCAGCTGAGGCAGCCAGATATATATAGCTGCCTCGGCTAAGCCAAATCGGGTCCATTCTGAGCTGAAGTCACAAATAAACTTAAGAGCTGAAGCACTCCGTGTCTGCCTCTTCATGCAAACTTAACACTGGCGATGAAGGTGGGATTCTCCTGAAGAAGAAGGCAACACGGAACAGAAGAAGAGCGAGATGGCTGTGCTGAACACCCCCTCAGCCCCATTCAATCTGACGGGAGAAGACTGGGAATCGTATGCAGATCGTTTCCAAATGTATCTGGAGGGAAACGATCTTGCCGCCATTTCCAAGCAGTGGAAGAGGGCGGTCTTTCTTACGTACTGTGGTCTGGCAGTTTTCAAGATGGCAAAGGCACTCACAGGGGCAGCAGATGTGAAGGTAATGGCTTGGCCTGATTTGGAAAGGCTGTTAAGAGCCCATTACGTGCCACAAGTATCGTGCCTCATTAAGAGACATGAGTTTTACCGTCATGATCAGGGGGAAAACGAAAGCGTAAACGACTTCATGGCAAGTTTAAGAGACATTGGGGGTACATGCGAATTCACCAGTTTAGAGGAGGCCATGTGCGATCGTTTTGTACTGGGCCTTAAAGACAAGGTGTTACAGAGCAAGTTATTAATGAAACCTAAGATCACGCTGAAAGAAGCCATAGAAGAAGCCTCTTCAGCAGAAGCTACCAAGTCCTCAGCAGCAGCCATGAGGAAGATGAACAGGGCCACGAGCCATTCTGATGGGGAAAAGTCCACCACAAATCATTGTGAGGAACTAGATTCTGAGTCAGATTGCAGTGAGGAGGAGGAAGGAATTTACAGACTCAGAATGGAGCGGAAAAAGAAAGACCTGGGAAGAAAGAGGCAAGATTTTTACTGCAGAGGTTGTGGGGGAAGCCACCCCCACACTGAATGCAAGTTTCTAGACACCATTTGCCTCCGTTGTGAAAAAAGAGGCCTTAAGTCTGAGTTTCCAGAGGTCTTCAGCGACGGATTAGGCAAGTGCTTGGGGACCCCTATCACCTTTAACCTAGATCCCAAGGTACAACCAATCCATTTAAAACCCAGAAGGGTTCCATTTGCCTTAAAGAAAAAAATTGATGCACAATTAGATAAACTAATAGCTCAAGGGGTTTTAGAGCCCACTGACCACTCCAAGTGGGAGACACCCATAGTCCCACCAGTCAAGGCTGATGGGTCTGTAAGAATCTGCGGAGATTACAAGGGGACATTGAACCATGCGCTACAACAGAGCACATATCCAGTTCCAGTAGTGCATCATTTATTACATTCTCTTGGCGGGGGCACAGTTTTCGCCAAATTGGACCTGGCCCAGGCATATCAATAGTTAACAGTTGATGATGCAACTGCAGAAGCCCAAACCATTGTAACCCATAGAGGTGCTTTCAAATGCAAAAGGTTGCAATTTGGAGTAAGCGTGGCACCAGGCATCTTCCAAAGCCTTATGGAAAGGATGCTACAAGGGTTGCCAGGGTGGTGCCCTATTTTGATGACATTTTAATTTCTGCTGAAAATGACACTCAATTACACAAGAGATTCAGAGAAGTCCTAACCAGATTCAAAAAAGCAGGGTTAAAAGTCAAAGAAGAAAAATGCACACTTAGAACAGATAAAGTGGAATTCTTGGGTTACATGATTGATAAACATGGCATCCACCCCACAGAGGCCAAAGTTCAGGCAATCAAAAAAGCCCCCAGGCCAAAATGCAAAACAGACTTGCAAGCATTCCTGGGACTCATTAACTTTTATCATATGTTTCTACCTCAGAAAGCAACCATTGCAGAACCCTTACATAGATCACTGGACAAAAAAATCTGCATGGGTCTGGGGCAGAAAAGAACAAGCCTCATTTAACAATATTAAGAGACAAATCACTTCTGATTCTGTACTGATACAGTTCTCTGAGAATTTGCCTGTTGTTCTGACTTGTGATGCCTCCCCTTTTGGAGTGGGGGGGATTGTTGAGCAACATCCTTCCCAGTGGGAGGGAAGCTCCCATTGCATTTTACTCTTGCACTTTGACTAAAGCAGAGAGAAACTACAGCCAACTGGACAAGGAAGCTTTGGCAATTGTGGCAGCTGTCAAGAAGTTCCACGAATACGTTTATGGCAGAAGATTCACCATTGTCACAGATCACAAACCTCTATTAGCCATTGTGGCAGGGGACAAACCAATGCCCACGATCCTGTCACCAAGAATGCTGAGATGGACTGAATTTCTCTCTGCTTATTCATACAAACTGATCCACAGACCTGGAAAAGACATTGGACACGCTGATGCTTTGAGTCACTGCCCACTTCCTTCACACATTGAGGACCCTGCTCCTGAGACTCACACATTTTTTCTAGAAACTGTTGCCAAGCTCCCAGTCCATGCTGCTGAGATTGCCAGAGAAACTGCCAAAGACACTTTATTGGCTTATTGTAGGCTGGATCAAAAAAGGTTGGCCACTACAAGATCTACCTCAACTTGCCCAACCTTTTAAATCCAGACAAACTGAGTTATCTGTATTAAGAGGATGTATTTTGTGGGGTAACAGGGGGGTTATTCCTGCAAAACTACAGAAAGAGGTTTTGGAAATGTTACATGAGGGTCATCCGGGAATTGTCAGAATGAAGGGATTGGCCAGGAGTTATGTATGGTGGCCAGGTATTGACAAAATGGTTGAAAACTGGGTTGCATCCTGTCCCAACTGTCAGGTAGTCAGGCCTGCCCCACCTCTTGCCCCCAAACAGGAATGGGAATGTCCTAGGGGCCCATGGTCCAGGATTCACATTGATTTTGCTGGCCCTACCAGAGGGCACACTTTCCTTATTATAGTTGATGCATACTCCAAATGGCTAGAGGTTATCCCTATGGCATCCACCACAGCAGAAGCTGTCATCAAACAGCTCAAAAAACCTTTTGTAACTCATGGGTTACCTGATGTGCTTGTTTCTGACAATGGTCCTCAATTTACATCCAACCTTTTTGAATCATATTTAGCACAGCAGGGTATCAGACATGCCCTGACAGCCCCTGGGCATCCTTCGGCTAATGACCGGGCTGAATGCATGGTACGATTTACCAAGGAAAAACTTCAGCAGTTGGGTCCAGGGGACATCACTGAGAAAGTTGAAAAACTACTCAGTGTCCAGCATATCACTCCCAACCCCTCAACTAACTTAACCCCAGCCGAGTTGTTGATGGTAGGAAACTCAGATCTCCCCTTGACCTCCTTCATCCCACTTATGCACCCAATGCACCACTAGATTCCACTAGCAAAATTCGCACATTCACTGTGGGTGATTCTGTTTATGCAAAAAACCTTCTGGGTGAACCATTATGGATTCCTGCTGAGATAACCCAGATCACAGGCCCCAGGTCTTACAGGGTACAAACGGAGGATGGTGTCCTCTGGAGCAGGCACATTGATCAGTTAAGATCCAGACTACCTCAGGAGCATCGCCATTGCTTCCCTCTGGTTCCCATACCTACTGCCTCTTCTAGGGGGGATGGGGAGGATTATGAGGGTAGTCAGCAAGCAAGAATCAATCCCATGTGTAATGAGCTAACACGACAGGAACCATCCCAAAACCTGTCACAGTGCCAACAACCATTTTTACAAATGGAAGATTGCACATCACTACCAGACTTGGGTGCTGACATTGGGTTGGAGATGGATTGGGAGGAGAGACCAGGTTGTAGTAACCAAACAGGTTCTACCATTACTAGAAGTCCAAGTAAGGAGATGTTAACAAACACATTTCCTTCCTCACAATGTGAGAACCCTAAAACACCTGAACCACGTAGGTCTCAACGTACATGTAAGAGCCCCACCTATTTAAAAGAATACATTAGATAGATGGGGTTTGAGTATGGACTAAACCTAATGGGAGGGGGTGTTATGTATGCAGAGTTTGAATTGATTGGTTGTTCTTGTAAAGTGTTTGAAATCATTGGTTAAAAAGTGCGGGAAAACCCTGCACTCTGATTGGCTGTCAGCCGAGGCAGCCGGCTATATATAGCTGCCTCAGCTAAGCCAAATCGGGTCCGTTCTGAGCTGAAGTCACAAATAAACTTAAGAGCTGAAGCACTCCGTGTCTGCCTCTTCATGCAAACTTAACAAAATGCCCTTAAGATGAATAGCCCAAATGAAGCAATACATTCAGCATTACCAACACATCTCCCTTGGGATATTGTGAGCACAAAGTCACAACTTTTTCAAAGGCATGACTTTCACCCAGCACATTCTTGCATCTTGTCTTCCTTTTAAAACCATGTGTGTAATTGCAGTGGCTTTGCCCGACCTGAACCACCAGGCCATTTAGATCTGAGGCAGGTAAGCTGTTATTCCTCCCTCACCAACATCCCATTTCTGCCATCATAGAGAAGTGACCTTTCTGTTGACTTCTGTCATCCACAGAGAATGTGTGTATGGGTATGTTTATAAATGATGCACAGGTCTAGGAGACAAAAAGTGACAAAGATTGATGCTCTTTAACTGGAATGAATTTGAGAACAGCCCTCCCAAACCTGAAAATAAATCTGAAAATTGGAGGGATATCTTGAACATTTTTAAGGAAAGAAGGAGATAGAACAAAATGTCTTTTTCATTATAAAGAGTTGACAGCTTCTCTTTATTTGCATTGCTGGGAGAATAAAATAGTGTAGTAACAATGAACAGATGGCATTCTTTTTTCTGTGATTAGGAACACCATTGAAGTTCTTCAGGAACCACATAAGCAGTCATGTTTTGGATTATTTTTCTGACTAATGGGGCAGATACAAAATTTATTCATTCTCACTGACTGATTATTCTTTTGTAATCGTTAGCATGCTCAAGTTCTGAAATTCAGTCACTGAGAAAGGAAAGCAAAATCCTCAAGCAATTGGTTTAAAAGCTAATAAAATAATTTGACCATCTTAAATGATGCTTTTGCTAATTATCTTTCTGCAGACATTTCTTATGTACTCATTTTCAAAATACGAATATGAGGTCAACTTCAGACTCACAATTTAAGAAGTAAAATAAAACAATGACAATAAAAACACCAGCAACAAGAAAGTGTTGGTATCAGAAATTTTCTCAATGAAGCTGAAAATAATTGCCATAATATATAGCTTTGATTCCATAATATTTTAAAAAGAAAGCATTCTATAAAATAAGCTGGCATATTTGTCATTTTCTGGACTGCCTCTGCTTAATAAGTATATGAATCAGAATGATGGTTGAGGTAACTCTCATTCTGATCCAAGATAGTCTTTTCTTCAGAATCAGGTATGAAAAGATTTCCAATGGTAAACAAATGAAGAATGTGATTTAAATAATAATTTATAGGTTTGATGAACTTAGGGAGACGATGGAGATGTTTATTCTTTGTCCTATTCTACAAACTAACATAATTTACATTTAAAAAGTTTAACTTTTCATAGCTTTTGCCACTAAAAGTTTTCAATTATAGTTTGATATGTTGGAAAACTGAAAAAAAAGTCTTTTGGAAGAAGGCAATAGGAAATTATTCCTATATGGGAGTTGAGAAAGTTATGTGGGTATGAAGTCAAACAGTACTTAATTAGTCTTTATCTTAGAATTCAGTCATATTCACAAAGTGATATTATTCGACTCATCCATCTTAGACCTGACAGAGACATCTCAGAATGGAATCAGTGTTTTTGTCTCATTTTTTTGCCTCAGTAAGATCTTCATGCCTGAACCATGGACCTGAGCACTTATACTCTGGCACTCACTCCAGCTCCTTCCTTCTTGAAAGAGAAATATTCCTGCACACCTTCCCCCACCCCAACACTGTAAAATGCTAGTTGTAAAGGGACAAGAAGAGAAGTCTGGTGGAAAAGATGATGGAGGGAAACTAAAGGATTTCAAATTTTCTTGACCTTAAAATGTTGTAGAACTGCTACAAACAAATCAGGGTAATGCTGAACAAAAAAAGAGATATCTTATACAAGTAATTATTGCTTGGACAGCAAGTTCACCTAAACTGTCAATCATAATTATACCCTTTGTTTTAATCTATGTTCACTAATATTTTTATATGGTATTTCCATCTGTCATTATTATTTCTAGTATATTTTGTTCTTTTGTTATTTTGTATAAGCTCAGTTCTTATATAATTGTTCCACATTTTTTGGAGTACTGTAGTTCTGTGACAAGCATTCCTCTCTAGCATTTAATGGGAGAATTCTTTTAATACACTACTTGTGATTTTATCAGTATCATTTGCCATATTTATTCTCTTAAAATTGCCTTGCACATGCCATAACATGAAAGTGAAGGGTTTTTTTAAAATTTTTAAATGATAATTTTGGTTTATTCAAAATCCTTAGAAGGGGCTCCTTTTTTAGTTATATATTTCAAAACAAGAGAAGCAAAATTGGTGTAATAGAATTAATTTTCTCTTATAAATATCTTTATCTTCCTTATCATTCTGACTTATTCTGGCAAATAAGTGTCCACATTTGGAATCTTTATCTATCTTACATGTCAGGGTTAAGCCAATAAAGGCATCCCATAATTAGAGGTGGCAACAGTGTAAATTATTGAGCAATTGTACCAAGATAAGAAGGTAGGTCCAGAAAATTTCTGGGAAACAGAAGTTAAGATCTCTTTACTTTTTACTTTATAGTAAGGATCTCCAAATTCTTCAGCTGATTGACCTCTGTGAAGTTCATATTGTTCATTGCTCCAAAACATTAATAATAATATAACAACAACAAATAATAGTAATAAAAACAACAAACTTGGAGATTAGTACTGATCACTTTGGGTAACCCTGCTGGCACACATGGTGTAAGTGAAACTCAAATAAACGCATATAGTAAATTACAATGTAGTTTCCTAATTAATACTTATACCCCAATTAATAATAAGGACTCTGTTATGCTTGAATGTTATGGTATAAAATCAATGAACTACTTTGGACATTTTATAATGGAACTGCTAATACAAGCTGAAAAATTTGATGGCAAAATTTTTTATCATAATTCCTAATGTAAAATGAACTATTGTATTGTTACAAGGAGACTGTAGAAACAGTTGGGTTGACTTGATAAATAGTGAAGGGAAAGAAACAAAACTTTGGAAGGCTACAAAACAGACTGAGGTTGGAAAAGAATAGGAAGGATTTATTTCATGCTAAATTGGGGGTGGTTAGATAGCTGGGATGAAGATGAGATAGAGCTTGTTTCAGACTTGTAATATTCCACATGGACTGTAGAGAGAGAATGTCTGTTTGAGTGATTGACATTTTCCCTGGTTTATATCTTCCTGTAAGGATCTGGTCTTTCAGAAGTATTGTTATCTTCTCATCCCAGGAGTGAGTAAAAATGCCTCCTGGCTTGTAATATTGTCCTTTTAGTCAAATAATGGAGTGGAACCAAATAAAGGAAAATACTAATAAATTGAAAGAGATTATTTTGTGAACAGCCTAAATCCACTATCAGAAAGCCTTTGATTTTCTTCTTACGTATATCGATTAAAGTACAAGATAAGCCTCAAGACATACAGCAATGCAGGAGTTATGGGAGTGTATTTTACTACAGGATTATTGAGGGAAAAAAGCATTGCCCTCAACCTTGGAGGGGAGGGGAGAAAGACTAAGAGCATATACAGTTTCAAACTTGCTTAAAATTGTGGCACCATTATGAATAAAACTGACATTGTTTTTGCTGTGTTGATGCTGAATATATTTCCTTGGGAATATAAACATATTTATTATAACAATGATAATATATTGCAAAAGTAAAAAAATACATTTCTGTAACTACATGCACTAGTGGTCTGGATTCTAATAGGTATCCTGAAATAATAGAGCTATTAGGGCCTGAGAATGCTATATTTTGCACTGAAAATAAGATATCAGGTGGGGAATACTGGGTAACTAAATGTTCTATCAGAAACTCTGCTGCAAAAGCTCATTGAATATGGAAGGTACTTGATTGCGTCTCAAATTTGGACTACATGACAAAATAGAAATCCTGGCTAGTTATAATGCTATGTGGAGAGACAGGAGGATAAGCTGCAAACTAGACAACCATTATCCACTAAGATATCTCAGTCCACAAAAAACAGAGGGAGTATGGGAAACATCTCAGAAGGTATCTTCGCTAGTTTTCTGAGGAGAAAAAGTAAAGGAGTGGAGAAATATTTTTAACCTTGCAAGATTCTGTTAATGTAACTTACAATAAATATAGAACCAGTATTCATAGTTATGCTTTGGTCTAGAGAAGGTTGAGGGCTATCACTAGTAGATGCTCACACATGGCCAAATTCTATGATAATATTGTTAATTCTGCTATGGAGAAGGGCAAATAAAGTCTGAACCAATGTTAAAGAAATCTGCAGATCCAAATACATCCTAATGAAAATGTGATATTAATGAAGATTTGGAAATAAATCCCATTTAAGCTTTTCTACAAATATCAGGACAACAGCTTTTTTAAAAAAATAATAAAATATTGCAGGATTCAATCTGGGTCAGTCACTAGGATCAGAGGTCTTCTGAGCTTTCAGGTTCAAGCTGGAACCCATCTTCAGGAAATTTCTTTCTAGCAGAGTGTGTGCTAGTGTGAGAGAAATTCCCTGAGGATGAGCTCCAGTAACGAGTCTGTAAACTCAGAAGACTAAACCTCTTGTCCCAGTGACTGACCGAGACTGGAACCTGCAAAATTATCCTGGAGCACATATATTCACTTTGATTCATATATAAAATATTTTCCAGAGGCAGCAGTGTATGGGAAATGTTATGTATGTAGGTTTGAAGTCATTGGTTTAGTTTGAACTGTTCTTGTAAAATGTTGGAAATGATTGGTTTAAAAAGTGCGGGAAAACCCTGCACTCTGATTGGCTGGCAACTGAGGCTGCTGGATATAAGTAGCAGCCGCAGCCCAGCCAAATTGGGTCCGTTCTGAGCTGTAGTCACTAATAAACTAAGAGCTTGAAGCACTCCGTGTCTGTCTCTTCATGCAGACTTAACACTGGCGACGAAGGTGGCATTCCCCTGAAGAAGACAGCAACGCGGAACAGAAGGAGAGCGAGATGGCTGCACTGAACACCCCCCCCAGCCCCGTTCAATCCAACGGCAGAAGACTAGGAGTCGTATGCAGATCGTTTCCAAATGTATCTGGAAGGAAACGATCTTGCCGACATTTCCAAGAAGCAGAAGAGGGTGGTCTTTCTCACGCACTGCGGTCCGGCAGTTTTCAAGATGGCGAAGGCATTGGCGGGAGCTGCAGACGTGAAGGTAATGGACTGGCCTGACTTAGAAAAACTGTTAAGAGCCCATTATGTGCCACAAGTATCGTGCCTCATTAAGAGACACGAGTTTTACCATCATGATCAAGGGGAAAGCAAAAACGTAAACAACTTCATGGCAAGTTTAAGAGACATTGGGGGTGCATGCAAATTTAACAATTTAGAAGAGACCATGTGCAATCGATTTGTTCTGGCCCTTAAAGACAAGGTGCTACAGAGCAAGTTATTACTGAAACCTAAGATCACACTGAAGGAAGCAGAAGCTACCAAGTCCTCAGCAGCAGCCATGAAGAAAATCAACAAGGCCACAAGCCATCCTGATGTGGAAAAGTCCACAACAACTCATTGTGAGCAAATAGATTCTGAGTCAGACTGTAGTGAGGTGGAAGAAGGAATTTACAGACTCAGAATGGAGCGGAAAAAGAAAGACCTGGGAAGAAAGAGGCAAGAATTCTACTGCAGAGGTTGTGGGGAAGCCACCCCACACTGAATGCAAGTTTTAGACACCATTTGCCTCCGTTGTGATAAAAGAGGACACCTAGCAAGAGTCTGCAAATCATCCAGAACTCCACCCAACAGAAGAAAGTTTGCTACAAGCAAAGACAAAGAATTCAGGCCCAACCATCTCAGTGAGAAAATGGGGTGCAGCACAGAAGCAAATGGGAAGAATGAAACTCATCAAACAGTAACTATTGGTCATTCATCACCTTTACGAAGCAGAAAAGTGCATGTCAAGGTACTTATTGAAGGAAGGCCTTGCCAAATGGAAGTGGACTCAGGCTCATACCTATCTATGGTGTCATGGGACACTATTCACAGACTTCTTCCCAACATCCAGAAGAAGCACTTCAAGAAGCAAGCATTTACTCTTAAAGACTACCAAGGAAACAAGATTCCAGTAGTTGGAACAAGAGAATTCAATGTGAAATTCAAGGGCCACACCAAATGCCTACCACTGACCATCGTGGACAAGGACCGCCCAAGTCTGCTGGGCCTTGAGTGGTTCAACCCGTTGGGCATCAAGGTGACTGACATCAATCACATGAGAAACACTGAGTGGGAAGAGGCCTTGAAGTCTGAGTTTCCAGAGGTCTTCAACGACGGATTAGGCAAGTACTTGGGGACCCCCATCACATTTAACCTAGATCCCAAGGTACAACCAATCCATTTAAAACCCAGAAGGGTCCCATTTGCCTTAAAGGAAAAAATTGATGCACAATTAGATAAATTAATAGCCCAAGGGGTTTTAGAGCCCACTGATCACTCCAGGTGGGAGACACCCATAGTCACACCAGTCAAGGCTGATGGGTCTGTGAGAATCTGCGGAGACTACAAGGGGACATTGAACCATGCACTACAACAGAGCACATACCCAGTTCCAGTAGTGCATCATTTATTACAATCTCTTGGAGGGGGCACAGTTTTTGCCAAGTTGGACCTGGCACAGGCATATCAACAATTAACAGTTGATGATGCCACTGCTGAAGCCCAAACCATTGTGACCCATAGAGGTGCCTTCAAATGCAAAAGATTGCAATTTGGAGTAAGTGTGGCACCAGGCATCTTCCAAAGCCTTATGGAAAGAATGTTACAAGGGTTGCCAAGGGTGGTGCCCTATTTTGATGATGTTTTAATTTCTGCTGAAAATGACACTCAATTACATGAGAGACTCAGGGAAGTCTTAACTAGATTCAAAAAAGCAGGGTTAAAAGTCAAAGAAGAAAAATGCACACTTAGAGCAGATAAAGTGGAATTCTTGGGTTACATGATTGATAAACATGGCATCCACCCCAAGAGGCAAAGGTTCAGGCAATCAAAGAAGCCCCCAGGCCAAAATGCAAAACAGATTTGCAAGCATTCTTGGGACTCATTAACTTCTATCATATGTTTCTACCTCAGGAGGCAACCATTGCAGAACCCCTACATAGGTTGCCAGACAAAAAATCTGCTTGGGTCTTGGGGAGGAAGGAACAAGCTGCATTTAACAATATCAAGAGACTAATCACGTCTGTGCTGATACAGTTCTCTGATACAGTTCTCTGAGAACTTTCCTGTTGTTCTGACTTGTGATGCCTCCCCTTTGGAGTGTGGGGGTTTGAGCCACATGCTTCCCAGCGGGAGGGAAGCTCCTATTGCATTTTACTCTCGCACCTTGACTAAAGCAGAGAGGAACTACAGCCAACTGGACAAGGAAGCCTTGGCGATTGTAGCAGCTGTCAAAAAATTCCATGAGTATTTATATGGGAGAACATTTACTGTTGTCACAGATCACAAACCTCTTTTAGGCAATGTGGCAGGGGACAAACCAACGCCCATGATCCTGTCACCAAGAATGCTGAGATGGACTGAATTTCTTGGTGCTTCATCCACAGACCTGCTAAAGACATTGGGCATGCAGATGCTTTGAGTAGCTGCCCACTTCCTTCACACATTGAGGACCCTGTTCCTGAGATTCACACCTTTTTTCTAGAAACTGTTGCCAAACTTCCAGTACTTGCTGCTCAAATTGCCAGAGAGACTGCCAAAGACACTTTATTGGCTCCTGTCATAGTCTGGATTAAGAAAGGTTGGCCACTTCAAGGTCTACCTCAACTCGCCCAACCTTTTAAATCCTGGCAAACTGAATTATCTGTATTAAGAGGATGTATTTTGTGGGGTAACAGGGTGGTTATTTCTGCAAAACTACAAAAAGAGGTTTTGGAAATGTTACATGAGGGTCATCCGGGAATTGTCAGAATGAAGGGATTGGCCAGGAGTTATGTATGGTGGCCAGGTATTGACAAAATGGTTGAAAACTGGGTTGCATCTTGTCCCAACTGTCAGGTAGTCAGGCCTGCTCCACCTCTCACCCCCACACAGGAATGGGAATGTCCTAGGGGCCCATGGTCCAGGATTCACATTGATTTTGCTGGCCCTACCAGAGGGCACACTTTCCTTATTATAGTTGATGCATATTCCAAATGGCTGGAGGTTATCCCTATGGCATCCACCACAACTGAAGCTGTCATCAAACAGCTAAAAAGCTTTTGTAACTCACGGGTTACCTGATGTGCTTGCTTCTGACAATGGCCCTCAATTTACATCCAACCTTTTTGAATCATATCTAGCACAACAGGGTATCAGACATGCCCTGACAACCCCCTGGGCATCCTTCAGCTAACGGCCGGGCTGAACGTATGGTACGATTTACCAAGGAAAAACTTCAGCAATTGGGTCCAGGGTATATCACTGAGAGAGTTGAAAAACTTCTCAGTGTTCAGCATATCACTCCCAACCCCTCAACTAATTTAAACCCAGCTGAATTGTTGATGGGTAGGAAACTCAGGTCTCCCCTTGACCGCCTCCATCCCACTTATGCACCCAACGCACCACTAGATTCCACTAGTAAAATTGGCACTTTCACTGTGGGTGATTCTGTTTATGCTAAGAACCTCATGGGTGAACCATTATGGATTCCTGCTGAGATAACCCAAATCACAGGCCCCAGGTCTTACAGGGTACAAACGGAGGATGGTGTCCTCTGGAGCAGGCACATTGATCAGTTAAGATCCAGACTACCTCAGGAGCATCGCCATTGCTTCCCTCTGGTTCCCATACCTACTGCCTCTTCTAGGGGGGAAGGGGAGGATTATGAGAGTAGTCAGCAAGCAAGAATCAATCCCATGTGTAATGAGCTAACATGACAGGAACCATCCCAAAACCTGTCACAATACCAACAACCATTTTCACAAATGGAAGATTGCACATCACTACCTGATTTAGGTGCTGACATTGGGTTGGAGATGGATTGGGAGGAGAGACCAGGTTGTAGTAACCAAACAGGTTCTACAATTACTACAAGTCCAAGTAAGGAAATGTCAGCAGACACATTTCCTCTTTCACAAGGTGAGAACCTTAAAATATCTGAACCACGTAGGTCTCAACGTACATGTAAGAGCCCCAACTATTTAAAAGAATACATTAGATAGGTTGGGGTTTGAGTATGGACTGAACCTAGTGGGGAGGGGTGTTATGTATGTAGGTTTGAAGTCATTGGTTTAGTTTGAACTGTTCTTGTAAAATGTAAGAAATGATTGGTTTAAAAAGTGTGGGAAAACCCTGCACTCTGATTGGCTGGCAACTGCGGCTGCTGGCTATAAGTAGCAGCCGCAGCCCAGCCAAATTGGGTCCGTTCTGAGCTGTAGTCACTAATAAACTGAGAGCTTGAAGCACTCCGCATCTGTCTCTTCATGTAAACTTAACAGGAAATATTTTGTGATTTGTTTTAAGGTGAAGATATATGAGTTTGCTGCTCTTCCCTATTAAGAATGAATAATTTACTGCATGTTCAATACCAGCTAATTGGATATCATTATATGTACTAATAGTTCCTTTTATAAATTTTGATGCTGCCCCTAGGTGAAGAGCTTTGGATCCACATCTTAAATGGAATGAACAAGAATAAAATAAAAGTCAAGGCACTGAGTTAAATGTGCAGGTGCTGTACTATCCAGGAAAGTGGACATATTTTACCCAGCTGGTGATGCTAATTGTACTGACATTCAAAAGATATCCAGCTAAAGGGAAATCAATGTCCTTTCAGTGGAACCAATGAATCTGATAAGCTAAAGAAAAATTACTTGGTGAGACCAGATGGTATTTATCTCAGAATTGCAAAAGAACTAAAACATAAAATAGTACAACTACTGAGCATAAAATGCAAGCCATAAATTACTCTTATATTTGAAATCTGAAATGTATCTTATGTATGGTGATGGTGTGGGTATGTGTATTAAAATTCCAGATTAGTTTTTGAAATGAAGTCTAACAAATTTTTTCCGCAAATTGATATTCACTCAAATAAAGCATAACATTCTTAGTCTTACTGATTAACATGGTAAGACTTAAAAAAAACTCATTGTTTTTACAGAAAAAAAAACCAGAGCAATCATTTCAACTATGGTGAAGCCATTTGATCTCAACAGGACTTATATACAAACAAACAGTGGAAACTTTGAAGATGGAAGAATTCCTCATGACGTCATAGAACCATAGGGCTGGAAGTACCTTGGAGTCTTTTAGTCCAACTCCCTGCACAAAGCAGACGTTATTATACCATCCTGGAGAAATATTATTCAATCTGTTCTTGAAAACCCCTAGTGATGGAGCATTGGCAACTCTGGAGGCAAGCTGTTCCATTGATTAATTTCACTGTTAGGAAATGTTGATTGTTTTCTCTGTCAGGAAATTTCTCCTTACTTCCAGACTGAATCTTCCTCTGACAAGCTTCCACCCATTGCTTCTTATTCTGTCCTCAGGTGCTGTGGAGAATAAATAAATCACCTCTTCCTTAGCCTTTCAAGTGTTGGAAGATGGCTATCATGTCTTCTCTTTGTTAGGTTAAGCTTACCTAGTTCCCTTAACCATTCATTGTACTATTTAGCCTCTAGACTGCAATGCTCTTTACATGGGGCTGCCCTTGAAGACCATCCGGAGGCTTCAACTTGTCCAGAATGCAGCGGCGTGGGTTATTTATTTATTTATTTATTATTAATTCGACTTATATGCCGCCCCCTCTCCCAAAGGACTCGGCTGCTCAGATTAAAAGAAAATACAACAATAAATTACCTAAAAAGCGTATTAAACAAACTAAGCTGAATTAACATTAAAACCCCCAAAGATTAAAATCAAGTTGTGATGGGAGGGTCCTGATACTCTGATATCACAACTCTTTTACACGAAATGCACTGGTTACTGGTTGCCCTCTGGATGAGATTCAAGGTGCTGGTGTTGACCTATAAAGCCCTTCATGGCTTAGGACCAGGGTATTTGCAGGGAGCCCTGTGGCCAGCAATGGTCTCCCAGCATCCCGTGTGCTCCCATAGGCAGGGCCTGCTTGGCGAGCCATCGGCCAGACAATGTTGGCTGGCGGCCCCTAGGGGTAGGGCCTTCTCTGTGGGAGCACCCACCCTCTGGAATCAACTTCCCCTGGAGCTTTGGGTGGCCCCTGACCTTTGATCTTTCTGCCATGACCTAAAAACATGGCTCTTCCAGCTTTCCAACCCAGACTGACGGAGGGATGGGGATTTTTAGCAGTTAATTTTTATGGTTAGTTTAGTGAGATTTCTTATTTAATTCTGTTTTAATTTTTGTACTGTATCTTTTTAATGTAAGCCGCCCTGAGTCCTTTGGGAGATAGGGCGGCATAAAAGTCTCATTATGATGATAATAATAATAATAACAACAATAATAATAATAATAATATAATAGACCCCTTATCATCTTTGTTGCTCTTCTCTGCACTCTCTCTAGGGCCTCAGTAGCTTTGTTTGTATTGTGGTGAGCAGAACTGGACACATAATTCCAGGTGTGGCCTAATAGAGCAGAATGCAGTGGGAGAATACACCTCCTGTGATCTGGATACTATCTCTCTATTGATGCAGTCTAGGACTGAATTGGCACACTGCTGACTTAAGCAGTGATTCACCAGGATACTTTTCACAGGCACTCCTGTTCAGCCAGCTACTGCTTATTCTGTACCTGTGTAAGTGTGTATTTAATTTTTCCTGCCTAAATGCAGGGCCTTGTTTTTCACACCAATGAACAGCATCTCATTGGCTAAGACCCAATGCTTGGTGTCATCTGCAACTTTGATGAGTGCCCCTTCAATTCCTCATCTAGGTCATTTATAAAAATATTAAAGAACACTGGGCCCAAGACAGTAGCTTGAGGTGTCCCACTGTGTGCTTCCCTCCACATAGGTGTATTTCTAACTGCTGAGTGTGGTTAGCCAGCCAAATACAAATCCATCTGTGGTGATTCAGTCTATCCTACATTGTCCTCTTACCAAGAAGTAGGCTATAGTCTACTTTATCAAATGCCTTATTGAAATCTAAGTATATTGAATCCACAGCATTTCCTTGATCCACTAACTTATTCATACATTGATGTCAGACTGATTGGTATGCCGTATTCTGGATCTACATTTCCTCCCATTTTGAAGATTGAAATCACATTATCTTTTTTCCAGTCCTGTGGCAGTTGGCTCATGCTCAAGAAGCTGTGAAATATTTCATTCAATGATTTGGAAATAACATCTACCAGCTCCTTCATACCATGGGAGGTAAACTATCTAGTCCCAGAGATTTGAACTCATCTTCAAGATGTGTTCTCTCACCAATTCCTTGCCTATTTTAACTTGCATTCCTATTCTATCTCCCAAGGGTTAATAGGCTGAACTATTTTTTCCCTTTTGCATAAAGACAGATGTAGACGAGAAATTAAGCAGTTCTGCTTTCTCCCTATTGCCTATCACTTTACTACCATCTCCCATTAGTGGACTATTTCTTTGACTTCTTGTTTTTTCCCCAAAACTTACTTTGTTATTTTTGGCGTTCTTGCAAGTCTTAGCTCATTCTGAGCCTTAGCCTTCCTGACTCCAACCTTGTAGATTCAGGCTATTTGTTGGTATTCTGTTATAGTTATATGCTCCTCATTTCATTTTTTGTACATGTCCTTTTTGTCCCTCAGTTTGTCAAATAGCTTTTTATGCAACCATACTTGTTTCATCTGGAGTCTCTTGCTTTTCTTTTTTGGGCAATAGTGCTTTTGTTTGGGCATTTATTATCTCATTTTTCAGAGTTTCCAAGCATCATGAACTGTTTTTCCCTTTAGGATTTCTATCTATGGAATCCTTCCTATTTTTTTTTAGTTTGTTAATTCTATTCCTATTCTCTCTCAGTTTGTTTTCTTAAAGTCTCAAACTGTCTGACTTTGTTCAGTTACTTCTGCCTGCATTATGGTGAATTCTGGTATGACATGGTCACTTTCCCCCAAAGTTCCTATAACTTCCACTCCCTCAATCATTTCATCCCTATTAGTAAGAATTCAGTACAGAATAGCTGATCCTTTAGTTCCTTTCTTCACCTTTTGGATGACAAAGTTGTCAGTTAGGCATGTCAAGACACTGCTTGATCTTCCACTTACTGCAGTTTGTTGCCAGTGAATGCCGGGATAGCTAAAGTCCTTCACCACTACACTTATTTCTATTGATTTATTTTCAAAAATATATTCCATACTTTAATTGTTAGAAAAATATGGATTAACCAAATCCCTTAGTTTTGTTGTTTTCACTTGGACTTGGTCTATTCATTTACCATTTCTTGAGCTCCAGAAGATTTTGTTCCAGTACAGAACTGTGAGAAGGTTGGAAACCTTGAACTCTTGAAAGAAGGAAGGTAAATATCTTTTGCTTGGAGTTTCTTTCCCTAACTTACTCCCTCAAATAAGAACAGCACCTTCACTTTGGATGCTCAGGAACCTAGTAAGACCTGGCTTATTCAGATAATATTTAAAAACTAATCTATCTGAAGAACAGAATATACTATGAATGGAGCTGAGATGCATGAATGGGAACGCACAATTGTACTATAGGTTTGATTATATTTTGCATTGTTCTCCATTTTCCTCTTATGTTTTATGACATATTTTGAAGATATATGGTATGGTTCAGTAAGCTGGTTAGATTCAGCGGACAGAAGTAGAATAGAAATATCTAAAATAAGTATCAGTTGACAAATAGGAAACTCATATGTTCTGCTCAAGTTCCCCTTTAGCTCTCTAGAAGAAAAGTAAAAAAACAATAACCCCATTGTTTATTAACTTAATTCTTTGATAGTGTCTGTTATACTTTTCTTGGCCAAAAAAAGAGATTTTGTTAACATTGCATGCAGCTAGAAGCATTGTCTGTATTAGACTGTTAATATTTCATGTGTTGAAAAAGCAGAATATTACTTCAGTGGCAAGAACTGTTGAATAAACTCTCCCAGAAAATGTATATACAGTCAATGATTAATAATACCTGTGGATCAGAATTCTCCAGAATCCTCAAAAACATTTGCTTCAATATATCTAAAGTGGTGGGACAGAATGAAAGATTTATTTATCAATGAAACCTGTTACGAAGTAAATGTAATGGTGATATTCTCTATGTTGCACACATATTTTTTAACTGATGGATTTATTTGATTTAAATGCAGCCAAAAGTGAGAAAAACTCTGCTACCTGATAATTTTAAGTCTGCAAAGCAGCCAAATGCTCAATGAAAAGCTCTATAGCCCAGGAGTACTTGATACTTGTGGATGGATGGATGGATGAATCTGGTCCAGATTGAAAACAAACAAATAACTAAATAAAAGAAGTAATTATACCAAACACAAAAATGTTATCATTCCTACAGTCTTTTCATACTTGACAGTCTGTCATCAATATCCCATTTTATTCAATTCCCCTGTTCTTTCTCTTGCTTTGCCTGCCAATTTCTTCCTCATCTTTCCTATCTTCTATCTTTGTTATATGTTTTATTCTCTGGAGAAAAAATATTTTGCTTAGCTCCTTAATTATTATTATTTTAATAGTGATAAAAATCTCATAAAGCAAACAGACTTCGAAGCTCTTGGATTTCTCATAAAAAAGCAAGCAAATAAAATTTTTAAAATATATTCTCTGACATACAGTATACTGCAGTAGCCTAGCTGGTTGCAGCATATTTAATTTGATTTCTTATGTCAGGATTAGAATATTATTCTTTTTCCCAGTTAGATTTTTTCTACTTAAGCTCCAGTGTGAAAGAGCCTTTTTCATCTTCTCACCCAATGCTTGCTCACATTTGAACTGACAACATTTGAGCATTTGCATTATCTCAGCTCGCTTCGGCGTCTTATGCTAGTGAAAGACGATAAGGATTTATATGAAGAAAAACCTGCAGAGAAAATGCTTCTGCATTCTGTGATTGTTTTTCTTTGCCACAAAAGGCTGGGAAGAATAAAGAAATGCCTCAGAAGAAATAGTTTGATATCCCTGCCCTCGATAATTGTATTTTTTTTCCAGTATGATTTGTGAGTGCACTGAAGACAACCCCTCCTTTGTATAGTTTGAACACAAGTGTGATTGTTACCAATTTCAGAAAGTAAAGAAATTAGACTCCATTTTAGATTGTTATTGCTAGATGAGTCCACGTGTGAATGAGAGGCAGGACACGGCAGGAACTGGTAAGATGTCTTTATTGCAGTTTTAAATCAAAAGCCGCTCAATCGCGGCTGTCCAAAGCTTCAGCCACTGGCGGGACTTCATTTCTCCAGTGGCTGGGCCAATGAGAGGAGTCTGTTAGCCGACTCCACTCTTTGGCCATATTTGGTTATATGTAACAGTTATATTTTTTAGAAGTACAACTTAAGCAATATTACTACTTTTAGGAAATGCCAAAAGGAGTATCAGAAGAAACTTCTTCTTGCAGGTTTGGTATATTTTGCACAAAATGGGAAGAGGAAAGTTTCACTGAAATGAATGATCTGTAATGATATCTGTACAATTCCATTCCCCACTTTTGACAACACTGATTATGGAAGTCTGTGACCCGCATTGTTTTGAAATTTTTCTAAACTGGATTTGCAACTCTTGTAGTTATGAATTCCTTCTCTGTACTTCCATATGAAAACATTGGGCCAGTTCAAAATTAGTTCAGGTCCTATCTGATCATTTGATATTGGCTCATTTGCGAGGGAATAATTTTGATGGGTCTATCCTGGACAATTGAAATAGGAATAAACTTAGTATTTTCTTTTGGTGTATATGGGTGATCTATCCCAGTGGAAGGAACTTTTGCTTCTCCCTACTTTGTGGGCAACAGTGGTTTGTTGGTTTGAGTGTCTAAATAGGTGTATGCTCAGTAGGATAGTCGTTTTTTTCCCCTTTCTCCATGTTTCAGTAGTAGCAGGGTTGGTAGGCTTTTCTCTTTTGTTATCAAAATGGTGGTAGTGAAATTTGTTAAGTTTGCATGAAGAGACAGACGCGGAGTGCTTCAAGCTCTTAGTTTATTAGTGACTACAGCTCAGAACGGACCCAATTTGGCTGGGCTGTGGCTGCTACTTATAGCCAGCAGCCACAGTTACCAGCCAATCAGAGTGCAGGGTTTTCCTGCACTTTTTAAACCAATCATTTCCAACATTTTACAAGAACAGTTCAAACTAAACCAATGACTTCAAACCTACATACATAACAAAATTAACCAGGTTAATTTAAGGTAACCAGGTTGGGAAAGCTGCTACAGTGATTATACCAACTCATGCTGAATACTACTCAGCAATATGAGATGAAGGCATATGGACTTGTAAGCATGAAAAATACTGAATGGATAATCCAGAGCCCACATGCATTTGTTCTTAGACAAATTTCAGTCTTTTAGTAATCCTTTCTCATCCCAGGGGTTTGTTTTTGTTTTCTACATTGACTTCCTTCCTTCCTTCCTTCCTTCCATTCCTTCCTTCTATTCCTTCCTTCTTTCATTTACAACTTTATGCTGGATATCACAAATATCACATTAAATGTTAGACTTGTGCTGCAGTTTCTTTGTTGAGAAAATAAAGTCTCTAGTGAATAAAATGTCCTCTTGCTCATTTTTTAATTCTGTTCCTAGTGCCCAATGCAAGATATAATATTGTAGTCAGCAGGGTACTGGATTAGAACTTTAGCTCATCATTATTTCTTAGTCACACTGAGGAGCTGTCGTATCTTAAATTCCTGGAGAAAGTGTCGGATATAAATGCAAGAAATAAACTTCTGGATCTTGGTAAACACCATATCTTTGTTGATGAACCTTTTGATCCAAATCCTTTAAAAAGTTAATTTTTATTTGATGTGCTTCTTTTGAAGTGGCAATGCAATATAATATATAAACCAAATGGCATCATAAAACTTTCCTTAATACATATTTGTCCTCCAACAAACATCCTCTAATCCTCTAATCTAGCTATATAAACTTTTTTTAAAAAAATATTGAAGTTAGATTAACTTTCACACTATAATTAAATTTGTCTTGACACATTTGAGGCTGACCACCAATGTTGCTAGTTTTAGTCATACAGTGCACAATGGGAGTGGAATGAGCTTTTGTTTATTACTTTTTCCAGAGAATAATGAACAATACTAATTGGATTATTCTGGCCATCATATCCTTATCAATTGTAAAACTTCTCCCTAAAAGTCTGATTTTGTTGAGAGTAATTATACTCATTATCTCTTCCCTTCCTCTTCCCTCCCTCCCTTAATATTTATTCCATTTATATGACTGGACAGCTTTCATTCAAGCCTTCTTCAAAACCTAAAATTTGTATATCATTTTAAGAGAAGAGATACTAATTTGAGAGGATTTTAAATATTGTTTATGAGAAATATCATCATTTTGTAAACAAAGATTAATACACAACGATGGATAGATTTTAAGTATGCTTTTTTATAACATTTAGAATAACTATCCATAAATAATCAAAATGAAGTTCTAAGCAGTGTCTTAGAAGACATACAATATAACTTAAATTTAGTCATTGGTCTTATAACCTTTTCATCCATTAAATAAAAAACAAATATTTCGCTTGGGTGTTCTTTCAGGCATTTGTAAGATACCTCATGCAATTTTGTTTGCATCCAGCTAGAAGCAGAGGTTTATCATTCTGAATGAAGTCCCACAGCTTTTTTCTTCCATTCTCCATACTGTTTATGTATGTAGGGAAAAATTAGACAATGATAAAATCTTCATCTTTATTCTATCCCCCTAGGAATTCTTCTATGGGAATTGAATTAGGATAAAAAATGATATCATAATATTTATTTATTTATTTATTTATTTATTTATTCGGTATGCATTCCTAAGGACTCATAACATTAAAACAGAGAAAAATCTACAATAAAACAGGATTAAACAGTAACAAGCCAAATAAATTAAATAAACCCAACCCGGGTCATTCAAGAAACAACCAAGTCTTCAGGTAAGGAGAGGTCAGGGGCCCGGGAGCTGATTCCAGAGGGCGGTGCTCCCACAGAGAAGGCCTAGCCTGGGGACCGCCAGCCTACAATATCTGACTGACGGCACCCCAGGAGGCCCCTCCTATGAGAGCGAACAGGGCGATCGGAAAGTGATGCTGGCAGGAGGCGTTACCCTGGACCCAAGCCATTAAGGGCTTTATAAGTTGTAACTAGATGCAAGCTGTAACATGGGAGTATCGGGATACCCCATCACAACCCGCATTCTGCACCAGCTGGAGCCCCGGATCGTCCAAGGGAAGCCCCATGTAGAGAGCATTGCAGTAGTCAATCCTAGAGGTGACATGAGTAACCGTTCAAGGGCATCTCGTCCAAATAAGAAGCTGGCAACCAAATATAATATACCATCATGATAATAATAACCTAATGAATAGATATGGTCCAATAATAAATTACCTACTTGACTTCTAGTTCAGAAATGTTATACTGCAGCCTTTCTTCACCTCCAATATAAGGTTAAGAATTATGACCATTTTTTTTATTTATTTAGAAAATTTATAGAGCTGCCCATCTCCCAAACTTGATTATTCTGGAATACCACCCATTGTATTTTGAATATTAGAATGTCTAATACACATCCCTTTGCTTACAGAGTAATGTGTTTCAGAGAATATAAAATAGTGTTGCAATGCTTCAAAGAACAAATTGCCGTGTGCTTGAATACAATCTTTATTTCAGCTGGTAAATTCTCAAATGCTGTGAATGTAATTTTATGTACTTATATTTGCTCATTTATTACACTTGAATATCATGCAAGCCTGGCACAACCAGTATATGTTGGTTAACCATTATCATAGATTTTATTAAAACTATAGATGATTAAAAAACTGCAAATAAATAACATATAAATACAATTCCATCTTTAACTTGATACTGTACCAAGCTTAAAATCATTAAAAAATTCTTTAATGTGGAATAGGAATTAAAACTAATGAAGATCTTTGAAAACAGCTATCAGGACAAGACGCCGAGATGCACAGTAGGTCTGAATGCATTAACCTACATTAACGTTAGTTTCAATAAAATGTCTTCAGAAATACTGTTCCAGGTTAAACCTCCACTTCTTCCAGTAAACAAATCATCTGGGCTGAAATTATTAAAAACTAGAAAGAAAATAGTTTTACCAACACTGCTAAATCACAATCTTCAATTATCAAAATAGATTTTTATAGGAATTATACTCTGAAAACAACTGTTACGTTATCATGGCACTAATCTTTTTCTTTGCCTAATAAAGACAGGTACACATTCTTAAATAAATTTTAGTATAGGATATAATCATAGGCAAGGCTTTGGGCTGAGATTAGCATGTAGGAAGCTATTCTTAAAATAAATGTGGATCATCTATCTTTAAAGTTGTTAATATAACGGTGGAAAATAGTAAGTGTGTAATCATGGTCTTAAAAGGGCATAACAATTTTCTTTTACAATAGAGCTGATGAAGTAAGCCTATTTTCTTACTTTCACTGATAGACACCAATGATTAAGGTCTGCAATTACTGGCTCTACTGATGCTGCAATTTAATAAAAAAAAGAAAAGAAATCAAATCACTAAGCAAGTTAAGTTTTTTCATTCACTCCTGTCTTCTATAATTGCCATATATAATTTTCAACAAATAACTAGCTTGCTACATACATTATAGTTTGTGTTTCAGAAAACTCTGAAAAACCTTGTTCTTCCTGGATTTGTTTCAAAGGTTTATGCTAACAGTTCACGTATCAAAATTTCTGTTGTCATTATTGAGGTGCAGCTGCATAAATGTGAAAATAATTAAAGGAAGGAACACGTTATGCCTTGGTTTATCTATCTCTTGGAAGCAATTCAGATGACACAAAATCAATAAACTCTGATCAGATGATAAATTGGAGGATATGTGGGTGACGAGTGTTTTGAGCTCTGTGCACAACATACATTAATCAATTTGTAGCTTTTATATATGTAACAATTGTTTAACACAGAAAGCCAGTTTGATGTAGTAGTTAAGTTCTTTCTATTTCCTGTAGTGTTCTTCAGTAAGCTTTGTGTGTAGTTGGCTTTTTCTGTTGTTCTGCACACCTACATTGGACTTGTTTGTATATATCTTGATCTCCTTTCTCCCCTTTGGCTTCACTTTTCATGGGATCCTCCTCATACTTCATTCTCAGAAGGAGAAATTTGTCAGCAAGATAACTCAGAAATTTTCTGGAAGAACCATAATTGACAGAATTTATTGCCTGACAGATGTTTGGGTAATTAAAATCTGCATCCAGTATTACTTTATGCTTCTTGGAAAGATTTGCAATTTGCTTTCGGAAGGCATTATCCACATTTTCTTCTTAGCTGGGCAAGTGAAAGTAGACACTGACAACAATATTGCTTGCATTTGTTCCTCTGCTTGTTTTAACCCAGAAACTTTCTATTGCATTGCCAAGTTCATTCATATGGATTTCTGAACAGGAACAAATATTTTAACACACAATAAAATTCTTCTTCATTTTCTATAGCTTCTATTCATTTAGAACAAATTGTATCTTTTGACTGAAATATTCTAGTCATGGGAGCCATCTTGCAAAGTTTCGTTCCAGTTATTAAATCACATTTGCTTTCCAAAAGCTCAAGATTATCCAATTCATATTTAATACTCTGAACATTAGTGTATAGATAATGAACACTATGAAGTTTATGAGGTAATATTTTTTTCTGATTTTTCAATGATTTAATAAGTTTCAGTGACACATTCACTTTCTGCAGTGATCATATCTTTATAAAAGGTCCATATTTCAAGGTTGTTATTTCCAATTCCCCACAACCAAAATTGACTTAAAAATGCACTAAATAAGGTCAGAATAGTTTAACAGAACACCAGGCTACCATCTAGACCAGTGGTTGCCAACCAGTGGGCTGGGGACCACTGGTAGTCTGTGAGAAAATTTCGGTGGTCTGCAGAGAAACGTCACTCCCAGAGCAATTAATCCAGGCTGTGCGGGAACACAAGGCTGCACTGCCCACATGGCTTGTGGGAACGCAAGGCTTGCATTGCTTGCATTGTGAACAACATGAGGTAGTGAGGGGATGGAGGAAAGGTGAAGGGAAAAACTTGCCCCACTCACCCCACACCCCTTACCTTCCACTAGACTGCTTCTTTCCACTTCTTTCTTCTTCTGCTTTTGGCTGCACACAAGGAAAGCAGCAAAAGTCTTTCTTTCTTTCCTACAAACTCTGCCAGAAATGAGTCTTTGGGACCCTGCAAGGCATCCTTGCTCCAAGAGGCTGCGCTGGCACGACAAGCCTCACAAAGACTCATTTCTGGCAGAGTTTGGGGGAGAGAAACAAAGACTTCTGCTGCTTCTGCTGCTTTCCTTGCATGAAGCCAAAAGTCTTTCTCTCTCTCTCTCTCCCCCTGAGAATGGAGCTGGAGATGGTATTCTGTGATCCCAAATAAAGAATGATCAATCAGTAGGAAAACAGGATGGGGAATTTTCCTGCAGACTTTTTTTTGGATTTTCCCAGGGTCTCTGGTCCTTGGAATTTAAAATTATGAGTTTGGTGGTCCCTGAGGTCCAAAAAGTTGGTGACCCCTGATCTAGACTATAATCCCAGACACCAAATGACTGTGAACACTGCACCTGATATTGTCATCTTTCATTTACTGGTTCTTTTCCGTCAGTTGGATGAAATATTAAGCTTTTTTTGGACAATTTTGAAAGTATGTGAATGATACAAATGAATTATTTATCTACATATCCATAATGTTAATCCTTTCAAGTAGGCCAGGTCAAGAAACAGATCCATCCATAAAGAATGGAACTCTGTTTTATTAATGTATTATAATAGAATTTTGAATACCTGTGTTTCCCACTCTCTTTTACCCCAGGAAATTAAGGCAGTGCCAATATGAGTTTCTTTCTAATATTTTCTTTGTTTCTCCAAGGACTTTTCTATGGCTTGCTATTTAGATAATAGTTGTAAGTTTTCTGTCATCTCCCTGCTCCGTGTTCCTGGCAGATAGCATATTTCACAAGTCAATCAATATGGTTGTACACATATATAGAAGTGGTCATTAGTTACCATGATTTTATTATCTTATAGGACCTAGCTGCATTTTCACTTTCCTTTATGCAAGAGAAACATGCTGAGTGGCAGCAGTTCATAGGCATTAGCTGGAAATCATGTAAGCATTTAACTGTTTCTCAGCTTCAATGTCAACAAAAGACATGAAAATATTTATTTTTGATTAATGGAAAGAGTAGGATGAAAAACGTGGGTTTGAACCACTCAAGATAAAAGAGGTACTTATTCCTGTATATTGTCAGTGGCTGTTTATTCCATAAAGATTCTTATAAGGCCGAACTGTATCTGAAACTTTTGATGAGTTCTAGGCTACAAAATTAGTTTTATTTTTGGAATATTAGGAGAACTTGGATTTATTCCAAATTCTGGCCAGTCAAGAACATTATGAATCCATTATGTCTCATTTTCATGATCTTTTATTCTCTTCTGGAACATCGGAACCTGTTTCACTTAGAAGAGTCTTCAAAAATGTTTGAGTTCCAGTAATGAAAATATTTTCTGTGTTTAATACACATAATTGTGATTCTCATCCATCAGTCTTGCTTCTGTGTTTGATTATCTTCATTATGGACAGTTGCCCATATCAGTTTCTGCTTCTTTGAACTGATCAACCCTTCTCTTGTCTCAGCAGAAGTGTGATTATTTGCTGCTCTAATCCTTTCTATTGTTCATCAAATTTGCCCCAAGCATTGAAAGTCATAACTGCACTTCACTTTTTAAAATTCTCACAACAGCACCTGTGAAAAGACTGCTTTTCTGTATTCCCTTTGCATGCTGTCAGGTTTGCCATCTACAAACTCTTGCATTAGCAGGGAAATAAAGGTTTAAAAGGAGACCCAAAAGTGCTTTTTTCAAGAGGCAACTGGACTTTCTGGTTTTTCTTTGAAGACGTTTTGCTTCTCATCAAAGAAGCTTCTTCAGAGCTTCTTCAAAGCTTCTTCAGAGTCTTCCAACCCCCCAGTAAGGCCAGTTGTCTCTTTAAAAAAGCACCTTTGGGACACCCATGACCTGGATGACTGAGAATCTCTATAGATGTTTAAAAGGAGAGTTTAAGAGGGTGTTTCTCTTATAGTTTTAAGAATTCCATTGTTTTTCTATATGAAAGTATTGCATTTAGAAGCTTCTAATTTATTCCTTTTATAAGTTCCTCATACAATCATTTGTCTTTGGGCATGTAGTGATTATTCTGTATGTAAACTTTCTTATTTCTTTGTTTCATCAGGTGTCCATGAGTTGGTTAGCACATTTTAAAGACCTAATTTAAGAATTATGCTGGCCCTGGAAACAACTAGATGTGCCTCACAAGACAATGATTTGCATTTTGCTGTTTGAAGTCAAAATCAGGATTCCAGTTCTTACAACATTGTATAGAATTACAGTAGGGTTTTGGCTGCAGGTTCATGGCAAGGAACATATAAAAAAATTTAGAATGAAAAAAAGATTGAATATTTGGTGCTAAAAGTTTGGCTGGAAGAAATTGTATTTCCACACTTCTTGGACTTTGAGAAACAATCAGCAACCTGGCACCAATAATAATTATACTCAAAGGAAACTGGAATGGGAAAATAAAACAGCTTTGTCACTAGCTGGGAATGGAAGAAAAGGATCTGCAGCTGGGTACAGGCTACGTTTATGCACTGATGCATAATAGCAGGAAACAATTCATCAAATCAGATCGGAGAGGGACTGGAGCATAACAAACTAGAGATATAAATATTAGTTAATTCAGGCATTAAGTCACATTTGACTCAGAAACTTTAAAGGCTGAGGTGATATGGCAAGGAATGTATGGCAGATGCTGCTGATTGGCAAAGAATAAAAAAAAACAAGCTGTAGAGATTTCTGTTATAAAATCCCTTCATCCAGATCCTCACCTGTGCCATTTGGCTGCCTTCCTCAAACTCAGGTTGAGCTTGGCCAACTCATTTGTGGGCAGAAGATTATAAGTAGATAAGAGTGGAATTAACATCAATCTTTTACAAACATTGAAACAACAAAATATTGTTGCTGAATGTTGTTGAATATCAACTTTTTATTTTGCTTATTGTGTAGGATTAGGCTGCCTCTTTTGTTTATCATAAAACAAAAATGTTTAATTAATATGAATATTTCTTTCTAGTAAGATTGTGATATCTGCATGAAATTCATAAACAGATAATGTAAAAGATCAGAAGTATTTTAAATTACTGAAGAAATTATTAAACTAAGTGAAGCAATCCATATAAAAATCAAGAAATTGTAAAAAACAAGAAATTTGACAATGATAAATTTAAATATTAATGAAACAAATTAAATAGAATATAGTTAAAGCTATTTCCTGACTGAATTTCAATAGATTTGGGGTTTATTATGCATGCACTTATTACTTAATATAATTTGATGATATAGATATTATTTATAATTATTCCATTTTATTAATAATACACTGTAAGGCATTCAGAGCAAAAGTTGGCATAAACATATCTTATTTCTATAAATAAACTACAAGAAAGTTAAAACAATCAGCAACCACACTGAAAATAATTTATTTCTAATAAAGCATAATCAGGTGATGCTATGGTAGAAGATTAATGATATTCTCTATTCTGCTCTTTTCTAATGCATGATATTTCATTCAATCAAAGATATCTCAGTTGACTGATCATATAGCAAATTTCATTAAATTTGCATAAATATGCTTACCAATAAAATGTAACTTTTAAATATCAAGCATGCCTTGTTTTAAAACTGAATGTACATTTTCATATGCTATTAACCATTCCCTCTTATGGTGAGAGAAGAAGGAATGCAGTTTTTATGAATCTGCAGTTTTAATGAATTTTCTTATAAAGTTAATATTTTAAAATATTTTAACCTCCAGCTAGATATGCTTTAATTTACTGAAGGATTAGTTTTACAGAAGCCAGTCTTCAGAAACAGTTTCAACAACACTGCATTGCTTTTCATTGCACATTGTACCTGGAAAGCATGTTTGAAATTTATGAATACTATAAGATGAATGTTAGAATTATGCTTATTTTAAGCTATCCAATGAAGGCAAACTATTGGCTATTTTTATGATTTTTATGGTTAGGAAGTCTTAAAGGATCATTTTCAGTCCTTCAGATGTATGCATATGTACAATATTTCATACTTGTTTAGAATTCATTCAGGACAATATAACTTTCAAAGAATATCCAAATTACAAATTAAAGCACGTACACAAACACCATGAAGTAGGAAAACAGAAAATAAAATAGCTTTTGATGGAGCCTGCTGTGACATTGCAGACCACATTTCTTTAAGATGTGCACAAGTTGTACATTTCCCAAACAGGTCCATAAAAACTCATCAGAAAATAGTGAAAATAAATTCCACAGGCTTCTGCCAGTAACATACAATTGTCTGCCATGCAGTGTAACTTTTAAAATCTACTGGCTGACAGTTCTGACAGAAACAAACAGAAGGTACCACAGCAGATACTTTATTCATTTTGAGATTTGGTTTTGCTTTAACTTATTCCCCTCTCCCAGTTCTTTTATATAAAGATGCAGCAGCTGTTTCTTACATGATAATCTGATTCAGACCGTCAGGTCACATAAGATAGTTGTGGGTCATTGTGCTGCTGTTAGCACAGTTCGAATTGCATTTACACCTTCCTTCCTCTGAACAACATCCCATCTTTTCCTTTCATAACTATACTTAGCAGATATTTAATGAATTATCAAAAAGAAGGACAATACTTTTTTTCTTATATCTGTCAGTGGGCAAAAAAAATGGAACACGATATATTATCTCTAATTAGCTTTCTCTTAACTATATTTAATTAATTTTGGTATATGCATTTTTTGATGTATTAAGATATATTTCCACAATTGTAACAGCAAAGAGAGTCAGACTAAATTTTTAATGGTTCAGTATCCAATCTGAATATTTAATAGCAAAATCTTGTTAGATTCAGATAGAATATTTATGGAATATGGAGTAGATTTATTCTACTGGCCAAATGGGTTGATTGCAGGCAGTGGTGGGATTCAGCCAGTTCGCACCACTTCGGGAGAACCGGTTGTTAAGTTTCTGAGCAGTTTGGTGAACTGGTTGTTGGAAGAAATCATTAGGGCAGAGAACCAGTTGTTAAATTATTTGAATCCCTCCACTGGTTGCAGGGGTGGGCTGCTAGGGGTTCATAGGGGTTAATGAGATCCTCTAGCTAACATTCTGCACAGTTTGGAGAACCTCCAAATGCCACCCCTGGCTGGTCTCGCCCACCCTACCCCGCCCTTCTCAGGAATCCCCATGCAGCCCATTTTGGATGGAAGGGCAAAAAAATGGGCCTCCTGAAAGTTCGGGAAGGCTGGAAATGGGCCCATTTCTGACTTCCAGAGAGCCTCCGAAGCCTGGAGAGGCCATTTTCACCTTTCCAGAGGCTCGACGAAAGCCTCCAGAGCCCAGGGAGAGCAAAAACACCTCACACATGGTGCAAGAGGCCAACTAGGCCACAACCACCATGGCCATGGCCACCCAGCAACTGGGCAGAGAACCCATTGCTAACATTTTTGTAGCTCACTCCTGGTTGATTGGTTTCTGTTTACAAAAGAAGTCATACAGAAATCTTCTTGGAAGACATCTTGGATAATATAATTCAGATCTTTTGGAGAAGTAGAAGAAAGAAGATTTGGGACCAATAAATAAGAATGATTTAAAAGATGGGAAGTCATTTTTGGACTGCTCCTTGTTATAAGGCATTTAGCCTGTTATATTGTAGAAATGGCTGCCTTTTGTTTTTACCCATTTTATGTCTTTTGAGATAAACCCAAATATTCAGGGCTCTCCGAAGACATTTTAGCCTATAAAGTAAAACTGTCATGTTCTGGTGTCCAGCATCAAGATATGCAGACAACACAATTCAATCTTGCAAACGTGAAACCCATTATGGAGTGACAAACAATGAAGCAATCAAAGTCAGTGCTACTGTGGTTTACTTCTCCACCCCTTAAATGTGCTTTACCCACCCTATGACTGTACCCCCTCCCACCTATCACATACTGCGAATATGCCTGCCACATTCTTGCAGCATCCCAGCTTCTCTTCCTAAGCCAGCACACCATGTGTGATGACTCAGGGTGGGATACAAAATAAACACAGTCACAAAAAACAGATGAAGCCCCTTTTATTCCTTCACTTTGCTTCCAAGCTCCAAATATCCTTGAATGGAGACAAAAAAGCAGTTACAAGAAGGAGGAAATACCGTTTAAATCATAAAGAGTAAAAAAAAAACACAAACCAGGCAAGATGAGAGCTTGAAGACGTCCACAGATATCAGAACACACCCTGGGAAGGACGCCAAACTCAAAGAGGAACAATAAACTAGAGATATTTCCACGCTTTGTTTCAGCACTTGAGGTTACCCATGTGCATGTTTTCTTTTTTTTTTTTAGTCTCTCAGTGTTCAGTCTCTTCATAAACCAGTTTCAAAGTGTTTAACACATTTTAAACCAAGGTGAACCTTGCATCAAATCAAGCAGTTAATCTAAGAACTATAGCAAAACATTTCTAGACTCCAAGCCATGAATCAATTTTTGTTTTTTCTACATGTATCTTTCTTGGATTAAGGAACATATACAGAGGTGGTATTTAGCATGTTCTGACCAGTTCTGGAGAATCGGTAGTGGAAATTTTGAGTAGTTTGGAGAACCAGCAAATACCACCTCTGACTGGCCCTGCCCTCATCTATTCTCTGCCTTCCGAGTCCCAGCTGATTGGCTGGGTCTTCTTTCGTTGCCCTGCACAGGAGAAAGGAGCTGGAAAGCAGGTTAGTGGGCTGGGGAAGGAATGGAGATTTTGCAGTATACTTCCCCTGCCACTCCCACCAATCCACTCCCACCAAGCCACACCACGCCCACCAAACCACACCCACAGAACTGGTAGTAAAATTTTTGAATCCTACCACTGAACATATAGTATGCAGTATGCACTTAGTAATCACTATATTTTATGCATGTACATTACAAATTGCACTAATGTTAATTATAGAGATACCACCTATGAAAATTAATTCAAATATTTAAATTGGTAAATGTTTATAAATTCATACCTTTCAGCTTGCAATTACAAAATATGTACAAATATATTCATGGAATAATGGGAAAATGTATCAACTTGGTTTTGTTAATCTTACATGAGAACGAATCCTGAAGTTATTTTTCTATTTGGCCAAAAATGGTAAACAAAGTGATCAGATCACAAGAGTGAGGTTCAATAAATTTATTGGGGCAGTGTTTTCAATCTAGTTGGTTAAGCATAGGCAATTAGAAAGGATTTATAAAAAATTCTTGTTCAGCCTATGTTTTAAATCAGACAATCTCATTTTCCTTTCTTGGATTACTTGAGGATTGGAAGAGACGGTCTTTGGAACATATATTTTCTCCAAATTTCATAGTTTTTCCTCATACATTTGTGAAACGTTGGATTTAAGACAGGGAAACCAATTCATACCTCCTGAACAAGGTACTCATATTAAGTTGACTTTATTACAATTTAAAAGCTGGCACATTTATTGTAGCACACATTTTTTGTTGAGATGCACAGTGTGTTATCACAGGTTGCAAGTACATCTGGGGAAAGTATGCAATATGAGCAGTAAGAAATGAAATTGATAAAAAAACAAGGCAGTGATAATTAGATAATTAAAAGTGACTATAAAAAGGTTTTGGGCACAGGTATTTTTCTAGTAATGCATTTATTTACATTAGCAATAAAAGAAATTGCTGTTCGTATTCATGTTTCAGGAGACTAAATCTTCGATGAACAATATTAACTTCTTTCATTTTAAAATTCATTTTTATCAAATTGATGTCCCTATTTCTTTTGAAATAGATATATTTGGGCATTTCTGCCAAATAATGACATTTATCATTTTGGAAGATAAGCAGAGATATGAATCTCTGTTAATGCATTAAATGACTTGAATGGCAGGACAAAGTATTGAGATAAATGCCAATCTTTAGAATGATTTCCATACATGTGATATTTGCAAAATTCAGGGAAAGTTTACTACAATATATAATTATGCCACTCTTATCCAATCCTTTATTTGTGTAGAAGCAATATCCGCAAACAATTTTACTTAGTTCTACTGTTTTCCTATGCCAAAACAATTTGGTGAGAATTTGTGCACTGTCATACTTTCTTTTTTTAAATTGTTAAGCATTGCTTAGAAATGGCTGCAATGGCTAAATAAACTTTTAAAATTGTTATAACTTTGTACTTTAAAAGCAAATCGAATGAAGAATTTAATTCTAATTGGATTATGATTGTATACACGAACAAAAACCAACCCAATTTTTTTTAGCTTCAACACTTCAATTTTATAGAAAAATACATCTCTTCTACAGTCTTAATGCATTGTAGTTTATTGCCTTGAATAGGGATTTATATTATGTTAATCAAATATTTTAATTTAAAATTCAATAAAAGTTTTTGATTTCTGTTTTAGTACTGGAAAGATATATTTTACGCTATTACAAGTGTATTTTAGTATTTAGTATTTTAGATAAAAGCAGAATTTATGATATTTTAAACTAGTTTAAACTTTTGTTATCTCATTATTTGAAATTTACCCTTATACTTCCTTTAAAAACTTTGCATTTTTCTTTGCTTATATTCTCATCTAATATGTTCAATAAAAAAGAAGAAGAAATCAAGTAGCTGTATGCGCTACTTTAGTTAAAAATAGGGATCAACTGGCTCAACATGTCCTAGTCAATTTATTTACATGCCACATTTTCTACTTGTAGACTGTGTGAACCACTTTTGAGTAGAATAAGCAATTTAAATTCCAGCAAAACAAATCCATCAGATTGTATTAACTCTCCTACAGTTCATTTAAAACACCTTGCAATTCAAATGAGCAGAAAGCAGCTGTGTAACAATATGGAATACCAACAATATCCACATTACATCATTAAACATTTCCTTCAATATTTGATAATACAACAGTTCCGACAATAAAACTCTTTGTCCTAACTAAGCAAAAAATAAATTAGTTGCTAGACAGATGAAGCAGTAATCACAAGGCACTTTATACAACCTATCAGAAGAAAATCTTCTTCAAGTCCCACATACTGAACTAACTGGTCACCCTCATTTGCACTGTAATTTCTCTAGACAGCTGAACAGCTGGAAGAACAAGATTAAACACAACATTCCCCCTGACATGGGCAAATGGGACAGCTGGTAGGAGCAACAAAATCTTGTTCTCAAGCTCCTAATTAGTCCTTCTACCATTAACATTTTTTTCCTAGAAGTATCTCCCTTAAGTTACTGAATCTCAACTCCCAGTGTCTCAACCAATATGGCCAATGGTTAGATATGTGTTGATGTAATTCATCAACATATGGATGGCTAGATGTTTTCATTCAATTGAATTAATACAATATATTAAAAAGTGTTCAGAAATCCTGGTTACTATCACACCAGCTACATTTAAGATAATGAATGTTGGCTGCATATTTGAAATAGAGCAGCAAACTGAAGTCACCAAATTTGGGTTAGAGGACTTGATTTAGGGGTATATATGTTTAAATATTTATAGCATATATTAATTCCTGACATATAGTAAAATAGTACATTAGGGGAAAAGGATGATATAATTATTTCTGTGATACCTACCTGATTACATACAGAATGTTTTGACATGAAAAAATAGCTGATCTGCAAAAAAAAAACATTGCAGGAAAACAAAAGGAAACTATAAATAAGTGATTGCATATTTTAATTTTTTAAAATAAAAATCAGCCAATATTTATTTCATTAAGTATAAGACATTAGTTGTTTTAGGAACAGTTACAAGATCAGGCTCAAGAAATACTTAAGTTTCATTTATAAGGATAGTCAATTATAAGAAAGTTTCCATCAGACTTATCTGATATTTCTGGGTATTAGCATCTGGCATGTGATGCTAAAACATCTTTAGAGCAAAAATTTTCAACATTTTGCAAAAAATGTTTTTAAAATTACTTCATATTGCCATCAATCTGAACAAAAACTTTTTGCCTGGTACATTTGGGGTCTCTTTCAGGGGTGGGATACTACCAGTTCACACCTATTTTCTAGAACCGGTTCTTAACATTCTAAGCAGTTTGAAGAACTGGTTGTTAGAAGAAATTACTGGCCTAATCCTGTAAGGAAGGCAGGAAGGAAACATTCTGGTGTTGCTTACAGAAACTGCCTCTCCGTTAACCCTTATTACATTCTTGGCAGGACTAGACTTCCTGTCTCAGGAACTATTCTGGAGTTTTTTTCCCCTCGTTTGCTGGTACTTTGCTTGTGTGGAGTGACCATTCAAAGTTACAATGGCACTGAAAAAAGTGACTTATGACCATTTTTCACACTTACGACTGTTGCAGCATCTCCACAATCATGAGAGACCAGACGATGAGATGCGTGCCTCGATGTGAGTGATACTGAGTTGGCCATGCCCAGCCAATAACATGACCACCAAGCCACACCCACCAACTGAGCCACCCATAGAACCGGTTGTTAAAAAATTTGAATCCCACCCCTGGTCCCTTTCCTTTTCTTTGTTCAATGTAGAGAAATATTTAGTTATTCTGGTGTTTCAGCCTAGTAATGCTTCAAGACAGCCTATTAAATAAGATGAGAATCAGTTGTCTTCTTTATTAAGTATTTGTTTTAATTTGTGTGCTCTTTCTACTGACAGAGAGTAATTTTTGCATGACAAGGAAAACTCATTAGAGATCTTTATTGTGGTTTCTACAGATCTTCTTTATTAAACTGTCTAAAACAAATTCCACTAAATGTGACTTGAATTTGATTGACTGTGTGATGTAGGGGGGATCAGTTCTGCACATTAATATGTGAGAAATCATGTATTAGAATATATTATCATTGTTAATTACTGCAAATATTAAAAGCTTCATAAAAATTGAATTGGCATTTATTCCAACTGGGAAGCACCATATCCAATAATCAACCTTATATGATATTGATGGTACTTCTACCTGATTTCCAAGTAGCACAATCTTATTCCTGCTAAAAAGCAGGAAAGACATCAAGGATCTAGTTCATCTTTAGCATCTGACTAATTTCTGTTCTCCACAACTGTATTCTGCTATGGAATATGCAGAATCATACAATTTTGTATAGCACACTATATTTTAGGACAATAAAGTTTAGTTTTGAAACACCTAAGTAATGTTAATAAAATCAGTCCAAATGCATAAACCAATCCTTCTCCCATTGTTGCTAACTCATTGTAACATGTTGCATGCATGTAGGGACTGAATACAGTGGTTCAAAGCTGAGATGGATGGATACCAATTGTGATGGGCATAGGTCTGACACTTTTCCTCAGACTATGCCATTAATTCTGTTTTACATAGATGTCTCGGTATCTCTGATCCAGCTGGCTGGTGTGAACTTTAAGGACAAATGCCCCCATCCCCCATGGTTGATTTCTGGTGCCAACAGTTCAGAGATGATATTCTGCAGGTTCTGACCAGTTGTGGGAACCGGTAGCAGAAATTTTGAGTAGTTTGGAAAACAGCAAATAGCACCTCTGACTGGATATTTTACAGTATCCTTCCCCTGCCACACCCACCAAGCCACTCCCACAGAATCAGTAGTAAAAAAATTTGAATCCTACCACTGCAACAGTCTATTCCTACCCTGCTTGCTGCTAGGATTTTTTCTATTTCAGGAGGGGAATCTTTCCCTCACCCCTTTTTAAATGGCTGAACTAATAGGAGTTGAGGTTTTCTCAGAAAAGTTCTGGTGTTTCTTTCCTGGCATGGATGGCAGAAAAAAACAGGGAGCAGGGAATAAATAAAGAAATTTATCAATTCTGAAGCTTAAATAACCTCAATCCAGACAGAACACCTGGACGACGAAGAAGAAGAGATTGAAATGAAGCAGGAATATCTTAAGACAGCGTTTCCAACTGAAGCATGTATAGAAGACAAGTAGTTATAGACTTCAATTGAAATTGGCTTCATGAAGTTCACTACTGATGGAAGAAGAATGGAATAATGAACATATTCTAGTGACAATACTATCAGTGTCTTAAGCTTACATTTTAAATGTAAGCATTTTACATATTTTACCTTACCTTAATTATGATTTTAAAATGCCTCATGTCATAGATATGCATTATCATGGTGAAATTAGATGCTAATACCTGGACTCACCAAAATATTTCTAAAAAGCAGTTGGATTAAAGACTGACTCTGTTTTTTTCAAAAGTCCATTAGTGAAGTGTTGCATTGGGGATTACTATAATTTTAAAAAAGGTCATTGTATTGTATCATCAATTTAGATTAAGGTACTTCAATATAAAGATAACCAAGTACATAAAGAACAGTTTAAACAGAAAAGGAATACTTTGCTTAATTTGTTCATAAACCTTATATTAATTTCTGGGCAAATCATTCACAATCTATACATTTTCTTATAATTATTGCAATCACATTAGCAGAGGGAAATGAGGTTTTTAATTCCATGGCAGGTTTGGTTTACTTATTCCCCCACCCCTTTAGTGCTGCTAACATTAATTTTATTAAAAGGAAGAAAAAGAGTTTAGCTTTCATTAAATTATAAAAGCATCTGGAAAGAATCTGTAGACCATAAGAAGGTTTCAAACTTTATTTCTAGCTTTAAAAATATACCAGTCATGAATTTGATCACCATCTGTCAGTTCTTTCATTTTGCCAGGGAACTAAGCTTTGTGATATCCCACTTAGAGTTCAAGGATTTATTCAGTGTTTCTGGAAACTTGCAAGACTTATTCAACAGCATGTTTATTTTGGAGTTCCATCACATTTTAAGATTTTGTGAATTTCCCAGGTTTTTTTCAAGAATGTTGGTACTTTTTCTTTATAAAAAAAGGTAGTACATATATATTTCCAAGAATCTGACAAAAAATAACATCTTCTTTTAAGTTTGATTATTCATCGATACCAGGTCTGTCAAACTCCTGGCCCACAGGCTGGCCACACCCATGCCCAGTTTAGCAAAGGGAAAAAAATTCCCAATATGTCACATGACATCGCCATGACGATGAGTTTGACACCCCTGATCTATACTCTCATACTCTCTCTTCCTTTCTTGGTACCTCCTCTCTTTGGACAGTTTGGACACTACCAGCTTCTTAGAATATGAGAAAAACTACTTTTCCCTGAAGAATCATCATCAAGAAAAGAGGGAACACAAACTAATGATTCATCTGAAAGACCACCATGAATATCACCTGATGGCTAGTGTAATAGGTTGGGCTGAGAGGCTAATGGAGAGTTTGTGAAAAGAAATAAGCTTTGAATGCCAAAAAGATTGGTTTAAAAGTATTGGAGAAATATATTTGTTGGGAACTTTTTTTAAAATTAAAAGGTAGCAAAGGAAGAAGAACTCAAAAGCATACAAATTATCAGGCAGAATTAGGAAGTGAATATAATTGTGGAGAAAAAGATAAAAAGGAAACATCCTGACATTAGCACCCACACAGATAAGGAACAGGCAAAATAAAAAACAAAAAAGGACATGAAGCAAATCTCTGATGCTCTATTGCAAGGGTGTCAAACTCATGGCATCACAGTGGCATCACGTGCTGTATATGGACTTCCTCCCCTTGCAAACCATGGATGCATGGGCATGGCATATCCGGCCGGCATGGGCCAGGAGTTTGACACCCTGCTCTATTGAGATGCCCAATTGAATATGCAGGAATAGCTAACACCCAAGAAGATAGGCTTAAGATCCAGATGGATCTTGACAGACTAGAACACTGGGCCGTATCTAACAAAATGAAATTCAATGTAGAGAAAAGCAAAGTCCTACACTTAGGCAAGTACACATATAGACTGGTCAATAAGTGACTGTTGAGAGGATCTTGGAGTCTTAGTGGACAACCAGCTAAATATGAGCCAGCAGTGTGCAGCAGCCCAAAAAAAACTAATGCAATCCTAAGTTGTATTAACAGAGGGATACAATGAAGATTAAGGGAAGTACTAATACCGCTCTATAAAGTCTTAGTAAGACCACACCTAGAATACTGCATCCAGTTTTGTTCACCACATTATAAAAAAGCTGTTGACACTCTAGAAAAAGTACAGAGAAGAGCCACCAGGATGATTAGGGGGCTGGAGGCTAAAACATACAATGAACGGTTGCAGGAACTGGGCTTGGCTAGTCTAGTAAAGAGAAGGACCAGGGGAGACATGATAGCAGTCTTCCAATATTTGAGGGGCTGCCACAGGGATGAAGGGCTATTATTATTATTATTAGCTATTTTCTAAAGCACCTGTAGGCCAGACAAGGAATAATGGATGGAAACTGAACAAGGAAAGATTTAAGCTGGAAATAAGGAGAAACTTTCTGACAGTGAGAACAATCAACCAATGGAACAGCTTGCCCTCAGAAGTTGTGGGAGCACCATCACTTGAGACTTTCAAGAGAAGAGATTGGACTGCCATTTGTCAGAAATGGTGTAGGGTCCCCCCGCTTGGGTGGGGGGTTGGACTAGATGACCTACAAGTCCCTTCCAACTCTGATTATCTGTTATATTGTGGTCAGTAGGTTGTTAGTTGCTAAAGAGATGGTGCTGCTAAAGTTACATTTTGAGCAAAAGGCATCTCCTGATTATATTCAGTCAGTCCACAGAGCATTAATTTATCAACTTTCAGTTAACATTTTTTTACTCTAATTATATGTTATTCCATGAAGAGATTATTATTTGATGACACTGAAATTTGTTCTAAGAAACATCTTGAGGCATATTTCTCCCTTGGGAAGACTCATATACATTTTTAGCTTCTCTTTTATTTAATGACCTTTGAAACTGCTGCTCTACAAGTTTTATGTTAATATATCTACACATTTATTCAGAATGCCAAGAAAAATAAACCAAAAACAGGGGTGGCTAGTTGACTAATTAATGTTTAATAAAAGCCCTCAGTCAATTCAAGTCATAACATGGCCTTGGTCATAACAAGGGCCTTGGTGGTGCAGGCTGTTAATAGCCTAGCACTTAGTTCCAGCTGCCTGTAATTATTGCAGGCTCGAATCCCACCAGGCTCCAGGTTGACTCAGCCTTCCATCCTCTCGGGGTAGGTAAACTGAGGACCCAAGATTGTTGGGGGCAATAAGCTGACTTTGTAAAAATGCTGCTTAGTAATAAGCAGGCATATACAATGGAAGGAAGGCTATTGCTGAGTGCATTGGGTTGTATCCCAAAAATTGTAAGCCACCCTGAGTCTCCAGAGAAGGGCTGGATATAAATATGAATAAAATAAATAAATAAATAAAATAAATGTTTCTCTGAAAAGAATACTTTTGCATTTCTTGTAGATTTCTTCTTTAGGTAGACTTTTTAGAAATCTTCTAGTAAGCTTTCCTTGGAGAATTAAAACATATATTTCATGTGAGCATGATCTGTCTGTTGTGCAGCACACCATTAATTGTCAGATGATGTGCCATCTTTGCTTATGTTTCACTAACTGGAAAAATGGGCTGCTAATTATGCTAGGTTGAAGTTGGGTGGGAATGTTACTCTGAGAGCCTTTTAATATTCGGTTACATTATCCTACTAGGAATCTCTGCAAAATCTAAGTGCTTCTTGTTACCTGAGTTTGCTAGCCTTGCGGGGATTATCAGGGGGAGAGGTAGCATTCCTTCTCTCAAAGATGCATTTACCATCAGCTGTGCTCATCCTTTTCACCTACCTGCCAGATATAATGGGGATCCTATCTACAGGTTGCAGACAGTGTGATATACTTTTCAAAGATTAACACACTGATTTTGGATATCTCTGCATCATGTAATGTATGACATCTCAGTCGAATTTGGATAGTTGGAGCAAGTATAAGAGATGTTCACTTCCTGATACCTAGCAAATTCATTCCAACAACCCAACAAATAAACTTCCAGCTTAGTTTTCTGTAATAAGCACTGGCTACATGGTTTTTACTGCCATGGTATATGCTCAAGCATCACATTTCTTATCAGGGATATCTGGAGCAAGACATGGTGCATTGTGTTTTAAAAAGATATGGTTAGAGACAACCATGAAACTGAAGTCCTACCTCCTTTGCTTTGGCATTGTTGTTATGTCCATATATAAAAAGTGGGAGGTTGATTATATGTTTGTTCATAATTATCATCTTGACTGTTGTGATTCCTCTCATGGACACTGCTACCTTTATCTGTGATTGGTCATATTCATTATTCATCTTACCCCAAACATGGGAATGACATTTTTTTGTTACTTCATTGCTTCATTATTTAGATAATTTAGAAATTAATAATATATTATATATATATCATTTAAATCAATCTCATTTAAAAACTTACTTTTAGCATTTTAAAAGTTAAAATAAGGTCTTAACTTTTCTCTTGAACTACCAAGAGTAATTGATAATAAGTAATCGAATTCATAAGACTAAAATAAAGTTTAAACTCCAAGAGAAGGCTATTTCAATAAATATAACATGATACTTTGCCATCTAGGGATTCCTCTTTAAGTAGGAAAGCCTTAGTGAAATTAAATGTGACATATCTGATTCTTCCTTTTAGACTGACATGTCTATCTGTTTTTTTATTCCTCATAATTGATATACTGTGTGAAAATTATAGCAATTGGTGCCTGGAATGAAGTCAATCAAATCCAGAAGTTGTACCCAGAGGTTACACAAATTCTATTCTTGGTGAAGATTGGAGAACAATCATAGGCAGTTCATGAAGCTAGAACAACTTTCTGATTCAAAAGCTTCTTGTTCCACCTTTGATGAAAATTATCTGAACACATTAAGTTTGGCAATTGGGCTTGAGGATCTACTTTTAAGAGTGGGGTCCTCCCTCTTCAATAGAAGAGGTCAAGGAAAAAGATAGGTGGATCCAGAATCTGAGAATCTTAGCAGTAGTAGATCTACCAATATGAAAGATAGTAATAGGGTCTATGAACACAAACACACACACACAATTATCTGTTAAATTATATTATTATTGTGTTATTGCAGTTATTGCAGCTAGTATAATATATACTATATATAGAAACTTCATGGATTTTTTTTCTGATTTGTACATTGATCCCATTTTATCTTTTTTATGATGTTATAAATCTTGATATATTTAATTATTTCAATGCAAATTTCAACAGAGCAATATTTATGTTGTATTATGAACTATAATTCATAATTATGCTATTATGTAGAAAGCTTAAAATTCTGAAGATAAAAAGAGAAAAGTAAATGTTTTATCAGCATTAGTAACAGTTTAGGATATCAACAGGTATACCATTTGAGTACTTTGTGCAATCTGAGATATAGTTCTAGAGGTTTCTATCTTGAGTCATTTCCATGATACAGGTTGATCAGCCAAATAGAAAGGAGAAAATTAAGGGGTTAATTAGTTTTTAAAATTAATGTTGGTATTATAAATGATAGTCCTAAACAGCACATATTGTCATAGTTAAGTGTCACAAAGAAATAATAAATACTATATATAAATAAAGATTTGGGATAAAAAAATTTTACGTGCCAAAATATAAATAGGTATAATAAGGGCAGGCATTCTATGCTGCCTATGTATTTGTATTTGCTTCTAAACACAGTACCATAAATACAGTTCTATCCATCCCTTAGCATACAGGTGAAACTTGAAAAATTAGAATATCGTGCAAAAGTTCATTTATTTCAGTAATGCAATTAAAAGGTGACACTAATATATGAGATAGACTCATTACATGCAAAGCAAGACAGTTCAAGCTGTGATTTGTCATAATTGTGATGATTATGGCTTACAGCTCATGAAAAGGTTCAAGGTTGACTCAGCCTTCCATCCTCTCGGGGTAGGTAAATTGAGGACCCAAGATTGTCGGGGGCAATTAGCTGACCTTGTAAAAATGCCGCTTAGTAATAAGCAGGCATATACAATGGAAGGCTATTGCTGAGCACACTGGGTTGTATCCCAAAAAATGTAAGCCGCCCTGAGTCTCCGGAGAAGGGCGGCATATAAATGTAATTAAAAAAAAACAAAAACCCAAATCCACAATCTCAGAAAATTAGAATATTGTGAAAAGGTGCAATATTCTAGGCTCAAAGTGTCCCACCTTAATCAGCCAATTAAGCCATAACACCTGCAAAGAGTTCTTGAGCCTTTAAACAGTCTCTCAGTCTGGTTCAGTAGGAATCACAATCATGGGAAAGACTGCTGACCTGACAGTTGTGCAGAAAACCATCACCGACACCCTCCATAAGGAGGGAAAGCCTCAAGTTGGATGTTCCCAAAGTGCTGTATCAAAGCACATTAATAGAAAGTTATGTGGAAGGGAAAAGTGTGAAAGAAAAAGGTGCACAAGCAGCAGGGATGACTGCAGCCTGGAGAAGATTGTCAGGAAAAGGTGTTGGGGACTTTCACAAGGAGTGGACTGAGGCTGGAATCAGTGCACCAAGAGCCACCACACACAGACGGATCCTGGACATGGGCTTCAAATGTTGTATTCCTCTTGTCAAGCCACTCCTGAACAACAAACAACATCAGAAGCATCTTACCTGGGCTAAAGAAAAACAGACCTGGTCTGTTGCTCAGTGGTCCAAAGTCCTCTTTTCTGATGAGAGCAACTTTTGCATCTCATTTGGAAACCAAGGACCCAGCATCTGGAGGAAGAATGGAGAGGCACACACTGCAAGATTCTTGAAGTCCAGTGTGAAGTTTCCACAGGCTGTGTTGATCTGGGGAGCCATGTCATCTGCTGGTGTTGGTCCACTGAACTTCATTAAGTCCAGGGTCAATGCAGCCATCTACCAGGAGATTTTGGAGCACTTCATACTTCCTTCCACGGATGAGCTTTATGGGGATGCTGACTTCATTTTTCAGCAGGACTTGGCACCTGCCCACACTGTCAAAACCACCAAAACCTGGTTCAATGACCATGGATTACTGTGCTTGATTGGCCAGCAAAATTGCCTGACCTGAACCCCATAGAGAATCTATGGGGCATTGCCAAGAGAAAGATGAGAGACATGAGACCGAACAATGCAGAAGAGCTGAAGGCCGCTATTGAAGCATCCTGGTCTTCCATAACACCTCAGCAGTGCTACAGGCTGATAGCTTCCATGCCATGCTGCACTGAGGCAGTAATTGCTGCAAAAGGGGCCCAAACCAAGTACTGAGTACATATGCATGCTTATACTTTTCTTGCTTTGCATGTAATGAGTCTATCTCATATATTAGTTTCACCTTTTAAGTTGCATTACTGAAATAAATGAACTTTTGCATGATATTCTAATTTTTCGAGTTTCACCTGTAGTGCATATGGGAATGTATTCCAACTCTAGATCGATCTGAACTTCACTGCTGCAAAAAGTTAGTCCTTCTGTATGATGAATGAAAGTTGGACTTCAGAAGTTATGGATTAACTCATGCAAGTAACTAACATACTTGTCTTGGACAGGAGGACAGTGGAAATATCATGGAGATACTGAAAGTAATTTAATTACAAATGGAGTTTTTATGACCTTGTTAATGGTGCTACTTCAGCTAACCTGACAATAAAGGTTCCACCAGCTACAATGACATCTGGCACAGAATCACATTTAGGAATTATGCAGAGGCAATAACAGGCACTTCATTAGCACTGGAAATAGGGTTTCACCATTTATGGCAAGTCAGTGAATTTGCATACAGATACATAATTACATAATTTGCAGCTGTTGTGCTTGTTCTATAAAACCTTGCCATGATATTGATAAAACATGTAAATGAGGCATTAATTTCCTGTATTGTCCATATTCTTGGTAACCTATGAATAAGTAGCAATTTATGGTAGCATGGTATGTCTCCTTTATTTGAGATTTATTTCCTTGTCTCAAAATGATTTGAAAACAATAAATATTTAATGGCTTAATAGAAAAAGATGTATAAACCCATTTGCCAGTTATTGAGAAGCATTCATTAGCATTTTTTTAATTTTATGTTCTCCATTTTTCTAAAAGTAGTCCACCAATTCCTTTTTTATTTAGTAACTTAGCAATGATAAGGAAAAACGTTAGCTTTATCTAATGAAATGGTCATAATAAAAGTTCTCCTAGGCTCTTGAAAGGTAAAGTGAGGTGTCCTAAAATAATCACATCTTTCTGTAGGAAGTCTAAGCAAATAGATTTCTGAGTTCCTCAGATAATGATACAACATACATTAATTTTTAAGGCAAATGACTGAATCAGTAAAAAGAAACTTTGTTCTGAGACCCAAGTCATGTATTCAGTACATATCAGCCTCTCTTGAATCTATTTAAACTTACAAAGGGAAAAAAATTGTTGAGCTATGAACATCAGCCATGCCTCATCTTCATCTCTGCTGTTGCAAGTTTATTCCAGGATGATTATCAAGGGTTGAAGCCAGTGGTGAAATGCTACTGGTTCGGCCCAGTTTGGCCAAACCAGTAGCAAAAATAGCCACCAGTTCAGCCAAACTGGTAGTAAAAAAAGCTCCAATGATCAGCAGAGAGGAGAAAGAAGAGAAAGGTACAGGATCGGTCCTCCCATCCACCCGCCTTTCCTCAGCTGGTGTTTGGAAAGCTGTGCGTACGCGTGAAATGTGCGATCACCAAACGGGAGGGAAACTGGTAGAATCTCACCACTGGTTGAAGTGTACTTTAAAGTTAGTTGAGCAATTTCAGAATCCTCTTTGTGACTGAAAAAGTAGAATTTTAAGTAGGAAAACATTAAATCTGGATATTAAATTGATATTGGAAGGAACAGCTTCTCAATAACTTTTCTTAAGTGCATTAACTTCTGGAATGTTGGTGAGCCTTAGAATGACTCTTATCTTTTCCTAAGACATTCATGTGAGATCATTCTCTTGCCAACTATTGTGCTTTGAGATTATCTGCAGGAAAGAAAATGTTATGTTCATACTGTAAGCATTTTGGATTTAAGAGGGATGGAATGGACTTCTGAAAACTGAGGCTTGCTATTTAATAGTGCTGATGGAACTAGCATTAAACCTAAAGTTTATTGAGCTATTGTTCTTGTAGATTGCTCAGTAATTGAATGATGTACACCATGGTCAGAAATATTCACGGGCACCTTTGCTCTGTTAAGATTCAGTAAAATAACTGCATTGGTGAAATTATGCCAAGCTAATTTCACTAATTTAATTTCACTGATATTAAACTCATATGACTTTAATGAAATATCAAAAGAAAATCTTTCCCCAATACATTATATTTAAGTGTTGAGAACACAAATCGAGGCCATTTTTGGAAGATACACATGTTCAGTAAACACATTTCAGCAATAGTTGTACAATTTTTAAAAATTTATATATTATGAAAGACTTTATGCTGTTTCAAGCACTTGACTTTGAAGGCCTTACAAGCAGGAATATACAAATGCATAATATGTATGAAGGCTAACACCAGCTAAGAATTTGTAGCTGTGACTTCACATTGTTTTGAATAAATTATCAACATATCCAGCCATAAAATATACTCAGCAAATATAATCATAATGCTATAGTCATATCTGCAAAAAACACCCAAATTGATTGCAAAATTAGATATCTCTATCCACTCTTACTTTAGTTCCACAAAACACATTGGAAAAAAATCATGTTTTAAAACTTTCTGAATATTAAAATAATAGTGTAGTTTTTATATGAACAAGTGGATATTCAACAGGAAATCAGGTCCTGCAGAAAATAGTCGGAGTCCCTTTTTGTTATGCTTTGTACAAAAGAGTGAGAACTTTCAGCAAAGACTCTGGGTGTGTACCTGTTGGATCTAGATTCTATTTGGGAACAGTGGTCTGACTCAAACAAATCTAGGTTCAAGCCATGTAGACTTGATCAGCAGCACTAGCACAGTTCATGAAGCAGAGGTATCCTTATGTAAAAAGGCATAGAGAATAAAGCCTTAGAGATGGCCTTAAAGGACAGTGGGAAAATGCAATGATCAAACAAGCACAACTTAAGTACATTCTAAGAAGCTTCTTTGAGAAAGACCCTCCCTTATTCACTTGAAGATAAAATGAAGGATTTGGAAGGCTCTCTTACTATAGCTGTTCTAATTAAAATAGATTTGGAGATTGATGGCATTGATTTCTTAGACCTATAGAGTTGACAACACCAAGAATGTCCATAAGGAGACATACCACTGCATTCTGAACCAGCTACAGCTTCTGAGTGACCATAAAGGGCAGCTGCATTTCTCATGTTTTAGAGCAGGCCATGGGCTGGATGCATCATGCACTGGCCACGCTCACTCCTGGTTTAGTGAAGGGGAAAAAGTCCTGATATGTCATGTGATGCCACCATGAGAATGTGAGTTTGACACCCCTGCATTAGAGGGATCCAATTTCAAGGTAACTAAGGCATAAATGATTGTAAGCAGGGTCTTCTGATCTGAAAAAGGATACAATTGGAGCCCTGAAAAGATCCTTGCTAAAGCAATCCAAGAGCATGAGATCCTTGGGGTCTCTCTGAGTTTCATTTGTTTCTTGCAGATGTTTTATTCACCAACTATGAAAGAGAAGGAAATCATATTTATATATTATTTTGTTTTACACATCCAGAACAAGAAGGAAGAAATGAACTGAAGAAGGAAATAACCTACTAGCATTGCAAAACTCCTTTCAAAAAGATACTTTGGAGTGTGCAGAAGTGTGAACAAAAGCATCTTTTTTCAAGTGAGGTGACCATATCATTCTCTGGGTACTCATAAAGAAAAACAGAAGAGAGCTTCATTGGTATAGAAAAGGGCACTGGATCTTTAATAATTCAAAAAGAATACAATGCTTTTTGATTCAAAAGCAAAAAGTGTTATGTATGCAGGTTTAAATTCATTGGTTTAGTTTGAACTGTTCTTGTAGAATGTAAGAAATGATTGGTTTAAAAAGTGCAGGAAAACCCTGCACTCTGATTGGCTGGCAACTGCGGCTGCTGGCTGTAAGTAGCAGCCGCAGCCCAGCCAAAGTGGGTTCGTTCTGAGCTGTAGTCACTAATAAACAAAGAGCTTGAAGCACTCTGTGTCTGTCTCTTCATGCAAACTTAACAAAAAGCATCCTCTTTTCTGAGGTTGTACAGTATGTCAGTTGTTGTTTATAGCATGATCTGAGGAAATGACATACTTGGTTTAGGGAACTTCAGGTAGATGTACTTACATACATGCTGAAATACATTTTGAAGTGCCACAAAGTTTTATCTAGTGTAGTGGCCTTTTACAAAACAGTTGTTGCATAGCATAGATCACAGACTATCTTCGTTCGAGAGCTGATCAATATATACAATAAGCTTTCCTTCTTTGATATACTGCATGAATAATTCTTTTGACTACTTTTAGTTCAACACTTTTTAAGTTATCTAAGGAATACGTAAGTGTTGTTACCAAAATGCTTAACAGCATATGCTTTTATGAATTAAAATTATCACTAGAGCAAAATGTAGTGCAATCTGCTCTAAATATGTGTTAAATTTTGAAGCTAAACAGTTCTGACAGGTGAAATGCAAAATGGGTATTAAATTTACAGTCCAATTAAATGCAGTACCATTACATAAAAAATTAAATTAGATGCCAAACTGTCATAGCAAAGGTCAGGGGGAAAGATTAATTCATCTGGGTAACATAAAATTCCTTATATTTTTTGTTTTTATAGGAAAAGATATAGAGTGATATTTACTTCTTTCCCCTTTGCCTTTTATGTTCAAATACATGACTTTAGATAAAATAACATTCTTTTACTATCAGTGATGGTATTTTATACCTAAATTTTATGATATACCTATATTTTTGGACTATAAGATGCATTTCACCCCCCCCAAAAGTGGGTGGAAATGTCTATGTGTCTTATAGAGCAAGTACAGGTTCATTTTTGGCCTCCCAAACCCTCTGCATGTCCTGTTTTTGCCCTCCTCGGCATCCAGAAAAACGGGTGTGTTTTTGGCCTCCGGAGGCCTCCACTGGTTCTGGTTTTACCCTCCCCGGTTAAAAACAGGATGCATGGAGGGTTGGGAAACTGTCAGCTTGAGAGGTAGTCCAAGAAGCACACCCAGCAATTCTAGTTCTAACTTTACTGCAAGATTATCTTAAGAAAATATAGCAATTCAGAAAGTACATCTGTTACTCCTTACCTGGACAGACTCAGAAGGGAGGATCCCTTCTGAGACCTTTGTCATATCTTCATTCCTTCTGCAGATTCAATTGCCACTCATTGACCATTGCATAATCTGTGATTTTTTCTCTTGTCTACCACTACCATTGCATAATTAATCAAAGTTTTGAGTGGTTTTGTTTTGCATGTTTTTTTTTCTGGAATCATGGTTTTACTTTATTGTTCTAGCTTTCTATTTTTATTTTTCCTCTTCCTCTTCTTTCTCCTCCTCCTCCCCTCCCCCTCCTCCTCCTCCTCCTCCTTCTCTAACGTTGCACGGTGCACTACATTCATTTCAGCTACTAAATTCAAACATAAAATTTTGCATCAAATTTTACAGTTCAAAGTTCCAATCTTCCAACATGTTTCCCAGGGTTCCCAACAAAACACCACATTTCCCTGTCCTCTTAATTTCTAGTTAAAGTGAATTTTCAGTATGGTTTTTGAGAGGTTTTTAAGGTCTTAGAAACATTTATAGCCAATAATTAAATTGTATCCATTTTACAAATCATTATCTTACAACCAACACATTTAAAGCAACATTCCATCTTTTTCCAAATTATTTGAAATTGAAGTCCTAGATACAATACTTTCTTCTTCTTCTTCCTAGTCCTCTATTTTATTTCTTCTTTCATTTTGTACAATTCTTTTTAAATGGCAATTTCCCATTCAGGTCTTTTTTTCCAAAATGATAAAATTCTCCATATTTTTAATCTTTTCTACAATGCCTGAATTTCATGGTAAATACAGTACTTGCTGCAAGATTTCTTAGGTTCTGTTCCCAACTGAGGCATCTGAGATTGTTTATCAATTTATTTTGATATCATTTATCATTTATAATACCAAGATATTTTTAAGTCCCAAGCCACTTCTTCTGATTTACTGTTATGTCTTCTGGTTGGCAAATAACTATCGCTTTTCCAGAATGAAATCACACATATTCAGTAACCTTGTTTGTATATTTTTCTAACCTAATTCCACAAACAATTCAGTTCTTGATAATAGAATATTTCAATCATTGAAATCCATAAGACTCTGATAACAATTTAAAAACTGTCATATAAGGATCCTCTTTTTCTTCTTTCTATTGCATTCCTGTGAAAAATATATGTCTCTCATAAGTAACATTTATTAAAACAATAAGTTGCCAGTCATGCCAAACAAAACTGAGAGATTTTGTTTCTCTAATTCAACATTAACCCAGAAGGTGTTGATATTGAATATTGCTGTGGCGTCTTGTCTAGCAATTTTCAGGAATAAAGCTGCTTGAATTTTTTCAGTGAAAGGAAGGGAAAGGGAGAGGGAAAGGAAAGTTGTTTCACATTGTCAAAAGTTAGGTCCATAGGATGCTTTTTATTTAAATACAAAATGCAGCACTGGAACACATGGGAGTATGTACATGTTGCCTACACCTTCCCCAATCTCAGTTGCTTCCCCCCCACCCCCCATCGAGGTCTAACTTTCTGCCTCATCTGCCTTCCTTAATTTTTGGTAAGTTGCTCTATTTTTCTTTACTTGTTTTTCAGAAAATATGGTACTTGGCTTGAGTACAAGCTGAGCCCAATAAGGAACCCAATTCATATATTCCATTTTTTAAACTGAGGAATACATTTCTTTTTTTTTTTGTAATTCATATTTATATGCCACCCTTCTCCGGAGACTCAGGGCGGCTTACAATATTTGGAGCACAACCCAATGTGCTCAGCAATAGCCTTCATTCCATTGTATATGCCTGCTTATTACTAAGCGGCATTTTTACAAAGTCAGCTTATTGCCCCCAACAATCTTGGGTCCTCACTTTACCTACCCCGAGAGGATGGAAGGCTGAGTCAACCATGAGCCTGGTAGGATTCGAGCCTGCACTAATTGCAGGCAGCTGAAATTAAGTGCTAGGCATTTAACAGCCTGCACCACCAAGGCTCTTTTTAATTTCAGAGAAAGAATTCAGTATTGCTCTGTGAATGTACCTATAAATTTCATTTGATGACTCATTAGTTTTATTTTGGACTATATCTTTTTGGCCTGTCCTCATTTTGTTGGGGAAAAAATTTCTCTTTTTTTAAATGCATTGCAAGCAAGAAATGCAGACATAATAAAGGCTGAAAAACTTGTGATAAGATCTATTAAAGCATTTGAAATGCTTAGAAAGGAAAAAGATGTATATGGAAAAATAGTTGAATTAATTACTTCAGAAACCTTCAAAAATATAAAATTTTTAGAAAATCATCAATTTGTTGTGCTTCCTCAGGAAAGACTTTTAGAAAACATCATAATGAATTTGAATGAAAGACTAATGGATTGTGAACATTTAAAAACAGGTTGTAGCCAATTTCAAGACAGAAATAAATTACAATTTCTCAATTTTTGGGAGCCAGATTATTGGAATATTGTAGAAGTAGTAGTTCCATGGAAAGCAGCTGAAGAACAATTGCTCCTGTTTAGTGATATTTGTAATTACCAAATTAATATTAACGATTATCGAGATTTTGTAGAAAATGTTTTTAAAAATTCCCAGAAATATGCAATTCCTGAAAGTATTCAAAAAGTTACAAATATTGTCAGAACAATATTTTCAAAGATGAACATCATAAGTTCAGAGAAGTCACCTGTTTTCAATATAACAAACCTAATCACTATTAGTCTAATTGACCTATCTCAAAAGGAATGGGACACTATTCCTACAGTCAAAAAATGGTTAAGAGTACATCACACAGCTGATGATGCTCAAGTAAAACTGAAGAAAAGTGCAAGCAAGTATGCTAATAATACAGCAATTTGAAAATACCTTAAATAACAGTTTTATTGTTTTTTGGTCAGGTATTATCTAATCGTTTTTCATTAATATTGTAAAACTCTTATAACAAAATCTAGTTTTGTGTACCTCTTTTATTGTTCTTATTTAAGTAATAAACGCATGAAATAATAAACTACCTTTTGGTATATCTTTTCCATACTAAAACAGTCATTAGGGCAAAGAAGGGATGTCGAGTTGGCCATGCCCACTCAGTCACATGCCCACCTAGCCATGCCCACCTAACCAGTCATTACGGCAGAGAACCGGTTGTTAATTTATTTGAATCCCACCACTGAATTTGATATGAATCTTATTTTCTTGCCTGTATTCAGCAGTTACAGGACTTGACACAAGCACTGCTTTGGCTTCAGTTATTAATGTATGGTTTTGTGTAATCTATTCCTTTGATATGCAGAAATTATGTGAGATACAAATTTATGTTGGATGGGAAGGAAAGAGCAAGCAAGTCACACAAAAATAGTTGTACCCCTATTTTCAATTATGGCACATAGGCTAGTATGCCTAGTTTTATACCTTGTCATTCTACCTTAATTCAAGATTAGAGTATAGCTTGGGGCCAGGATCCAAATCCAGAGATTCTCTGCTATCTACCTATCACTGTGGCTGATCATTTGTTTATGAATCTGTAGAAAAACACAAGGATTTTAAAAGATGCACAATGTAAGTTGCAAAATGGTGGGAAGCTTTGAAGACATGCTCTGCTTCTATAAACCTTTGAATTAAATACCTGTTTGAAGTTGATTATGGTGCAGAAATGGTACCCTTTCTTCTAAGACTGAAGTAAAATATCCATATTACTTGGAGTGAATTAAAGTTTCTCTCAGGCTTACATTATGAAAGGAATTTTCTTTGGCAAGTGCTGAGGGAGAAGGCTACTATAATCTCTCTCCTATAGGATTGGCCAAAGGGTGCTCCAGGGAAAGTGAGGTCAATAGAAGTTAGTTTGAGGGTAAAGAAGTGGGGGTTTAAGCAGGTGACAACAGAATCAGGTAGTGAGTTCCAGACATTGACAACTCTGTTGCTGAAATTGTACTTCCTGCAATCAAATTTGCAGTGGTTTACATTAAGTTTATATCTGTTGTGTGCTCTTGTTTTGTTGAGGTTAAAGCTGAAATATTCATTAACTGGTAAGACATTGTAACATATGATTTTATGTACTATGCTTAAGTCCAATCTTAGCTGGTGTAGTTCAAGGTTGTCTATGCCTAGAATCTCAAGTCTGGTGGTGTAGGGTATTCTGTTGCGAACAGAGGAATGTGGTACTTGTTATGTATGCAGAGTTTAAAATGATTGGTTGTTGTTGTAAAGTGTTTGAAATCATTGGTTGTAAAAGTGCGGGAAAACCCTGCACTCTGATTGGCTGGCAGCCGTGGCAGCCGGCTATAAGTAGCCACCGCGGCTGAGCCATTCAGGTCCGTTCTGAGCTGAAGTCACAATAAACAAGAGCTGAAGCATCCGCATCTCATCTCTCTATGCAAACATAACACTGGCGACGAAGGTGGGATTTCCCCAAAGAGAAGACAACGCGGAACGAAGAAGAGCGAGATGGCTGCACTGAACACCCCCCCAGCCCCATTCGACCTGAAGAATGAAGACTGGGAGTCGTATGCAGATCGGTTTCAGATGTATTTAGAAGGAAACGATCTGGCCGCCATTTCTGAGCAGCGGAGAGGCGTTTTCTCACTTATTGCGGTCCTGCAGTCTTCAAGATGGCGAAGGCATTGGCTGGCTCAGCAGACGTGAAGGTAATGGCATGGTCTGATCTAGAGAACTTTTAAGGGCACACTACACACCCCAAGTATCGTGCATCATTAGGAGACACAAGTTTTATCGCCACGATCAGGGAGAAGACGAAAGCATCAATGACTTTGTGGCAAGTTTAAGGAGCATTGGGGGGGGCGTGTGAATTCAGCAGTTTAGAGGAGGCCATGCGTGATCATTTTGTATTGGGCCTTAAAGACAAGGTATTGCAGAGCAAGTTACTGATGAAACCCAAAATTATGCTGAAAGAAGTCATAGAAGAAGCATCTTCAGCAGAAGCCACCAAAACCTCAGCAGCAGCCATGAGGAAAATGAACAAGACTACGGGCCATTCTGATGGTGAAAAGACCACCACAACTCATTATGATGAACTTGAATCCGAGTCAGAATATAGTGGAGAAGAAGAAGGAATTAACAGACTCAGAATGGAGCAGAAATGAAATGACCTGGGAAGAAAGAGGCGAGATTTCCACTGCATAGGTTGTGGGGGAACCCACCCCCGCACTGAATGCAAATTCCTGGAAGCCATTTGCCTCCGTTGTGAAAAAAGAGGGCACATTGCAAGAGTCTGCAAATCATCCAGAACTCCACCCAACAGAAGGAAGTTTGTTGCAAACAACAAAGACAGAGAAGTCAAGCCAAACAACAACAGTGAGAGAATGAGGCACAGCACAGAAGTAAATGGAAAAAATTAAACTCATCGAACAGTAACTATTGGTCATTCCTCTTCACTAAACAACAGGAAAGTGCATGTCAAGGTATTTATTGAAGGAAGGCCTTGCCAAATGGAAGTGGACTCAGGTTCATACCTGTCCATGGTGTCATGGGACACAATTCAAAGACTGATACCAGACATTCAGAAGACTCACATCAAAAAACAAGCACTAACTCTTAAAGACTACCAAGGGAACAAGATTCCAGTAGTTGGAACAAGAGAATTCAACGTGAAATTCAAAGGCCACCAAGCGCTGCCATTGACCATCGTGGTAAAGATCACCCAAGCTTGCTGGGACTGGAGTGGTCCAACCACTGGGCATCAAGTAACTGGCATCAATCACGTGAGCAACACTGATTGTGAAGAATCCTTGAAGTCTGAATTTCCAGAGGTCTTCAGCGATGGATTAGGCAAGTACTTGGGGACCCCTATCACTTTTAACCTAGATCCCAAGGTACAACCAATCCGTTTAAAACCCAGAAGGGTACCATTTGCTTTGAAGGAAAAAATAGATGAACAATTAGATAAGTTAATAGCCCAAGGAGTACTAGAGCCCACAGACCACCCCAGATGGGAGACACCCATAGTCACACCAGTCAAGGCTGACGGTTCTGTGAGAATCTGCGGGGATTACAAGGGGACATTGAACCATGCGCTACAACAGAGCGTATATCCAGTTCCAGTGGTTCATCATTTATTACATCTCTGGGCTGGGGCACAGTCTTCACATAAATGGACCCTGGTCCAAGCATACCAACAGTTAACAGTAGATGATTTAACTGCAGAAGCCCAAACCATTGTAACCCAACGGGGTGCATTCAAATGCAAGAGGTTACAATTTGGAGTAAGTGTGGCGCCAGGCATATTTCAAAGCCTTATGGAAAGGATGCTACAAGGGTTACCTGGGGTGGTGCCCTATTTTGATGACATTTTAATTTCTGCTGAAAATGACATTCAATTACAAGAGAAACTCAGAGAAGTCCTGACCAGGTTCAGAAAAGCAGGGTTGAAAGTGAAAAAAGAAAAACGTACACTAAGAACTGACAAAGTAGAATTCTTGGGCTATATGATTGATAAACAGGGCATCCACCCCCAGAAGCCAAAGTCCAGGCAATAAAAGAAGCCCCAGACCAAAAATACAAAACTGACTTGCAAGCATTCCTGGGACTTGTTAATTTCTACCACATGTTTCTACCTCAGAAAGCAACCATTGCAGAACCCTTACATAGACTACTGGATAAAAAATCTGCATGGGTTTGGGGCAGAAAAGGAAGAGTCTGCATTTATCAATATCAAGAAACTAATAACTTCTGATTGTGTATTGATACAGTTTTCTGAGAATTTACCTGTAATATTAACTTGTGATGCATCCCCTTTTGGAGTGGGTGGGGGGTGCTGAGCCACTTGCTTCCCAGTGGAAGGGAAGCTCCCTTGCTTTTTACTCTCGCACTTTGACTAAAGCAGAGAGGAACTACAGTCAACTGGACAAAGAAGCTTTGGCACTCGTAGCAGCAGTCAAGAATTTCCACGAATACGTCTATGGGAGAAGATTCACCATTGTCAAAGATCACAAACCGCTGTTGGGCATTGTGGCAGGAGACAGACCAACCCTACCATCCTGTCACCAAGAATGCTGAGATGGACTGAATTTCTTGCTGCTTATTCATATAAACTCATTCATAGACCAGGAAAAGACATTGGGCATGCAGATGCTTTGAGTCGCTGCCCACTTCCTCTGCACACTGAGGACCCTGCTCCTGCAACTTACATATTTTTTCTAGAGACTGTTGCCAAGCTTCCAGTCCATGCTGCTACAATTGCTAGAGAAACTGCCAAGGACAGTTTATTGGCTCCTGTTGTAGGTTGGGTTAAAAAAGGTTGGCCACTACAAGATCTACCTCAGGTTTCCCAACCTTTCAAATCTAGACAAACTGAATTATCTGTCTTAAAGGGATGTATTTGTGGGGGTAACAGAGTGGTATTCCTGCAAAACTTCAAAAAGAGGTCTTGGAAATGTTACATGAGGGTCACCGGGTATTGTCAGAATAAAGGATTGGCCAGGAGTTATGTATGGTGGCCAGGTATAGACAAAATGGTTGAAAACTGGGTTGCATCCTGTCCAAATTGTCAGGAAACAAGGCCTGCCCCACCCATCCCCCATACAGGAATGGGAATGTCCTAGGGGCCCCTGGTCCAGGATTCATATGGATTTTGCTGGCCCTACCAGAGGCCACACTCTTTTTCATTGTGGTAGATGCATACTCAGATGGTTAGAGGTTATTCCCATGTCATCCACCACAGCTGAGGCTTTATCAGACAGCTTAAGAAACTTTTTGTAACGCATGGCCTACATGATGTGCTTGTTTCTGACAATGGTCCTGAATTTACTGCTAACCTTTTTGAATCATATCTAGCACAGGAGGGTATCAGACACACCCTTACAGCCCCTGGGCATCCTTCAACTAACGGCCGGGCTCAACGCATGGTACATTTTAGAGAAACTCTAAAGAGAAACTCCAACAATTGGGTCCAGGGGACATCACTGAGAAAGTTGAAAAACTACTCAGTATCCAACACATCACTCCTAACCCACCCACTAATTTAACTCCAGCCGAGTTTTTGATGGGTAGAAAACTCAGGTCTACCCTGGATCGCCTTTACCCCACTTACGCACCCAATGCACCATTAGATTCCACTAGCAAAACTTGCCAATTCTCAGTGGGTGATTTTGTTTATGCTAAAAACCTTGTAGGTGAACCATTGTGGATTCCTGCAGAGATAACCCAGGTTACAGGCCCCAGGTCTTACAGGGTTCAAACCGAGGATGGTGCCTTGTGGAGTAGGCATATAGACCAGTTACGGTCCAGACTGCCTCTGGAGCATCGCCCTTGCTCCTCTCTGGACTTCATCCACACAGCCTTTTCTAAGGGGGAAGGGGGAAATAATGGACGTAATGAGCATGTAAGAATCAACCCCATGTGTAACGAGCTTACACGACAGGAACCATCCCAAAACCTGTCACAGTCCCAACAACCATTTTTACAAATGGAGGGCTGCACATCATTACCAGACTTAAAGGATAACACTGGGTTGGAAATAGATTGGGAGGCGAGACCAGGTTGTAGTAACCAAACAGGTTCTACTAGTGCAAGAAATCCTAATAAGGGAATGTTGGCAGATACATTTCCTTCCTCACAAGTGAGATTCCCAAAACACCTGAACCACACGGGTCTCAACGTACCAGTAAGAGCCCCACCTATTTACAAGAGTATATTAGATAGATGGGGTTTGAGTATGGACCAAACCTATTGGGGAGGGGTGTTATGTATGCAGAGTTTAAAATGATTGGTTGTGGTTGTAAAGTGTTTGAAATCATTGGTTGTAAAAATGCGGGAAAACCCTGCACTCTGATTGGCTGGCAGCCGCGGCAGCCAGCTATAAGTAGCCGCCACGGCTGAGCCATTCGGGTCCGTTCTGAGCTGAAGTCACAATAAACAAGAGCTGAAGCACTCCGCGTCTCGTCTCTCTATGCAAACATAACAGTACTCTTCTGGTAAAATACTTCTGGACTTGCTCAATTGTATTTATGTCTGATATACAGTGCAGTTTCCAGACAGCAGAGCTGAATTCAAGTATTGGTCTAGCAAAGGTTTTGAATGCCCTAGTTTGCAAATCAGTATTACCAGAGGAGAAGCTTTGTAAAATTAAATTTACAACTCTTAAAGCCTTTTTGGCAATACTGTTGCAGTGAGCTTTGGCGCTTAGGTCATTTGATATGAGAACTCCAAGGTCCTTGACAGAGTGAGGGTCATCAACAAGGTCATACATGGGAATGCCCTGGCAGACCACTCGGAGGTTGCAGCTGGTGCAGAATGCGGCCGCGCAGATTGTGATGGGAGTAACCCGATACTCTCATATTACACCCCTCCTGCGTGAGCTGCATTGGTTGCCGGTTGCCCTCCGGGTGAGATACAAGGTGTTGATGCTAACATACGAAGTCCTCCATGGCTTGGGTCCGGGGTACTTGCGGGCGTGTCTTCTGCCAGCATTGCATTCCGATTGCTCTGTGCGCTCCCACAGACAGGGCCTCCTTGGGGTACTATCAGCTAGACAATGTCGGCTGGCAGCACCCAGGGGTAGGGTCTTCTCTGTGGGAGCACCCACCCTGTGGAATCAGCTCCCCTTGGGGCTTTGTTTGGCCCCAGACCTCTGTCCCTTCTGCCACGACCTGAAGACTTGGCTGTTTCAGCGACCGCCTGAAGACTGGGGCGTTGTTGGTTTTTTTTGGGTTGTTTCAGCATTTTTTATGGGTTTAGAGTTGGATTAGAGGGGTTGGGGTGGGTTTTGATTTTAATTGTATTTTTATGGGTTTAGAGTTATTAGACTTGTGATTTAATTATTTTTTAATTAATTTATTGTATTGGGGTTTTAAACTGTGAGCTGCCCTGAGTCCCTAGGGAGAGAGGGTGGCATACAAGTCTAATAAATGAATGAATGAATGAATGAATGAATGAATGAATGAATGAATGAATATCTGCCTAGCTTGTATTTGGTATATAGATTTTTTTACCAATGTGTAGGACAGATCATTTGTTGGTTGAGATTTGGAGTTGCCAACTGTTAGACCATTCAGACACATTATCAAGGTCTTTTTGAAGGACAGTAGCATTGACGGTAGTGTTGAATAGTTTTACATCATCAGTGAAGAGGGTGTAGTTGCTAATAAGGTGATCACAAAGGTATAGAGTGCAAAGAGTGTGGGTCCTAGAACTCTCCCTTGGAGGACACCGCTGATAACTGGTGCAGGGTTTGATAGGGCGTTCCCTATTTTTACTATTTGTTGCCTGTTTGACAGGAAGCCAGTAATCCACTTGTGAAGGGATCTGGAAATGCTGTAAGAATTTAATTTTAATAGTAGTTTGTCATGTACCACTGAGCCAAAGGCTTTGCAGAAGTCAATGTAAATTACCTTTATTGCTTTACTCTTGTCAAGTAGTGTAGTCCATATGTTTTTGCAGTGTAGAAGTTGCAGATTGCAGGACAATTTTTTCCTGAAACCAAATTGTTTATTGGAGAGTAAGTTGTTTGACTCTAGGTGGAAGGTAATGCATTGATTAATAATTGATTCCATAACTTTGCACATGACACAACACAATGAGATTGGTCTGTAGTTTTCAACCAGGCAGGGGTCACTTTTTTTGAAAATAGGGATGACCTATTACCATAAGTTTGGTAAGGAGCTGGTTCTGAATGATATCTCATATATTATGCTTAGGGGTTCTGTTATGGTAGTGGAGAGCTTTTTAAAGAAGAATGCACATAAGCCATCAAGGCCAATAGATAAGGATGGTTTTAGTTGGCATAGTGCATTTTCTACGTTATCTTCAGTAAAGTCAATTTGTAGTTCATTGCAGTTAGTTGTTGTACAATTAGGAAATGTGGGGCATGAGCCATTACTGTTTACAAAGACTGAACTGAAGAACATGTTGAAGAGGTTTGCCTTAACGGCTTAATCTCTATAGTCTTTCCCATTAGGACCTTTTAGGGGCAGGATGGTTTTTGAGTCTTTAAGTTTGGTGTTTTCAAAGTTATAGAAGGCACAGGTGGATTTTGTGCAAAAAGATTTCCCTCTTGCTTGCAGTGGTAATTGGTGCATTCAGCCTTTATCTGTCGGCATAAGGTGTTGTATCAGTTTTTAAAGTTAGCTACATATTTAGTTTGTTTTAATGCCATAAGGATTTTTTTTTAGATTGAAGTTTTCTTATTGTCTTAAGTGCTTCCAGAAATCCCACAGAGCATGCTAGAGAGCAGCTGAGAGTTTCTTGAGGCTCAACAGCTTCAGTGCAGGCTATAGGAAATCCTCCTTCAGCGTTGCTAACAGGTGAGCTTGATATTCAGTGCAGAAAAGCTCTTTTCATGTATTGGCTCTCCAATTACTTCTCAGTTCCAGATGCAAAGAAGGATGTCTCCTATTGCATGGCTTATTTTCCCCACCCCATCAGTAGATGAAAGTGGCATAGAAAAGCTCCTTTTGTATCCAACTAACTCTCCTGATGGTTAGTGACTAAGAGCGGCTAGCAATACAGAAAGTTGATTTCATGTGGCAGCGTTCTGCCACTGTTTCCAACTGAGCAGTGGTTGAGAAACAAGTTGGGAGATCCCAATGGCAAGAGAGAATACTCATCTCTTTCCATCTAAGGCAAGAGTGTAAAACTCACATTGTCATGGTGGCATCACATGATGTATTGGGACTTTTTTCCTCTTCGGTAAACAGGGCATGGGCATGGCCAGTGTGTGAGCATCCAACCCATGGGCCGGAAATTTGAAAGACTTGATCTAAGGCAGGGGACTGCAACCTTAAACACTGAAAGAACCATTTGGACCCATTTCCCACAGAAAAGAAAACACCGGAAGCCAATCATTTAACAACCGGTGTGACTGGGTGGGCATGCCCAACTCAATGTCACTCACTACCACCCTGCTCTGGAATATGGAGCGAGTCTTCATTCCCCCTCATTCCCCTTACCTTCTCAGGCCAGGTGAGGAGTGATGGGGAGGGGATGGGCAAGCCAGTGGTGGGATCAGCTGACAGGGAGCCACAGCAGAGGGGTGAAAGAGTCGTAAGTGGCTCCAGAGCTGCATGTTGCAGACCCCTGATCTAAGGAAACAGTAAACAAGCTCTTTCAAGGAATATTGCAGGAAAAGGTTGAGATAATTCATCTCCCCAGTGTTCTCTGAAATAGCTCCATGTGTGGGATTGAAAGCATCAAATTGGTGACCTCTCAGTAATTACAAGAAGTTTTTGCAGCAAAACTCACAGGTTTTTTTGGGTGGAGCCAGACCAAGAAGCTCAGTTTTGGTATTCTTATGTTTAGGAAGAAAGTGAATCAGTCACTTTCACACAAAGATGTTCATAGGACGACAAGAAGAACAAAGATGCACCATGACCAAAAACAACCCCATATCTACCTAAAGAGTGGGGCTTAGGTCAGGATGTCAGGATGCATGTTATTTCATGTTTATGCATAAAAAGCTGGAATTGTTTTATCAAAATTGTTCAAGGCTAATAGATAGTTTATAAAGCTACCTATTCCACAAACCTTTTTTCCACCAACCTTTTTTCAAATATCACAGATGATATTTGAGGACATGAAAAACGTATTTCTTTTGTTATAATTGTATGATCTAATAAGGACATGTGTGATAACTTATCTTGAATAGCCAAGTTAAGAAAAAGGTTATAATATTTCAGTATCAACATTCATAGTTACAAAAGCTTATTAAAGGCAGAAATCAGTTTTGTGGTAAAATTAAACTTGGACACAAACTTTTGATATATTTCTTATATCAATTTCTGAAATGACAATATCACAAGATGATACATGTAAGTGTCAAAATTAATTTTTTTGAGATGATAAAACAGATGTGACAATATATTTATTGGGCAAAACTGATGATGCTGTTTTCTATGGGACTGAAAATATTTGCATTCTATTTGCTGTAACAAATTAGGCTTTGGAATTAATGTGACATATTATCTCTCAAGTATTATTTCATTTTATACATTAGTAATGCAACATATTTACACAAAATATTTAAGATGCAATTATTCTTTATTTTGACTTGCCAGGTGTGCCTCGGTACTTCCCTATTGTGTTCTATGAACTGTGGCTGCAATTTTTTCCCCAGCAATGTTGTTTATTTTACTACATTCTATTCAAAATTACTCCTCTTCTGTGCACAGCTATTAGTAGAGTGTTGCCCATTCATAATGTCATCTGGTTTGTGCTGTTTTGATAATTGCCTTTGCTAGCTAATAAAGAAGGGAAAGAGGGAAGACAGCATAATAATAAAAGTGAAAATGCTCTCCAAAACCACTTGGAATGGCTCAGAAAAAATGTACTGTAGCGTTGCACATTATTAGATGTGTGAGTCATTATGTATTCCTACTGCCAAAAACTGCACAGATAATACAAGCTAAGGCAGACATGCTAATTATTTCCATTCATTAAGTATGCAGATAGCTACGTATGGACAATCCCATCCCCAAAAGATTAGTTTTCAATAAAAGCTTTGCAGACTTTTTTTTTCATGTACATATTTCTTTTGGTATGTGTGTTTTGTTTTAGAACAATGTCTTTTCATGTTTTAAGGAACCCATAATGACTTGAAAAACTATTACTGACTTGAATGCAACCTGGGTATCTGATTAATGAGAATGATACAGAGAAATGTCATTGCCAGCTAGGTCTGTCAAGGTTGCAAATACACAGGAAGAAGAAAAAGGAATGTCCTTATACTGAATAATGGTAGTTTAATATTCTATTGTAGTTTAATATTTATACAGCAGAAGTTCTCTTTTGGATGTGACCTTACTGTGATAAATTTTATACAAACACATGCAAAAACTCTACTTTTCACCAGATGAGCCTTAAAACATATTTTACAATGGCAGGCAAACAGCCTACTGACAGGAATAACTCAAAAGGCTTTTTCCCAGATGGAAAAACACTTCACCTGGATAGATATGCATGTAGCCACATACACACAAAAAAAGAGAGAAAGAACACTTCCTCTTTCACAAAGATGAACTATCATTATGAATTAGTATGAAATTAGTATTGTTTAGAACTTATTAGAGTTTACTTAATCCCACCTGTATTATTTTTATAAATGACTCAAGGCAATAAACACATAAAATTCCTTCCTTCTCCTCTTTTACCTACAACGACAATCCTGTGAGATGAGTTATAGTAACTAATGCCAGCGATGATGCCATCAAGAAAAATATGTCACGTGCCAGAAATATATAATAATATTGGCACCTTCTAGACAGTGTGGACTTTAGAATTCTCCAGCTAGCAGGGCAATCGCTGGGAATTCTGAGAATGGAAGTCTACATATCTAGAGCAAGCCTATTTTGGAGATGGTTGGTTAATTAATAAGTGAAAAGGAAGTTTATTTTTGAAACTTTGATTCATTTCCGCAAAGCAAAATATATTGAAAGTTGAGGTTTTCTCATTTCAGGGTGGATTTGAGACTGTTGTACATATTTGGCATCACCAACAACCTCCTGTTTATCCTTAAAAATATTTTTAAATGTTGGTAAGAAATATCTTTGTAGTCTCAAGAGAAGGGAGATTAATTTATCCTATAGCTCAAGGGTATAATTCAATTTAAGAAGAAGCAAACAAAATAACCATCAAATTATATGCAGTTTTAATTATATTTTTCAGTAAATAGACAGAACATTATTTGGGGTAAATCCTTATACTAAAAAAACAACAACAACATCACACATTAGCTAAACAAGCAAAATCCTTTAGGCTATATTACTATAAAGCACTTAGAGAGGCTATTATAGTGATTCTAGCAAATTGAAATCTATTGACATCAAAAATATAAATTAAACGTTTGGGCTTTCAAGTACCTCAATGGACTTTAATGACTACAGAGATGGGTTTTCTTAAAATTTTTTTGAGGAACATGTTGTCTGAAAAAGACCCAAGAGAAGAAATATTATTCCTTCACTATAAGAAAAAAGAAAACAGGAAACAGATTAAAAGTTACATAACTCTTTGATGGCAAGACGGATTAGCAGAATCTTGTAGAATTCAGTAAAAGAAGATATATTGTCCCAATGTGCTGACTTATGCAGACAAATGGTACTAACTTAATATAAGGAATGCCACCTATCCCAAAATATGAGCTCAGAATGTTTACACATAAAGACACACAGCTTTAGGAAAAAAATAATATACAGATTGGTAATGGCCCATGTAAAATGGTTCTTGGTATTAAAATTAGAGCTGATCAAAAGCATTTTAAATTGGATTAGAAATATAATTTCTAAATAACAAGAAGTAATAATTCCATTCTATTCTGCACTGGTGAGACACTGTCTTAAGTATTATATCTAATTATGGTTTGTAAAAAGGATCCAAACAAATTGAAAGCAAATAATGAGTGTGTATGGGAGAATGGGTTGAAATCCAGAAAAGATACTAATAGATAAAAAGGATGGTCAATTTGGGATTTGAAGTGATCCCTGTTCCTTCAAGGATTGTATTCCTTCAGAAAGAGTAAGTTCACAGTTTCTTGAATCTTTCACCCTAGATTTGCAAGTGGAATCTGTGACAAAAAGTATGTTTTGCATAATATGGTATGGAACAAATTGCAACAAGTTGGATCCAGTAAATAGCCTATCCTTTTTTGAGAACTTCAATATGTTATGTAAAGAGCTATCCTTGAAATATTTTTTTAATTTGCAATTTATAGAAAATGCAGTGTCGGACAATTACAGGAATCACAAGATACCTGTACTGAAAGGTTTGAGTTGCCTATCAGGGGCTGATCTTTAAAATCCTTAAGGCCCAAGTATCTGTTAGCCTCATTAGGCAGACAGACAGGAAGTACAAAGAAAACTACTAGCTCTATTTAATTGTAAGGCTACAGTAACATAATCTTGCAAGTCTAAAAGTACATTTCTCCCCTGTTGCCTTTACATCTCAAGGAACTAGAGAGGGTCCTTTCTAAAATGTTGTTTTGCTCATATTCCTTTACAGATTTTTCTCTGATCATTGTTGTGGTTGCAGCTCTTTCCTCTGTCTCCAAAGGTCATTCCACATGACATTATATCATCTTCCTCTGACTGTATAAACCTCACTATTTAGATCAGAATCTGCTTGGAAGATATACCCTGAAGTTGTTGGGGTACTTTGGAGTAATGGGTTCCACATGTGTAATGTGCATTGAAGAAACAGAATGACAATGGGTGAGCAAAAAATCAATGGAAGCAGGAAGACTTCTGACTTTCTATTGGCTTCCCCATTCAGGTTCCATGCAGCAACCTGGCAGTGGATATCAGAAAATTTCCCTTCCCTTCCTGTGGCCAGTGTGGGAGGAACATAGTGAGACTGGTATAATGGTAGAAAGTTAACTAAATGTGAAGTGTTATGTATGTAGGTTTAAATGTTATTGGTTTATTTGAATTGGTCTTGTAAAATGTCAAATGGTATTGGTTTAAATAGTGCGGGAAGAAACCCTGCACTCCCATTGGCTAGCAGCTACGGCTGCCGGCTATAAGAGGCAGCCGTAGCCTTACCCGGACGGGTCCACTCGAGCTGTTGTCATTAATAAAGTCTTTTGCTGGAATTCCTCGCGTCTGACTCTTCATGCAAACTTAACACTGGCGACGAAGGTGGGATTTCCCTGAAGAGAAGACGACGCGAGAACAAGCAACTGAGCGAGATGGCTGCGCTGAACACCCCCAGCACCGTTCGATCCGGCGACGGAAGACTGGGAATCGTATGCAGACCGGTTCCACATGTTCCTGGAAGGGAACGATCTCGCCGGCATCCCGAGAGACGGAAGAGGGCGGTCTTTCTCACACACTGCGGTCCGGCAGTTTTCAAAATGGCGAAGGCGTTGGCGGGAGCAGCAGAATTGAAGGTAATAGAATGGCCCGAATTAGAAAGACTTTTAAGAGCCCATTACGCCCACAAGTATCGTGCCTCATTAAGAGACACGAATTTTACCGTCGGGATCAAGGGATAGCGAGAGTGTAATGACTTCGTGGCAAGTTTAGGGACATTGGGGTGCTTGTGACTTTACCAACGTAGAAGAGGCCATGCGTGATCGGTTTGTTTTGGGCCTTAAAGATAAGATCTTACAAAGCAAACTGTTAATGAAACCAAAAATCACGCTTAAAGAGGCTATTGAAGAGGCTGTTTCAGCAGAAGCCACCAAGTCCTCAGCTGCGGCCATGAAAAAGATTAACAAGGCCTCGAGCCAGGCCTCAAGCCATTCTGATGGGGAAAAATCCTCAACAACTCATTGCAAACAAATAGACTCTGATTCGGATAGCAGTGAGGAAGAAGAGGGGAATTTTAAGCTCAGAATGGAGAAGAAAAGAAAAGACTCTGGAAAAAACAGGCAAGGATTCGTTTGCAGAGGATGTGGGGGGGGCCACCCCCGCACTGAATGCAAGTTTTTGACTCCATTTGCCTACGTTGTGAGAAACGGGTCATATAGCCAGAGTCTGCAAATCATCCAGAACTCCACCATTCAGGAAGAAACTTCCTGAGGAAGATTTTAAGCCCAACAATTTAATGGAAAAATGGGGCGAAATTCAAAAGCAAATGGCAAGAGTGAAACTCACCAAACAATATCCATTGGTCATTCTTCACATTTAAATAGCAGAAAAGTACATGTGAAGGTGTTTATTGAAGGGAGACCGTGCCACATGGAAGTGGACTCAGGCTCTTATTTATCTATGGTGTCATGGGACACTATACACAGACTCTTTCCAAGAATTCAGAAAAACATTTCCAGAAGCAAGCACTGACCCTCAAAGACTACCAAGGGAACAAGATTCCAGTAGTTGGAGCGAGGGAATTCAACGTGCAGTTTAAAGGCCACACCAAACGTTTGCCACTGACCATCGTGGACAAGGATCGCCCAAGTTTGCTGGGACTTGAGTGGTTCAAGCCACTTGGCATCGAGGTGACTGGCATCCATCACGTGAGCAGTTCTGACTGGGAAGAGTCCTTGAAGTCTGAGTTTCCAGAGGTCTTCAGCGAAGGACTGGGCAAGTATATGGGGACCCCTATTGCTTTCAGTTTAGACCCCAAGGTGCCCCAATTCGTTTAAAGCCCAGGAGGTTCCATTTGCTTTAAAGGAAAAAATTGATGCACAATTAGATAAACTCATCGCCCAAGGGGTTTTGGAACCTACTGACCACTCCAGATGGGAAACACCCATAGTCACACCAGTCAAGGCTGATGGGTCAGTGAGAATCTGTGGTGACTACAAGGGACACTTAACCATGCGCTGCAGCAGAGCGCATACCCTGTACCTGTTGTGCATCATCTGCTCCATTCCCTTGGCAGGGTACAGTATTTGCTAAACTGGACTTAGCTCAGGCATATCAACAATTAACAGTTGATGATGCCACTGCAGAGGCACAAACAATTGTGACTCATAGAGGTGCCTTCAAATGTAAAAGACTACAATTTGGAGTAAGCGTGGCACCTGGCATTTTTCAAAGTCTTATGGAAAGAATGTTGCAAGGACTGCCAGGGGTAGTGCCTTATTTTGATGATGTGTTAATCTCTGCTGAGAATGACACTCAGCTTCAAGAGAGACTCAGAGAAGTCCTTACCAGATTCAGAAAAGCAGGTTTGAAAGTCAAGGAAGATAAATGCACTCTCAAAACAGACAGAGTTGAATTCCTGGGGTACATGATTGATAAACAGGGCATCCACCCCACTGATGCCAAGGTTAAAGCGATCAAGGAAGCCCCTAAACCTCGTTGCAAGTCAGATCTGCAAGCCTTCCTTGGCCTTATTAACTTTTATCACATGTTTCTACCTCACAAAGCATCTATTGCTGAACCCTTACATCGTTTACTTGATAAGAAGGCTGCTTGGATCTGGGGGCGGAAGGAACAGTCAGCATTTAACAGTATTAAGAGACTAATCACGTCTGATGCTGTGTTGATTCAATTCTCTGAGAATTTACCTGTTGTTCTGACTTGTGATGCATCCCTTTTGGAGTGGGAGGGGTTTGAGCCACAGGCTTCCCAATGGCAGGGAAGCCCCAATTGCATTCTACTCTCGCACGCTGTCCAAAGCAGAGAGGAACTACAGCCAATTGGACAAGGAGGCTTTAGCAGTTGTTGCAGCTGTTAAGAAATTTCATGAATATCTGTATGGCAGGTCATTCACCATTGTTACAGATCACAAACCTTTGCTTGGCATCGTGGCAGGAGACAAACCTACACCTATTATCCTGTCACCAAGAATGCTGAGGTGGACTGAATTTCTTGCAGCCTACTCCTACAAACTGATTCACAGGCCTGGCAAGGACATTGGACATGCTGATGCACTGAGTCGTTGCCCACTACCTTGCCACAAGGAGGACTGTGAACTTGAGACTCACACCTTTTCCTGGAGACCGTTGCTAAGCTTCCAGTCCATGCTGCTGAGATTGCCAGAGAATCTGCCAAAGATGCTGTGTTGGCACCTATTATGGGCTGGATTAAAAAAGGTTGGCCTCTTCAAGATCTACCTCACTTTGCCCAACCTTTCAAATCCAGGCAAACTGAATTATCTGTATTAAGAGGATGTATTTTGTGGGGTAACAGGGTGGTTATTCCTGCAAAACTGCAAAGGGAGGTTTTGGAAATGTTACATGAGGGTCATCCTGGGATTGTAAGGATGAAAGGTTTGGCCAGGAGTTATGTATGGTGGCCAGGTATTGACAAAATGGTTGAAAACTGGGTTGCCTCTTGTCCCAATTGCCAGGTAGTCAGGCCTGCCCCACCTCACGCCCCCACACAGGAATGGGAATGTCCTAGGGGCCCATGGTCTAGAATCCACATTGATTTTGCAGGCCCTACAAGAGGGCACACGTTTCTAGTAATTGTAGATGCATACTCCAAATGGCTAGAGGTTATTCTCATGACTTCTACTACTACTGAGGCTGTTATCAAGCAGCTCAAAAAGCTCTTTGTAACCCATGGGTTACCAGATGTCCTTGTCTCTGACAATGGCCCTCAATTCACGTCTAACATTTTTGAATCCTTTCTAGCTCAACAGGGCATCAGACATGCCCTTACAGCCCCTGGCACCCTTCGCCAACGGCCGGGCTGAACGTATGGTACGCTTTACCAAAGAAAAGCTTCAGCAGCTGGGTCCTGGGGACATCACTGAGAAGCTTGAAAAGCTTCTTAGTGTTCAGCACATCACTCCTAGCCCATCAACTAACTTGTCCCCAGCAGAGTTGTTAATGGGCAGGAAACTTAGGTCTTCCCTTGACCGACTTCATCCCACTTATGCACCCAATACACCACTGGATTCCACTTCCAAAGTTCGTTCTTTTAGTGTGGGAGATTCTGTCTATGCTAGGAACCTTACAGGTGAACCTTTGTGGATTCCTGCTGAAATAACTCACATCACTGGCCCTCTTTCTTACAGGGTTCAAACAGAGGATGGCCTCCTCTGGAGCAGGCACATTGACCAACTTAGATCCCGGTTCACTCAGGAACATCGCCCTGTCTCTCTCTAGGTCCCTCACCTGATGTCTCTTCTAGGGGGAAGGGGAGGAACAGGAGGAATATCAGCAAACAGGAATCAACCCTTTGTGTAACGAGCCATTGCGACAGGAACCATCCGAACCCTGTCACAATGCCAAGATCCATCCTTAGAAGTAGAGTCATTACGACAGGAACCATCCCGAACCCTGTCACAATGCCTAGATCCATCCTTAGAAGTGGAAGATTGTACATCACTACCAGACTTGGGTGTTGACATTGGAATGGAGATGGGTTGGGAGGAGAGACCAGATTCTAACAGTCTAACAGGGTCTTCTTTCACAGGAAGTCCTAACAGGGAAATGTCAGCAGACACATTTCCCTCTCACTGGGTGAGAACAATAAAGATTCTGAACCACGAAGGTCTCAACGTACACGTAAGAGCCCCACCTATTTAAAGGAATACATTAGATAGGTTGGGGTTTGGTATGGACTGAACCTAGTGGGGAGGGGTGTTATGTATGTAGGTTTAAATGTTATTGGTTTATTTGAATTGGTCTTGTAAAATGTCAAATGGTATTGGTTTAAATAGTGCGGGAAGAAACCCTGCACTCCCATTGGCTAGCAGCTACGGCTGCGGCTATAAGAGGCAGCCGTAGCCTTACCCGGACGGGTCCACTCGAGCTGTTGTCATTAATAAAGTCTTTTGCTGGAATTCCTCGCGTCTGACTCTTCATGCAAACTTAACATGAAGTATCATGGGTCATCTATCCAAACTCTTAAGCTTTTTACCTGTCTACAAGTTTTTTTTGTAGAGAGCAGACTTTACTTTTAAAGCAGTAATAGTTTGTATTTCTTAAATATTATTGATTTTGGATGTTATCATTATAGTCTTCCTAATAACTGTGTATTCAGCATCAGCTCTGGCTGCAGGATATTTTTGGGCTGATTTATTTCAGGAGCTCATAATGTTGATTATATTTTTTTCTATCTATGCTTGAAAGTGCTTTAACAGAAGTTTACTGTGTAGGCTAGTGTTGAAACTCATTGCCAAGTAGTTGAATGTTATACTTTAGACAGAAATTCAGTGTATTGTAGTAGCAGTCAAGGTCTGGAAGACCCAAGATTTCAAGAAATACCAGTTGCCTTCAGTCAAGAACTGGTGGGACCAGAAAATAGACAAAGCAATAGAAAATAAAGAAACTGAAGTGCTCTGGGATTTTAGAATACAAACAAACCAGAAGCTGCCTCATAATACCCCAAACTTAATATTGCTAATAAGGAAGATAAAAGGTCTGAATAGTGGATGTTGCAGTACTAAAGACAGCAGAATAGAAAGAGAAATGCCTGCAAATAGAAGTACAACTATTCAAAACAAAGCAACGTAATAGGAGCCTTGGGCATAATCCCAAAACATCCAGAGCACTACTTGATCACTATGGGCACTGACAAAATCACCATCAGTCAACTGCAAAAGGCAGCTTTACTTGGAACAGCTTACATCCTACAAGAATATTTTAACACAAACAGCAACATTGGATCAATGGATTAAAATGCCAAATCCAGCTTAAACATCTGTCCAACCAACCATAATAAAACTCGTGAACCCTAAGTTTGTGAAAGCTCATGTGCATACATGATAAACATTTGCTATATTATATATTATAAGATTTATTATATATTATATATTATAAGATTTACATACAAATAGAATTTTTTATTTTCTATAATAATATATCTGTATCTATATTTTAAAATGCAGGTAGACCTTGACTTATAACTTCATTGTTATAATGGCACTGAAAATAGTCATGACTGTTGCTGCATTTTCATGGTCATGTGATCAAAATTTGGATGCTTGGCAACTGGTGTATTTACAACAGTGTTTCAGGCTCACATGATTGCCATTTATGATCCTGCCAGAGAGCTTCCAACAAGCAAGTCAATTGGAGAAGCCTGGTTTACTTAGCAACTGTGTGATTTACTTAACAACTGCAATGACTTGCTTAATCATGGCAAAAAATTGGGTGTGATTCACTTGAAAACTTCCTTGCTTAGAAATTCTGATCCCAATTTTGCTCCTAAGTCAAGGACTACCTGTAGTCAACTATGGTTTAGATTATCTCTCCCTATAGAATTAAATGCAATGGTTTCCTTCAGTATGGCCACTGAATATCTGCTTCATAGATAACATGGTATTCCAGTGGAATTTATTATACTTTAATGTGGAATTTATCAATTTCAGGTAATGCTTTGTGTTCAAACTTCTTCATCAATTACTATGCAACAAAACTATAAATAAATCTTGGTATGACATCTAAAACTGTTGCTGAATACTATCAATGGACAATGTATCATCTTCATATCAAAAATAATCAATGTTTTAATTACTTACGTATATCATATCACTGTAGAATGATAGTTAATTATAAAGTCTTCTTGCTGGAGTAACAATAAATATACAGTATACTAAAATATAATTGAATGTAGAAAGAGTGTCCAATGTATATACCATTTTTTGAATGAATTCTTAATATATTGTCTTAGGTTTCAGATCAATAATTTGTTCCTCTGCAGCATTTTGGCATAATATACTTGCTATTATTCTTAGAATTATATATGAAAATCATTAGGCTATTTGACTATCAAGTCCTCAGTGAACTCTGTAAAACCTGCTTAACATCATGCTAGAAACAAGTTGGAAGGTATCATATTTCATTGAAAAATCAATGGACTACTGTGCTTGAAATTTTGGGGTTCTTTTTTCAAAATTGTACAGTAATCAAAATCTACTAGAAAATCATGTGCATGAAAAGAATGAGCCTTCTGCTGATTGGCATGTTAAATGGTACATATAACCAATACCTTTTTAATGCTTCATTTCTTCAGTAAAAGCTCAGAACTCCAGATGCTTCCAGTAATTACAGAACTATTGTCTGAGATAATAGCCACACAATTCTCAAAGCTGTATAAAATCTGATCCTTATTTTTCAATGGCCTTGGCTCTATATTCAGCATCTATTTATTGGAGACATATCCAGAAAGTGAGTCCTCACTGAGTCTTCAAAGTCTTGTAAGTGTGACAAAAGAATCTGAACTTCTATTTGTATTCTATGAAAAATATTCTTTGTCTTTTAAATCATTTAAATCATAAATGTAGCAATTGCTTGGTAGTGTGGATTGGACCAAGATCTCATCACTATTCAAAACATTTTAATTTTGTTTTTTTTAAAATCTGCATTTGTCCTATGTGTGGTAGTTCCATACCTCTTCAGTTAAAGAATCTCATTATAGAAAGTTAAAAAATCACAAGCATATATTTTACAAAATTCTTTATAACTTCCCCACTGAATACAAAATTCCTTATAAATTCCTTGCTGAATACAAGGAATTGAATGTTATTCCATAGTGTGTTTGTTTGGATTCCTGCTTTGATACAATAGAAGAACAAGATGCTGAAAATACTATTTTAAATAAAGGAGCATGTTGCTGTATTTGGATGACTACTAATTATAGAAAATAATTGTTAAAAAAATAAAACACCAACAACAATAATTATAGGACTTTCAAAGCTTAAAAGGAAGTGATGGGACTTGCAAAACTTCAAAGGTTCAGTTTGTGAAGTTTCATGAAATTTCTGGGTTCTAAAATCAAAGCAAATTTGCTACATGCCATCACTTGTGATGTTCCTTCACATATATTATTACACTGTAAACTCTACAGAGACATCTAGTCCTGTTTATATTCTGCCTGTAACATGTACATTTCCAGGAAGGAATGTCTGTCTGTCTGTCTGTCTGTCTGTCTGTCTGTCTGTCTGTCTGTCTACAGAAATTGACAGATGATGAGGGAGATAAAATGACTAAAGGAAGAAAATTGTGTGGTGTCTTTGAGGAAAGAGTTGTGTTGCCTCCATGGCATAACTTTCTTTGCCAACTTGGAGTGCAATCATTTTGCCTGGGCTCAATAAATAATTCTCCCTGTTATTAGAGCCTTCCAAATATTTTTCTGCTCATGAATAATAATTAAGATAGCTTCAGGCTACTTTCTCTTGTATGTACACTGCTGGAGGTTTCCTGTAATCAGGAAAAACCTCCAAACAATTAAAAATATCCATGGCAATGATAATTAAATACTAAATTTTAAACAATATAGATAACAGCAACAATCACAAAACTAAATACTATGACCAAAATATTAAACAAAAAGATGTATAGTAATTCTATCAAATATAGTCATAGAATGGTTGAGATTTATCTTAAATAGCTTTTGAAATGTTAAGAGGCACTGCACAAGACTGAATATTATTATTTTAAAATATTGTCTAATATTATTTTTAATAGTTTTAATGTTTGCATTTTTGTGTGAAATTTCTTTGCCTTCAGGATATTCAAAGGATTGGCTGGAAATGTGTTTGAAAAACAAAATGGCATTGTAAAAATCATGTCTTAATGAAACTGTTGTTAAAAAGTTTGTAATAGTATGTATGACATGCAAATTGTTTATTTAGGATGGTTAATTTGACTAATTTTCTGCAGCTAAGTATTCTTTCTAAATGTTATGCTATATATATACTTGATTTAGTAACCATTGAGAAACATAGTGTTTTAATGAAATAATTGGAAAAACGGAACTACTGAAAACATAGTGCATCTTGGCAGCTTGTGGAGATAGGGGTTTTTTTTATAAGAGGCATATAAATCAAACTTTATCAATAGTGATGGGAAGGCAGGTGAATTAAAGTCCATGAGGTAAGTAAAATGGCATACAGCTTTTTGAAAGAACTAGGTACCATCTGTCAAAATCCGCTTCTTAAATAATCCTCTCTGATCAATAACAAGGTAGTTTTGAAAAACAAATAAACCAAATTGAATGCCATCTATACCAGGATGCAATCTAAATTTCACAGCAATCAGTTCTGGCAATTCATCAAGAGGAAAGTCAGACATTAATAGTCAGAATGTACTTCTGAAAGCTCTGTTATTTTACCAGAATGAAAAAGTGAATGAGTTAGAAAAATTCTAACAAGATAGGGGGTCTGAATTATTAAAATTCCAAATGGGAATAACTTTTCTCATCAACTGAATATCACAAATTCAGGAAAATGGTCTAATTAACAGAACTTAACTAGGTAAAATTGAGTAATGCAATGGTTTTGGAATGTCATAGAAAAAAAAATCTTCCACTTAAAGAATTCTCTTAAATCTGAATGACACATTTTGATAATGAAAGTTCAGAAAACTTAGTTGGGATTGATTTACTCGAAGGAAAGCCTGAAATACTTATTCAGTGTGGAGTAGATGGTTGCATGTGCTAGGGATTTTACACTTGACAAGTCAAAGGAGGTGGGCCAAATCTGCCTTGTAGAACATTCTGACCCCCGAAGTTTCAGTCCCAGCCCAAGAATAACACAGACCAATCCAGCCAAAGTTCAGTTTTCATTGCTCATATGATATAGCCAGAATCTTGCAGAAGTAAACTTATACTAATCTCTCCCTGGGATTCTAAGGAGTGGCTATCCTAAGTCTGCCTCTGATCAAGCTTAGGACTGAGATGTCTCTTGTTTTTCCCTGTCTTCTGCCATCCTGGGAAACTGCCACATTACTGTAGTCCATCATATCATCTCTCTCTTCATACGCACAATCCATCACAAAGGTGAGGTTATCTCCATGCTTGTTATTGTTCTGAAATTCCCTCAAGACCTAGCTATATCAGCAGGCCTGGGGGCCCAGGGCCCAGTGACATTTTAAAATGACTCTACTATTGCCAGTATCTACTCTCTCTCTGTCCAGTGGCTCTTGTTAGGATTCACTGGCATCTTACTTGGGGCTCACAGAGGAGCATCCAACCTTGGGGTTTGTTAGAGCCTTGGAAATGTTTCCCCTGCCTTTTAAACTTCATTAATCATATCCTCATTTTAACTGCCTTCTATTGGAATACAATATTTATATGGTTTTTATCTTTTAATTATACACTACACAGAGTCACTCTGTGCGTGACATGGGCAGTCTCTAAATTTAATAAACAGACAAATACAATGGTAATGTTAAAGGCTTTACTAGTTAAAAAAGCATCAGTCTGAATCCTACATTTACTGCCACACTCCTGGTTAGAACTTGGTTCACAACATATAATTCTGTAGTTAGAATATTATTGAACTAGATACATATACAGGTGAAACTCAAAAAATTACAATATCGTACAAAAGTTCATTTATTTCAGTAATGCAACTTAAAAGGTGAAACTAATATATGAGATAGACTCATTACATGCAAAGCAAGATAGTTCAAGCTGTGATTTGCCATAATTGTGATGATTATGGCTTACAGCTCATGAAAACCCCAAACCCACAATCTTAGAAAATTAGAATATTACATGCAATCAATAAAACAAGGATTGTACATAGAACAAAATCAGACCTCTGAAACGTATAAGCATCTGTATGTACTCAGTACTTGGTTTGGGCCCCTTTTGCAGCAATTACTGCCTCAATGCGGCGTGGCATGGAAGCTATCAGCCTGTGGCACTGCTGAGGTGTTATGGAAGACCAGGATGCTTTAATAGCGGCCTTCAGCTGTTCAGCATTGTTCGGTCTCATGTCTCTCATCTTTCTCTTGGCAATGCCCCATAGATTCTCTATGGGGTTCAGGTCAGGCAAGTTTGCTGGCCAATCAAGCACAGTAATCCCTGGTCATTGAACCAGGTTTTGGTGCTTTTGGCAGTGTGGGCAGGTGCCAAGTCCTGCTGGAAAATGAAGTCAGCATCCCCATAAAGTTCATCTGCAGAAGGAAGCATGAAGTGCTCCAAAATCTCCTGGTAGATGGCTGCATTGACCCTGGACTTAATGAAGCACAGTGGACCAACACCAGCAATGACCAAATCAGGATAGACTGTGGAAACTTCACACTGGACTTCAAGCATCTTGCAGTCTGTGCCTCTCCATTCTTCCTCCAGACTCTGGGTCCTTGGTTTCCAAATGAGATGCAAAAGTTGCTCTCATCAGAAAAGAGGACTTTGGACCACTGAGCAACAGACCAGGTCTTTTTTCTTTAGCCCAGGTAAGATGCTTCTGATGTTGTTTGTTGATCAGGAGCAGCTTGACAAGAGGAATACGACATTTGAAGCCCATGTCCAGGATCCATCTGTGTGTAGTGGCTCTTGGTGCACTGACTCCAGCCTCAGTCCACTCCTTGTGAAAGTCCCCAACACTTTTGAATGGCCTTTTCCTGACAATCCTCTCCAGGCTGTGGTCATCCCTGCTGCTTGTGCACCTTTTTCTTCCACACTTTTCCTTTCCACATAACTTTCTATTAATGTGCTCTGATACAGCACTTTGGGAACATCCAACTTTTTTTGCAATTACCTTTTCCTCCTTATGGAGGTGTCAATGATGGTTTTCTGCACAACTGTCAGGTCAGCAGTCTTTCCCATGATTGTGATTCCTACTGAACCAGACTGAGAGACCATTTAAAGGTTCAGGAACCCTTTGCAGGTGTTATGGCTTAATTAGCTGATTAGAGTGGGACACTTTGAGCGTAGAATATGGCACCTTTTCACAATATTCTAATTTTCTGAGATTGTGGATTTGGGGTTTTCATGAGCTGTAAGCCATAATCATCACAATTATGGCAAATCACATCTTGAACTATCTTGCTTTGCATGTAATGAGTCTATCTCATATATTAGTTTCACCTTTTAAGTTGCATTACTGAAATAAATAAACTTTTGCATGATATTCTAATTTTTTGAGTTTCACCTGTATATATCTATATGCACAGATTTGAGAATCTTTTTCATTCATAAACTACAATTATATACATCAGGGTTTGTTAAAATGAATCAATGTAAGTTATATTAATCACAAACTGTTTAAGTCCCAGTATTTTCAATGTAATTAGAATTAAGATACGTGCTGAAAAAATCAGAAACTGAATCCTGTCATGCTCTAAGTTTGTCTATTTAGGTACAATCTGATCTCTGTCAAAAACATTCCAATCTGCTTAGCTGCACACAGAACAGGGAAAATATGAGTTTTGGGCTTAGCTGTAAAGGATGGAAAAATTTAACAATCAGCTGTCATGAACCAGATTGAACTAGCTAGATGTCTACACTTTCTCTTCACCTTCATTATATCTTAGCATTATCAAGTACAGTATTGCCAATTCTTGAAATTAAATGGTAAACAATCATGAAGCAGGTCAACAGGCAAAATTTGGGAGTTGTGGTGGAATGGGGGAATAGAAAATAGAAAATTGAGAGGCTGGGTGCAAATAAAAAGCCATAAACTAAAGCCTTCATTTGACAGCTGGGTTGAGATTTTAAAAAATTCCATCACTTTTTTCCCCTAGTGATATGAAAAGTGTTTGGCACATGCAACCAATTTTCTCTCTTTGATTGATAACATATTTTGTTGACCTAATTAAATATGAATAAATTAACACATCATAGCAGCTAGTTTTGTTTTAAGCCTAAGAAATTTCAAGATTCATGATCTTTTCTGAAAATATTTTCCTCAACATTTATAGTGATATTAATAAATTAATAATATTTTATAAAGAGAAACTGTTTTGGAAATCTGTTTTTCAGATAACTGAAGACACAGTTCAACAGCCTGTTAAGTGAGACCCCTCTATCATCACACCTTTTCATCTTCAAAGTATCTCAAGGGAAGATTTCTCAAAAGAAAATGATCCAGTTATAATGGAAACTGTCAGTACTGCAGAAAACAGACATGCAGATAACAGTTTGGAAATGATATTCCTAAGAGCTGGCAGATGGTTCTTGCAAAGAAATTGACACATCATGGATTAATAATAGGTGTTATTAAACAAGATTTATTTTAACCATTGTTCCCACTTATAGGATATCTAAATAAACTTCACTTAATGAAGGATTCCCTGGACAGAATTCATCACTCCCTCCTACCCACTTTTTAAAGAGCTGACAACAGCTTAAATTATATCCAGCTTTGTTAAGTGTGAAGGCTGTACTTATTGTCTTTCTTCTGGTTCCACTATATAGAGGAAAACAGTTTTAATTTTCACAGCTGGAATTCATATTTCAAAATATAGAGATACAATAATTATTTCTTTGTTTTTTCAATCAGAGTCTGGAAAGGCCCTGGTCTTCGTACAACTCTATTTGTACCGTCTAAGACCCAATTTATATATCTGGAAAATCTTTCAGTCTGTCTAAGTTGATTCAGACATGCTTCAGATTTGTAGTCCATGCCCATTTTCTTCATTTTATCCCTGATTTTATTTTTTTTAGAAACTTAAAAAGTTTTTCACTACTTCATAGATTTAATATTACAAAGCATTGCACAATGTTGACATTATTTTTTCTAGACTATTTCTTCCTTCCTTCCTTCCTTCCTTCCTTCCTTCCTTCCTTCCTTCCTTCCTTCCTTCCTTTCCTCCTCTCCCTCCATCTCCTCCCAAAAGGACAGTGCCAGAAACCTCACAGCACCAGAAACCTCAGAAAACTCAAGTGCCAAGAAACTCAAGCCAACCCTTTCCCCTTTAAGAAAACCAAGAATCAACAGCTGAAAGAAAAAGAGCACCCCTGCTAACAGAGCTGACAATAGAAACACTTAAGAAGAACCATTAAAATAAAGAGAATCAGGCTAAAAATAACTAACCAAGGCAAAATCAGAACTCCCTTTTTCCTGCCCCCTGACAGGATTAACCCCCAGGATAGGAAACAAAAAGGTCCTGAGACAGGATTAACCCATTAAGGAGGAAGACAGGATCCAGGGCAATCCCTTTAACTAGAGGCACACAAATAAACCCATCAAGCTGCAGGACCTTCAAAGAGGAATTAAGCATAAAAGGCTCAGATTCACACTTCCAATCTGCTTGCAAGCCAGGAATACTCCAGCTGTGTGTAGCTACTTTTCTTGCCTTCCTGAATTAAAGGATCCCTTTTCTGGCAGCTAGCTTCCATGTCTATTTCTTCTCAGCATTAGTGACTGCTTCCTAGCTAGGAAATGAACTCAGAAAATTTCTTCCAACAACCTTAAACATTGTTATACCTCAAAAATGAAGAAAGTAACAATTGATAGCTTGCATCAATAAAAGGGATTTAAGCACAATTTGGAAAAAAATGATGTTGATTTTTTCCTACCAGACTTCTAAATATCAGAGTATAGATTTAAATTTTAAGCAATTTATATCAAACTGGGTGTCTCATAGATGTGTGGATTTTAGAGTTGTAGAATGCTCAGCAAGGATCAAGGGGAAAGTTCTTAAGTTCTCTGTTGTTGTTAGTTGTGAAGTTGTGTCCAACCCACTGTGACCCATGGGCAACATTCCTCCAGGCCTTCCTGTCCTCTACCATCTCTCAGAGTCCATTTAAGCTCACACCGACTGCTTCAGTGACTGCATCCAGCCACCCGTTCTCTGTCATCCCCTTCTTCTTTTGCCTTCTATCATTCCCAGCATTAGGTCTTCTCCAGTGAGTCCTTCCTTCATATTAGGTGGCCAAAGTATTTGAGTTTCATCTTCAGGATCTTACCTTCTAAAGAGTAGTCAGGGTTGACTTCCTCTAGGACTGAGTGGTTTGATCACCTTGCAGTCCAAGGGACTCGCAGGAATCTTCTCCAGCACCATAGTTCAAAGGCCTCAATTCTTTGGTGTCCAGCCTTATGGTCCAACTTTCACAGCCATACATTGCAACTGGGAAAACCATAGTGTTGACTATATGCACTCAAGTTCTCTAGAAGAAGAAGAATTTTTAATGGTTGCTTTTGAGTAGTTTATATTACTAGCTATGATGATAGTACCATACAATTTGGTTTTTCATTCTGTTGATGCTGCAACTGGAAACTAGTTTGCCTCTTCTATTTACTGCAGGATGGTGAGAATAAGAAAATCTCGAAAAGCTTCTCAGAAAAAAAAGAAAATATGAAAAATTTCAGTTCAGATCCTGGTTAAAATGCAATGCAGTTTATTTGTAGGATTATATTCTGTCCTTATCCCAAGAGTTTAAAGGTTCCCCAACAACCAGTGAGTGTAATAAACTGTGTTGAATGAAAGTATTAAAATGTTCAGTTGGGATGGTGACATTATTGGGTAAATATTATTCTACATTGTAGACTAAATGCACTGTTTTTATTTCTCATATTTCAGAACTGACATTTTAATTTAATCAATTGCAATAATAAAAGAGTAACTATCATAGGGTATAAGTTAATCCAACATTTTAGGAAGAGCATAGGGAAGCCATCTTTTTCCAAATGCATATGTTTGAACTGTTGATACCTCATTAGTAGAAATACACCTTTAATTCTGCCTTGTTTTCTTTGTACACATGCTTAAGTGCAATTTTCTTCCCATGATTTATCATCTTTAAGGCAACCAATTACTTAATTTAAAATTTCAGTTCCTTTGGCCGCTTTGCTATTTTTCTTTATTAATTATGCTTAGGGCCCTAAGTTGGGTCAAGAGTATGTAACAAGATGATTAATCCACCCACTGTTTACTCTATGCCATCCAGATGTAGACCAGGTGACTATTATTACTTTCTGAATAGTTTATCACTTATTATCTCCATTCTATTGCCTCTCTTAGTACTCTTTTCCTCTGGCAGCTATTTGCATAACATGGCCTTGTAATATTTAATCGATATTTCCATTTAAACTCTGTGCTTTGATTGACTTTATCTTGACTTATTAGAATTAGCATTTTAATTCATCTACTTTTTTGTTAGCTGCTAAAGTTGAAGACTTTTTTCCCCTCAAATACAGAAATAAAAATTGTGCTGGGTAAAAGCAAACTTATATGTAAATAACCTTAGAAAACATACTTGTATTATTATTGTATTATATTATTATATATGATTATTTTCATTGATTTAATATATTTAAAGAAAGAAAAAAATTGAAAACTAAATAAATAAAAAAACCTATATAAAAACCAATTTAATTTTTAAGCACAACATGAAACCTTTTTACCACATGAAACAGTACTGCTCAGCCTTTTCATTATCTTGATAAAGACAAAGTTCATTAGGACAGAGTGAACATCTATTATGAATCACAGATTGATGATTTGGAGTGGCACTGTCTTTCTATACAGATGGTTTAGTGCACCTTTTTCTGTTATATGCAAAACTCCTCACTTCAGGAATTTTAATAGGTAAGTGATCACAACCCAGTGCAGCTATTAAACTTTGTCAATGTACAGAGTAAGAAAAGGGAATTTTGAATTCTTCATACTATATGTTTCTTTTCTCATATAAAACTGAAGTAGAGCTCAAGAAGTGCATAAGAAAAGGGGTGGGTTTTTTGGACAGTTTATAATATTTAAAATAGGACAGCTAAAGGCAAGGTAGGAGGTCAGGAGAGTACATAAGCAAATAATATATACTTCTAAGGATAATTCCCCACCCCTAGCTTCTTCCTTGTGACTCACAAAGAAAAGCTGGAATCATATGGGCACAATTAAGTTTATAAGCTGTGTCAAGCCCCAAATGGTTATTTTTATATATAAAAAGAAAACATTCATAAAAGTTTGAGAAAATTGTGAAAAAGGCTACAGGAAAGTTCAACAGAAGAAGGTAAATAAAAGAGAAAGGAGTTTATGCCTTCCCAATAAATCTTTTTATTTAGTTTTACAATAAGATGTAGAATAATTTTAAATTCTAATACTCTTTAAAAAAGGGATAGGAACAAATTGAATAAATAAAATTTTACTTCAGATGAAAACACAGACGATAGTAAAGACACCGCTCAGATGCTTTGGACTGCAGTTTCCAGAATCTCTGTATTTCAACCAGTGGTGGGATTCAAAATTTTTTACTATCGGTTCTGTGGGCGTGGCTTGGTGGGCGTGGCAGGAGAAGGATATTGTAAAATAGTATTATAGTAAAACACAAGTATTGTGTTTTTAACTGTGAGCCACCCTGAGTCCTCATGGAGAGGGGGCGGCATATAAGTCCAATTATAAATAAATAAATAAATAAAATCTCCAGTCAGATGTGGTATTTGCTGGTTGTCCGAACTGCTCAAAATTTCTGCTACTGATTCTCCAGATCTGGTCAGAACCTGCTGAATACCACCTCTGATTTTGACCATCTCAACCACAAGTTATGGGACATGGACTCCAGTGTGTCTAGAAGTTATATATTTGTATACATCTGATATGTTTACATTAGCTCAGCAAACCATCTCATTAATTTTCTTCTTCATTTTCTCTGTTTTCTCACATTTTCAAAGGTCTTGGCAATGTAGCAGTATTACTTTCTCTTCCAGAAACATTTTTCAAGTAGGCATCATGTAGTCATGTTCCAGACTGGTTGAAATCTGCCGCATTTCAATTGGCTATGAACTCAGTCAGATATCAGCAAGTTCTATGTTTAGAATTGTAGTAAGTTTTTAAATTTATTTTCTTCTGCAAATGCCCTAATACATGCATCTTTGTGCACAATGGTTGTCAATTGATACATTTTTGCCAGTTAACTTCTCTTAATGTATACAGATTGGTACTCAAGTCTACAGTTGAATTCATATTAAAAGTCCAGAGGAGTGCTGAATGCAAAAGAAAACTTGTAGCAATTTCCTATGTCTTTGGTGGGAAGCTGACCAAAAGGTACAGTTTAGAATTGCAAAGGTCTAATTAAGCAAAACAAAACAAAAAACCACAATAAGTAAAATAATATTTTTGAGTGCAGGATAATGACTTCGCTAAAAAAATCCTTCTCAGAAAAAGTTGCCACAAAACCTATGAAGATGTAAACAGGCCAAGAAATCAAAGTCATAGTACATGGGTACATAAGCTTAAAAGTGATAACAGTTTTTTGTTTATGTTTTATGTCTTTTAAACATTAGTGGAACAAATCATGATTCTGAATATTTATAAAACAATGAACCAAGAAACACACACCATTAAAAAACAGAATGAAAAATAGAAGAGAAATAATAGAATGGAAAAAACCTGAAACATTGTAATACTTATGTGATCCACCAGCATAGAGGTGATGATGATATATTGATAGATATACAGACAGACACCAAGATAACCAGATATGGCAGCAAAGCAAATGAATGGAGGTTGTCTGATATTTTAGCAGATAACGCCTGCCACTGACCATCGTGGATAAGGACTGCCCAAGTCTGCTGGGCCTTGAATGGTTCAACCCGCTGGGCATCGAGGTGACTGGCATCAATCACATGAGCAACACTGAATGGGAAGAATCATTGAAGTCTGAGTTTCCAGAGGTCTTCAGTGACGGATTAGGCAAGTACTTGGGGACCCCTATCACTTTTAACCTAGTTCCCAAGATACAACCAATCCGTTTAAAACCCAGGAGGGTACCATTTGCCTTAGAGGAAAAAATTGATGAACAATTAGATAAACTGATAGCCCAAGGGGTACTAGAGCCCACAGACCATTCCAGGTGGGAGACACCCATAGTCACACCAGTCAAGGCTGATGGGTCTGTAAGAATCTGCGGGGATTACAAGGGGACATTGAACCATGCGCTACAACAGAGCGCATATCCGGTTCCAGTGGTTCATCATTTATTACATTCTCTGGGCAGGGGCACAGTCTTCGCCAAATTGGACCTGGCCCAAGCATACCAGCAGTTAACAGTAGATGATCTAACTGAAGAAGCCCAAACCATTGTAACCCATCGGGGTGCATTCAAATGCAAGAGGTTACAATTCAGAATAAGTGTGGCGCCAGGCATATTTCAAAGCCTCATGGAAAGGATGCTACAAGGGTTACCTGGGGTAGTGCCCTATTTTGATGATGTTTTAATCTCTGCTGAAAATGACACTCAATTACAGGAGAAACTCAGAGAAGTCCTAACCAGGTTCAGAAAAGCAGGGTTAAAAGTAAAAAAAGAAAAGTGTACACTAAGAACTGACAAAGTAGAATTCTTGGGCTATATGATTGATAAACAGGGCATCCACCCCACAGAAGCCAAAGTCCAGGCAATCAAAGAAGCCCTCAGACAAAAATACAAAACTGACTTGCAAGCATTCCTGGGACTTGTTAATTTCTACCACATGTTTCTACCTCAGAAAGCAACCATTGCAGAACCCTTACATAGATTATTGGACAAAAAATCTGCATGGGTTTGGGGCAGAAAAGAAGAGTCTGCATTTAACAATATCAAGAGACTAATCATTTCTGATTGTGTATTGATACAATTTTCTGGGACTGTAGTATTAACTTGTAGTATTAACTTAGTATTAACTTGTGATGCGTCCCCTTTTGGAGTGGGGGGGTGTTGAGCCACATGCTTCCCAGTGGAAGGAAAGCTCCTATTGCCTTTTACTCTCGCACTTTGACTAAAGCAGAGAGGAACTACAGTCAACTGGACAAAGAGGCTTTGGCAATCGTAGCAGCAGTCAAGCAATACGTCTATGGGAGAAGATTCACCATTGTCACAGATCACAAGCCACTGTTGGGCATTATGGCAGGTGATAGACCAACCATCCTGTCACCCAGAATGCTGAGATGGGTTGAATTTCTTGCTGCTTATTCATATAAACTCATCCATAGACCAGGAAAAGACATTGGGCACACAGATGCATTGAGTCGCTGCCCACTTCCTCTGCACACTGAGGACCCTGCTCCTGAAACTTACACCTTTTTCTAGAAACTGTTGCCAAGCTTCCAGTCCATGCTGCTACAATTGCTAGAGAAACTGCCAAGGACACTTTATTGGCTCCTATTGTGAGTTGGGTTAAAAAAGGTTGGCCACTGCAAGATCTACCTCAGGCTTCCCAACCTTTCAAATCCAGGCAAACTGAATTATCTGTTTTAAGGGGATGTATTTTGTGGGGAAACAGGGTGGTTATTCCTGCAAAACTGCAGAAAGAGGTTTTGGAAATGTTACATGAGGGTCATCCGTGTATTGTCAGAATGAAGGGATTGACCAGGAGTTATGTATGGTGGCCAGGTATAGACAAAATGCTCAAAAACTGGGTTGCATCCTGTCCAAACTGTCAGAAAGTCAGGCCTGCACCACCTCTTGCCCCCACACAGGAATGGGAATGTCCTAGGGGTCCATGGTCCAGGCTTCATATTGATTTTGCTGGCCCTACCAGAGGGCACACTTTCCTTATTGTGGTAGATGCATACTCCAGATGGTTGGAGATTATCCCTATGGCCTCCACCACAGCAGACGCTGTTATCAAGCAGCTTAAGAAACTTTTTGTAACTCATGGGTTACCTGATGTTATTATTTCTGACAATGGTCCTCAATTTACTGCCAACCTTTTTGAATCACATCTAGCACAACTGGGTATCAGACATGCCCTTACAGCCCCTGGGCATCCTTCGACTAACGGCCGGGTTGAACGCATGGTACGCTTCACCAAAGAGAAGCTCCAACAATTGGGTACAGGGGACATCATTGAGAAAGTTGAAAAACTACTCAGTATCCAACACATCACTCCTAACCCATCCACTAATTTAACTCCAGCTGAGCTTTTGATGGGTAGAAAACTCAGATCTACCCTGGACCGCCTTCACCCCACTTACGCCCCTAACGCACCCTTAGATTCCACCAGCAAAACTCGCCAATTCTCTGTGGGTGATTTTGTTTACGCTAAAAACCTTGTAGGTGACCCATTATGGATTCCTGCAGAGATAACCCAGGTTACAGGCCCCAGGTCTTACAGGGTTCAAACTGAGGATGGTGTCTTGTGGAGTAGGCACATAGACCAGTTACGGTCCAGACTGCCTCTGGAGCATCACCCTTGCTCCTCTCTGGCTTCCATTCCCTCAGCCTTTTCGAGGGGGGAAGGGGAGAAAATGGAGGTAATGAGCAAGTAAGAATCAACCCCATGTGTAACGAGCTAACACGACAGGAACCATCCCAAAACCTGTCACAGTCCCAACAACCATTTTCACAAATGGAGGATTGTACATCACTATCAGACTTAGGGGACAACACTGGATTGGAAATGGATTGGAAGGAGAGACCAGGTTGTAGTAACCAAACAGGTTCTACCAGTACAAGAAATCCTAATAAGGGAATGTTGGCAGATACGTTTCCTTCTTCACAAGGTGAGATTCCCAAAACACCTGAACCACGCAGGTCTCAACGTACCGTAAGAGCCCCACCTATTTACAAGAGTATATTAGATAGATGGGGTTTGAGTATGGACCAAACCTAGTGGGGAGGGGTGTTATGTATGCAGAGTTTGAAATGATTGGTTGTTGTTGTAAAGTGTTTGAATTCATTGGTTGTAAAAGTGCGGGAAAACCCTGCACTCTGATTGGCTAGCAGCCGCAGCAGCCGGCTATAAATAGCTGCCGCGCCTGAGCCATTCTGGTCCGTTCTGAGCTGAAGTCACAATAAACTAAGAGCTGAAGCACTCCACGTCCTGCCTCTCTATTCGAACTTAACAATTGCAATCCTATTTTTTTCCTTCTGAATTCAAGCTATCTATTTATATACAACAAATGGCAGTTTCCACTGAATACAGAAAAGCACTATAATGGATGTTTCATGCTCTCCAACTAGTAGCCTGTATGGTATTGTTGCTGATGGCAAAAGTAATGCAGACAGGCTGCCAGAAGGAAAAATGGAAACTGAACAAGGAATGGCAATAAGAAATATTTGCCAGTATAAGTTTTTAATTGGGATTTGAAGAATAGCATATAGGTAAGGTTCCAAACTTTGCTGTAGGCCTTTTCTCCAAATGACCTAAGAATAATTTTGGTGTGATGGGAAAGTTTGAGAGACATGTTCTTTGTGAATTCTGATTCAGCTGACCTAGCCAACACACTGTGGACTAAAGTATGGATCAGAACAAGTTTATGCTTCAGGTTTTGCGCTTCTTTGGTTGTTGCAATGGAACTTTGGCTGAGAAAAACTATGCAGAAATTCTGTGTGTTTTAGATGATATCTCTTAAAAGTTTATATTCTGATAAAAGATTTATTTAAAAATATACATATTGTAGAAAAAATTAGATACCAGGCTATAAAGTTATACATGTACTTAAATAGAACTTCTATGCAGCTTTTTCTTCCAAATTGCAGATAAGTGCTGATAGAATGAGTTATGAACTTTCATTCATAATGAATACCTGAATTTTAACACAGACTGGAAATAGAATGACCTGCCTATCCCAGGGATGGGTATCATCAACATTAGCTTTAAATTATGTTACTAATGTGAGATTATAATGAGGTAGTCAAACAAAAAATATTTTAAATTAATCCTGAAGGTTTCTGAGAATTTTTTTCCAGACATATTCCCAGATCTTCTTCACTGATTATCTGTTTCATTTTCTGATGATAGTAACATTGCTTCCTATAGTCATAATAGCTAAGATATTTCCCTTCAGAATTCCTTCAAACTAATATTTCTCTAATTCATGTTTTGCTGTAATTGCCTTTTCCTTTGACCACTGGTCCTACTATATGGGACTGAGGGGAACTGTAGCCCAAAAGAAGCTGGGGAAGGATACTCTAGGTTGTCCATTACTAAGTGATCAAATATGGATAGAAGCAATACAATTGTTCTGAAATTAATCTGACAGAAAAAAGTCTTATATACTGTACCACAGTAAATAACAAATGTGTGTATGTATATGTGTATGTTTGTATGTATGTATGTGTGTATATGCATATATCTATGTACATACTATAGGGTGTGAGTCTGGGTGTATGTTTGTGTGTTCATGTTTATGTATGTGCACATGTTGGCTGGGGAGGGGAGGGAGAGGTTGCCATGACTGAGGAAGAATGTACCAGCTGCATGTAATTTTCATCAGTTTTCTATTGACCATTCAAATCTATAGCCTAAACTTGGGACACTTACTGTGGAACTATGCCCTATAGATTTGTACTTAAACTAAATCTACATTGTAGCTATAAAGGCATAAATTACGAAAATGCATAAATGCCTTTCCCCCCACAGAAAGAATAACAGAACTGACATCAAATGAATGTAAATAGATTCCAGAACACTTTCCAGAATAAAGTGTCTTGTTTAGGTGAAAGTCCAAAGACATTGCCCTAAATGGTTATTTAATGCCTTCAGGTTAACAATGAAGATTATTTGTGGTGGCAGCTCACATAGAATTAATGATGATACCATGAACTGGCACTTGTACCGAAACTTATAATGAGTTTAGGTCTAGACATGAGCAATTTATTTTTTTCAGGTACAAGTTTTGGACATTATCAGGAAGAGTTGAACAGGTTCAAAAGTGGGATGTTGATGAGCCTAGGAAGAAGGTGACAAGAGGCTAGGAAAAAGGTGACCTGCCTGAAGTTTCTTTATTTCTTATGAGGAATGGGTGGAGCAGTCATGATTGATTTATATATGCAGAATTGAACTTAATTATACACATTATTAATTGGGACTATTTCCTAGGGCTGGAGATGGATTTGAATTTGAAAACAAAAATGTGATTTGGAGCACAGTGGACTAAGTATGCTCTGCCTATAACCCTATAAACTGAATATATATTTTCTCAAATTCATATGGTAAACAAGTGCCATCTGGGAGTTCTGAGCACTGTTAAGTATGTTACTGCATTCACATGCAAAGTCTGTTGAAGTCTAATGTTTACATAGATTTGAATCCTGATCAAATTCAGTGATATGTGCAGAGGTGGCATTCAGCAGGTTCTAAACAGAGATGATATTCAGCAGGTTCTGACCAGTTCTGGAGAACCAGTAGCAGAAATTTTGAGTAGTTCAGAGAACTGGCAAAACCACCTCTGACTGGATATTTTATAGTATCCTTCCCCTGCCACACCCACCAAACCGGTAGTAAATTTTTTTGAATCCCACCGCTGGTTCTAACCAGTTCTGGAGAACCACTAGCGGAAATTTTGAGTAGTTTGGAGAACCAGCAAATACCACCTCTGACTGGTCCCATACCCATCTATTCTCTGCCTGATCAGCTGGGTCTTCTTTTGTTGCCCTGCACAGGAAAATGGAGCTGGGAAACAGGTTGGTGGGATGGGGTGGGGAGGGAATGGAGGTTTTGCAGTAACCTTCCCTCAGGAGTGGGGAGGGAATGGAGATTTTACAGTATCCTTCCCCTGCCATGCCCACCAAGCCAAGCTCACCAAGCCACACCCACAAAGCCACACCATGCACACCAAGCCACGCCCATAGAACCGGTGTAAATTTTTTTGAATCCCACCACTGGATATGCCTAATGCAAAACACTGGCTTATAGACAATTTCTTATCCATTTCTATGGCTCTGTTTCTTCCCTAGCCAGATCAGGCAAGTTTATACAACCCAACATGCTTAGGGTTTTTTTTTGGTGCAGGCTATTGTTTATATAGTCTTCAAAAGCAATCCCAATATGGTGTAATAACCAGGAATGAATGAGATCAAGCATTATGACATTCACATCCTAGAAATGAAGCAGTTAGGGTAGAACAGGGAATTGGTATTAAACTACCAAAATGGCCAGTTGGGTCCCTACTGTTCTATTTCCCTCTGCCTAGCACAGTGGGGAATCTGCCTCTTGCCTTTGTAATTCTTTTTTGACAACAGCTTCGAATGGACCCGTCCGGGTAAGGCTCGGCTGCTTCTTATAGCCGGCAGCAGTAGCTGCTACCAATGGGAGTGCAGGGTTTCTTCCCACTATTTAAACCAATACCATTTGACATTTTACAAGACCAATTCAAATAAACCAATAACATTTAAACCTACATACATAACACCCCTCCCCACTAGGTTCAGTCCATACCAAACCCCAACCTATCTAATGTATTCCTTTAAATAGGTGGGGCTCTTACGTAATGCGTTGAGACCTTCGTGGTTCAGAATCTTTATTGTTCTCACCCAGTGAGAGGGGAAATGTCTGCTGACATGTTAGGACTTCCTGTGAAAGAAGACCCTGTTAGAATCTGGTCTCTCCTCCCAACCCATCTCCATTCCAATGTCAACACCCAAGTCTGGTAGTGATGTACAATCTTCCACTTCTAAGGATGGATCTAGGCATTGTGACAGGGTTCGGGATGGTTCCTGTCGTAATGACTCTACTTCTAAGGATGGATCTTGGCATTGTGACAGGGTTCGGGATGGTTCCTGTCGCAATGGCTCGTTACACAAGGGTTGATTCCTGTTTGCTGATATTCCTCCTGTTCCTCCCCTTCCCCTAGAAGAGACATCAGGTGAGGGACCTAGAGAGAGAGGCGATGTTCCTGAGTGAACCGGGATCTAAGTTGGTCAATGTGCCTGCTCCAGAGGAGGCCATCCTCTGTTTGAACCCTGTAAGAAAGAGGGCCAGTGATGTGAGTTATTTCAGCAGGAATCCACAAAGGTTCACCTGTAAGGTTCCTAGCATAGACAGAATCTCCCACACTAAAAGAACGAACTTTGGAAGTGGAATCCAGTGGTGTATTGGGTGCATAAGTGGGATGAAGTCGGTCAAGGGAAGACCTAAGTTTCCTGCCCATTAACAACTCTGCTGGGGACAAGTTAGTTGATGGGCTAGGAGTGATGTGCTGAACACTAAGAAGCTTTTCAAGCTTCTCAGTGATGTCCCCAGGACCCAGCTGCTGAAGCTTTTCTTTGGTAAGCGTACCATACGTTCAGCCGGCCGTTGGCGAAGGGTGCCCAGGGGCTGTAAGGGCATGTCTGATGCCCTGTTGAGCTAGAAAGGATTCAAAATGTTAGACGTGAATTGAGGGCCATTGTCAGAGACAAGGACATCTGGTAACCCATGGGTTACAAAGAGCTTTGAGCTGCTTGATAACAGCCTCAGTAGTAGTAGAAGTCATGAGAATAACCTCTAGCCATTTGGAGTATGCATCTACAATTACTAGAAACGTGTGCCCTCTTGTAGGGCCTGCAAAATCAATGTGGATTCTAGACCATGGGCCCCTAGGACATTCCCATTCCTGTGTGGGGCGTGAGGTGGGGCAGGCCTGACTACCTGGCAATTGGGACAAGAGGCAACCCAGTTTTCAACCATTTTGTCAATACCTGGCCACCATACATAACTCCTGGCCAAACCTTTCATCCTTACAATCCCAGGATGACCTCATGTAACATTTCCAAAACCTCCTTTGCAGTTTTGCAGGAATAACCACCCTGTTACCCCACAAAATACATCCTCTTAATACAGATAATTCAGTTTGCCTGGATTTGAAAGGTTGGGCAAAGTGAGGTAGATCTTGAAGAGGCCAACCTTTTTAATCCAGCCCATAACAGGTGCCAACACAGCATCTTTGGCAGATTCTCTGGCAATCTCAGCAGCATGGACTGGAAGCTTAGCAACGGTCTCCAGGAAAAAGGTGTGAGTCTCAAGTTCACAGTCCTCCTTGTGGCAAGGTAGTGGGCAACGACTCAGTGCATCAGCATGTCCAATGTCCTTGCCAGGCCTGTGAATCAGTTTGTAGGAGTAGGCTGCAAGAAATTCAGTCCACCTCAGCATTCTTGGTGACAGGATAATAGGTGTAGGTTTGTCTCCTGCCACGATGCCAAGCAAAGGTTTGTGATCTGTAACAATGGTGAATGACCTGCCATACAGATATTCATGAAATTTCTTAACAGCTGCAACAACTGCTAAAGCCTCCTTGTCCAATTGGCTGTAGTTCCTCTCTGCTTTGGACAGTGCGTGAGTAGAATGCAATTGGGGCTTCCGGCCATTGGGAAGCCTGTGGCTCAAAACCCTCCCACTCCAAAAGGGGATGCATCACAAGTCAGAACAACAGGTAAATTCTCAGAGAATTGAATCAACACAGCATCAGACGTGATTAGTCTCTTAATACTGTTAAATGCTGACTGTTCCTTCCGCCCCCAGATCCAAGCAGCCTTCTTATCAAGTAAACGATGTAAGGGTTCAGCAATAGATGCTTTGTGAGGTAGAAACATGTGATAAAAGTTAATAAGGCCAAGGAAGGCTTGCAGATCTGACTTGCAACGAGGTTTAGGGGCTTCCTTGATCGCTTTAACCTTGGCATCAGTGGGGTGGATGCCCTGTTTATCAATCATGTACCCCAGGAATTCAACTCTGTCTGTTTTGAGAGTGCATTTATCTTCCTTGACTTTCAAACCTGCTTTTCTGAATCTGGTAAGGACTTCTCTGAGTCTCTCTTGAAGCTGAGTGTCATTCTCAGCAGAGATTAACACATCATCAAAATAAGGCACTACCCCTGGCAGTCCTTGCAACATTCTTTCCATAAGACTTTGAAAAATGCCAGGTGCCACGCTTACTCCAAATTGTAGTCTTTTACATTTGAAGGCACCTCTATGAGTCACAATTGTTTGTGCCTCTGCAGTGGCATCATCAACTGTTAATTGTTGATATGCCTGAGCTAAGTCCAGTTTAGCAAATACTGTACCCCTGCCAAGGGAATGGAGCAGATGATGCACAACAGGTACAGGGTATGCTTCTGCTGCAGCATGGTTAAGTGTCCCCTTGTAGTCACCACAGATTCTCACTGACCCATCAGCCTTGACTGGTGTGACTATGGGTGTTTCCCATCTGGAGTGGTCAGTAGGTTCCAAAACCCCTTGGGCGATGAGCTTATCTAATTGTGCATCAATTTTTCCTCCTTAAAGCAAATGGAACCCTCCTGGGCTTTAAACGAATTGGGGCACCTTGGGGTCTAAACTGAAAGCAATAGGGGTCCCCATATACTTGCCCAGTCCTTCGCTGAAGACCTCTGGAAACTCAGACTTCAAGGACTCTTCCCAGTCAGAACTGCTCACGTGATGGATGCCAGTCACCTCGATGCCAAGTGGCTTGAACCACTCAAGTCCCAGCAAACTTGGCGATCCTTGTCCACGATGGTCAGTGGCAAGCGTTTGGTGTGGCCTTTAAACTGCACGTTGAATTCCCTCGCTCCAACTACTGGAATCTTGTTCCCTTGGTAGTCTTTGAGGGTCAGTGCTTGCTTCTGGAAATGTTTTTCTGAATTCTTGGAAAGAGTCTGTGTATAGTGTCCCATGACACCATAGATAAATAAGAGCCTGAGTCCACTTCCATGTGGCACGGTCTCCCTTCAATAAACACCTTCACATGTACTTTTCTGCTATTTAAATGTGAAGAATGACCAATGGATATTGTTTGGTGAGTTTCACTCTTGCCATTTGCTTTTGAATTTCACCCATTTTTCCACTTAAATTGTTGGGCTTAAAATCTTCCTCAGGAAGTTTCTTCCTGAATGGTGGAGTTCTGGATGATTTGCAGACTCTGGCTATATGACCCCGTTTCTCGTAGGCAAATGGAGTCAAAAACTTGCATTCAGTGCGGGTGGCCCCCATCCTCTGCAAACGAATCCTTGCCTGTTTTTCAGAGTCTTTTCTTTTCTTCTCCATTCTGAGCTTAAAATCCCCTTCTTCCTCACTGCTATCCGAATCAGAGTCTATTTGTTTGCAATGAGTTGTTGAGGATTTTCCCCATCAGAATGGCTTGAGGCCTGGCTCGAGGCCTTGTTAATCTTTTTCATGGCGCAGCTGAGGACTTGGTGGCTTCTGCTGAAACAGCCTCTTCAATAGCCTCTTTAAGCGTGATTTTGGTTTCATTAACAGTTTGCTTTGTAAGATCTTATCTTTAAGGCCCAAAACAAACCGATCACGATGGCCTCTTCACGTTGGTAAAGTCACAAGCACCCCAATGTCCCTTAAACTTGCCACGAAGTCATTAACACTCTCGCTATCCCCTTGATCCCGACGGTAAAATTCGTGTCTCTTAATGAGGCACGATACTTGTGGGTAATGGGCTCTTAAAAGTCTTTCTAATTCGGGCCATTCTATTACCTTCAATTCTGCTGCTCCCGCAACGCGCCATTTTGAAGACTGCCGGACCGCGTGTGTGAGAAAGACCGCCTCTTCCGTCTCGGGGATGCGGCGATCGTTCCCTTCCAGGAACATGTGGAACCGGTCTGCATACGATTCCCAGTCTTCCGTCGCCGGATCGAACGGTGCTGGGGGTGTTCAGCGCAGCCATCTCGCCAGTTGCTTGTTCGTCGCTGTTTCTCTTCAGGAAAATCCCACCTTCGCCGCCAGTGTTAAGTTTGCATGAAGAGTCAGACGCGAGGAATTCCAGCAAAAGACTTTATTAATGACAACAGCTCGAATGGACCCGTCCGGGTAAGGCTACGGCTGCTTTTATAGCCGGCAGTAGAGGCTAGCCAATGGGAGTGCAGGGTTTCTTCCCGCACTATTTAAACCAATACCATTTGACATTTTACAAGACCAATTCAAATAAACCAATAACATTTAAACCTACATACATAACACATGGTAATTCTTATTCTACATCTTTAACAGTGTGCAGAAAGCATACTATTATTTCAAAGCCAAATTTATTCAGCTACTGAACAAATAGTATTCAGATACTAACTCAAATACTTTGCATCCATTTCCCCATAGTAATGCTATTATTCATCTGTTCTTGGTATCCCTGCCATCCTCAACCACCTCAGAATATGGAAAGATTCTGGAAAGAAAACACTCATCATACCTACTTTGCAACCAAATATGTGAAAAAAGGAAAGGGGGAATGAGTAGGGATGGATATAGAAGATATGATCACAGATTTATGAATTTGGTGCTAAGAAGCCCAAACACAAGCACTAAATGCAAGACAAGAACCTTAATTTGATCTAAAAAGCAAAGAGGGAAATAATGTCAAGGAATCATTAATCTATGAAAGCAATGGACATGGTTAATTGGTTATAATTATATCAATTTCTCTTCCTTTGTATTTTAGTTGAGGGTGAATGGAAGGCTCTCAGGTTGCTAATTCCAATAGCAAATGCATTTTAAAAAGTATACCAGAGCATTATTCATGGGGGAGAAGAACATTGGAAACTTCTTTACACTTCTAAACAATATAAACTTCTGAATAAGCCATGTTATTACTTAATAACTCAAAATTACATTGCTTCAGTGGGATTGTGCTCTCAGAGGCATATCAAATGCAAATACCAAAGTAATGAGTTTACAGATGATGTGTATCTTTCTGTCTTGAATTTATCCAAAATGTTGTATGACTCCTACTTCCTTGGATTCAAGCTGATGCACCATCAGGCAAGAGAACATACCATGAAAATAGTTGAAGATCTTACCAATGTAAGCAATGTCATTTTGAGTTATTAAGTAATAACATGGCTTATTCAGAAGTTTATATTATTTTCCGACACCAATTCTTGTTCGTGTGAACTTTGAGTATGTGAAGCTCTATCTTCCTTATTCAGGGAAAAAGACAGGTCCATAGATCTCAAACTCCCATTTATAATAGCCTCCCTTCCTCCCTCTCTTCCTTCTCATGACTAATTTTGCACATGTAAAGGAATAATCTATTGCCCAGACAAAATAATTTCCACATAGGTCTGTAATGGAAGAATTTAGCCTTATTGGTGAATTGCAAATTATTTTCTTTTTTATTGTTCTGTGTTGTGGTACAATAAAGTTCCTCAAATCAGCTTCCAAAATGTTTTGTTTAGTGACCCAAATATTTGTGTCTTCTATAGTTGTCTTAGTTACTTATTATTGAGCCCAGGAAATCAATGACTCGTATAATGGACATTGTGCACTGATATGAAGTTTATAAGATTTTTAATACTTTTCCTGATGTATGATGAAACACAAAACGCATTAAAAAGGAATTTGTTCAAGATAAATCGGACATTTTCATCCTCCTTCTGAGAGTTTTTATACAAATAAAATATCGTAGTATCGTAAAATTTAATACAAATCATTTAAAGCTCTAAGTTCTTATAGCTATTTATGTAACGTTGGGATATGTTTTTCCTAACCCCACTGGTTCAGGTCATTTAGGTTGGTACATTTTGTTCATAAGCTTTCCACATATGGCTATGAAAGTAATATCTGGAATCTCTAGTTATGCTCTTCCTCATTCTCTAAACACAATATTGTCCATTTAAATTTGAAGCTTTATTTCTTCTTCTCCCAGAAGAACGAAGCTGAAGACACCAGCCTGAAGATGACGGATGAGATTTCGTCGAAACGTCGAAATGTTGCCAAGGTATTCTCAATCTTACACAGGACAAGACCCGAATACACCAAGACCCATATATATATATATATATATATATATATATATATATATAGTATATATGTCCTGGACACGCCGACGAATTATCCGTCATCGCTGAAGTAGGTTTCAGCCTCGCTTCTCCCGGGGAGAACGTTTGAAGACAAACCAGCCTGAAGATGGACGGATGAGATTTCGCCGAAAACGTTGCCAAGGTATTCTCAATCTTACAGGACAAGACCCGATACACCAAGACCTATACATATGTTTTACCCTGAAATTCATTTAAAATATATATATATATATATATATATATATATATATATATATATAAATATATATATATATATATATATATATATATATATATATATTTGGGACATAGACAAATTATCTTATGGGACAAGACCTACACACACACACACACACACACACACACATATATATATTCAGAGGCAACTGAACTCATGTAGTTCAGCAACTGTGTTCATGTAGTTCAGCAGCTGTGTCCATTTCTTGCTGCATTGTTTGAATGCTTGTTAGAATGATTTGTCACCAACATGACTTCAAGTAACTAAAAAATCCCCAGTTTGGCTTCTAATGCACAATCACAATAAAGCCAATCACTAGGATGCCAGAGAAGTGGGAGGAGGAGGAGGAATTGTGAAACCTCAAGAAGATAGATGTTTCTAGTAGTGGTAATGCTTCATTTCATGATATTAACAAAATATTGAGCATAATATATTTTATTCATTTCCACAGCATAGCAATCACTTGCACAATGAATAGTTCTGAACATATGAATAGTTCTCAAAAAGTACTGCATTTGTTATGTACCAGATGCCTGGTTTGCATGCCAAAACATTTTGGCAGAAAAAAGAAAATCCTCCAGGTTAGAATATTTTCTATAGACAAAGGTGCTTGTAAAATGGCAATGATCTACAGCCATTAGGCAGGCATTCTGCCTGTATTCAGTGGAAATAACAGTTCAGCAAATCCCACTCACAATATTTCTAAAAATATGGCCCTTTATGTAAGTCTTGAAATATAGGTTTTACTGATAAAACTTTTCCCTTTCAGGCAAATGAATGTTACCAGGTTTGCTTTGTTCTGGACCCCCCAAAGGCAATGTTTAACAATTCTTTAAAATTCACAAAACATAATCCCAGGTACTTATGTCCCAAGAGGTGTGTCTTGTATATAATAATAATAATAATAATAATAATAATAATAATAAATTATTATTATATATATATATATATATATATATATATATATATATATATATATATATATATAGTAATAATGATGATGATGCAAATAGTAAGCAGAATTAAAAATCCTCACTAAAACAGCAACAAATAAAATTAGAATCTCATCATCTCATCATCTCATCATAAGTGGTGGTGCAGTGGTAAGAATGCAGTATTGTAGGTTAATTCTGCTGACTGCTGACTGCCAGCTGTTTGGCAGTTCATTTTTCACCAGATCAAGGTTAACTCAGCCTTCCAATCTTCTGAGGTTGATAAAATGAGGACCCAGTTTATAGGGGCAATATGCTGACTCTATAAACCACTTAGTGAGTGCTGTAAAACAGTGTGAAGCGGTATATAGGTCTATTGCTATTGCTATGTTAGTCTGTTATCATGTCTAGATCTGTAATCACACAAGGCAGCACTATTACTTATTAATTAATATAAGTTATTATTATAAGACCCACCAGAAGTTACAACTGGTCCAGAATGCGCTGGTGTATGCAGTGATGGATGCCTTAGGGTCATGTACAAAATAGCTCTGTTATGCGAGCTTTCTTCTACATACAATTCAAGATGATGATTGTTACCTTGAAAGCCCCATATGAGATCATGTTAACTGTGGGACCACCTGTGCTTAAGACCATTAAGGTTTTCTACCAAATTGGATAGGATGGGTACCCACCTAATGCCCTCCCTTAAGTGTTGCCAAAGTACAAAGGAAGCAGGTGTACTCTCCATAGTAGCCCCTGCTCTATGAACACATTTCTCCCTGAGGTTCTCCTAACCCTCTACACTTTTAACACTCTCAAAAGCATTCAAGACCTTGGTTTTTACCCAAGTCCTGGAACAGAATGACATTACTGAGATTAATTTGTTGTGGGCTGGGCTGCATGTAAAAATTTGGCTATGGTGATAAGTCTTCTTAATATTTTAATTGTAAACTAGGGTTCTTTTTTCTTTGGTTTTAAACAGCCCAGAGTTTGGTTCAAGATGATGGCTCTATAAATGTTTTAAATAACAACAATAAAATGTTTATTGAATAGCCCGAAGGCCTTTTCAAAGATCACATGGTTAAAAAAAAACCTTACGGTTACAGAAATGACAATCTAAAAATATAACATATGTAACATTAAAATTGATGATATAAGTGTTCAATAACTATATTTACAAAGATTGAAATACTAATTAACATAGCTCCTTTCTAGTTCAGCTCATCTTTCATGTTTTAAATAAATAAATCCTTTGTGCCAAGGTGGAGACTATATCAATTCAGTCATTCAGTAGTATTGCAGTTGGTGTTCATCCTTGTAACCAAGATACAAGACTCAATAGTCCAGTGTCCTTATCACTGGTAGAAGATAATGCAAGATGAGCATACCTGAGGCTAGAAAGAATAGCATTTAGACTTATAAACGGCTTCATAGTGCTTTATAGCACTATCTATTAGTAGTTTTCAGGATCAGTATATTGCCCGCAACAATCTGGTACATTATTTTATTGACCTCAGAAGGATGCAAGACTGAGTCTGAGGACCTTGACCAGTCAGGATTGAATTCCTGGCAGTCGGCAGGATTAGCTTGCAATACTGCATTCTAGCTACTATGCCACCATGGCTCCTGTTAAGTTTGCATGAAGAGACAGATGGGGAGTGCTTCAAGCTCTTAAGTTTATTAGTGACTACAGCTCAGAACGGACCCAACTGGCTTTGCTGCGGCTGCTACTTATAGCCGGCAGCCACAGCTGACAGCCAATCAGAGTGCAGGGTTTTCCCTCACTTTTTAAACCAATCATTTCTAACACTTTTCAAGAACAATTCAAACTAAACCAATGATTTCAAACCTGCATACATAACAGCTCCAATGATATTTGAGGTTTTAAAAATACAGAGATCTGGGGCAGTTAGAAACAAATGCAGGTTCATTACTATTCTTGTTCATTTTCTGAATTAAAAGATGAATTTATATCTGGTTAGCAATGCTGAGTTTGAATGGCAGAAGAATTGTGGTGGAATGCCCACCACTTGTTATACTCCATTCTAAGTGATATGTAAAGGACAATATTGTAGGTTCCCATACTTTTAAAACTACCAAAAGTCTTTACCCAGCCTATAAATATTTCATCACTTCCACCTTAAAACTCACATTTTCCATCTATTTCCACCTAAGCAGAATTATCCAGTTCACATGATAACTATTTATTGTTTTAGAAACAATCTTCTGTTGTGAGAATTGTTATTTGATATATCACCTTCAAAGAGCTCACTCTCAATATGCTGCATGGGCCAAAATATTATGAAATGCACTTTTCAGCTTGCTCAGTCAGGGGTCTTATCTTTCAAACATATTAATTCACTAACTTTTGCAAATAAATATGCAAATAGGTCATATCAATATCACAAGTCCCACTGTAGTAATTCACCTTCCCTTTCATGTCATTAAAATTGAAAAATTACAGAATCAGAGAGTACTTGGCCAAACAGAGACGTAGATGCAGATATTAATTTTATTAACTTTTCTTTATCAATTTATTATTGTACAACTAAATAATACACAATCCCAAATTTATGAGGAATAGGGCAGCAAATGTGTCATTTTAGTCTTGTAGTCAAGATTGTGCAAAGATTTAAGAAAGTTTACTCATAAAACTGTATGCAAATGATTAACCTGACTTTTTTTAAAAAATGCAGCAATAACAATAATGCATAGAATGGGAAGAAAACAGATTGTATAGTTCACATGCCATATAATTAAATGATTTTTTTCTTTCATTAAACCATCAAGTAACAGTTTGAAATCAGCTGCTAGTTGCTAATTTTATTGCTCTATTTTATTATTGTTTTTAAATTTTTGTCTAATTTTATAGAATTTCTACCATTCATATCCATTGTTAAAACATATTATGAGTTGAAATTAATTTAAAAGTGATAATAACAAGTTTCAATAAAATATTTCTAAAACCCCTCAAACTTAGATTCACAACAATTAAAAGCATAATTGGACATTAATAGGAACATGGAACAAAAAAACATAGTACCCCTTTCTTAAGCAAGGGAAAAATTACTACATACAGCAAAAAGGTTTGTCTGTCCTTGTATTAATACACACACATAAACAGACTACTTTACTTATAAATCATGAAAATCATAGATTGGCAAGAAAAATGGTTAGATAGCCTAACTAGAGTACACAGAAATAGGTCATGGAAGCAGCACATGTTTAATGAAAAGATATAATATTTAGAATCTGTTTGTGATAAAACTGTTGGAAGAAAAATGGAACTGATTTTTATCTTCCTAGTAATAAATGAAATGGAAAAGAGTGCTTTGCTAGGCAACACCCTTTCTCATTAACACATAACAGGAAACAGTTTTGTGTGGCCCAGCTTGCTGATACATTTACATACCATTACATTGGTCATTAGCAACATTTGAGTTCTAGAAAAATGGGAAAGAGATCATCATTATGTTAAAATGGCAGTGAGATGACAATTAATGCAAACTCTCACTAGCAGACCTGAATTCTTCTCTTTGCCTCTGTATAATTTATCATCCTCCACAAAATGAGGTGAGTACTGTAGCAGCGATCCATTTTTGCTGCTATAATATTTTGAATTTATCTAAATAAAAAGAATACTTATATAACACTAAACTGAAGTACAAGATCTGTTGAATTTGGTGGAATCTGTATCTGTGAAAATATTTATGACTTATAAACAAACATTACAAACATTTTTATTAGGGTTTTTTTTGCTGATCTCTGAGCTTGGTTGTTTGCTTGCAGACATTTCATTACCCAACTCACACTGCACTCACGCTGATGATGTTAGTGAACTGGGTAATGAAATGTCTGCAAGCAAACAACCTAACTTAAAGAATATCTAGAACCCCACAATTCAACCTTGAGCTACGCATATTCTCTTCTATTGAAAGATTTATATGAAACGTTTCCCACCAGTTCACCATATGGCTAATCATTAAACCAGGATGATCTTGTAGAAGAATGCTGCCTGTAAATGCTGCCTGTATGATACCCATATATTGTTGCTTTTAAATATTGTTTGCTTTCTTTTGTCTGTTTTCAATCTGTGTCTTCACAGGTTGCTGTTATCTAAAGCAATGAAAGCAAAATGATAAACTGGGGCAGCCAGGGAGAACAAGCCCAGTCCTTTGTTGTCTTTAATTTCATACTATAAAAACTTCAGGAATTTTTAGCACCATTGGAGGATAACTTGTTTTTCTCTGAGTTTTATCTGAAATGACCATGAACAAAAATATCACCTGGTGCTTATAACTGTAAAACAGAAGATATTACCACTCAAAATGGTTTTATAAAGGCAGGATAAATTCAAAAGGTTTAGATTTTTTCTGAGATCAGATTATTTGGGGATTTTTTTGCTCCTTATAAAAGACTGACTGCCAATTAAAAGTAGACAAGGATTTTCATGAAAGTCATACATGGAAATTATTTTCTTCTTGATTTTTTTGAATTTTTATAACAAAAACAACAAATAAAACCTTTCAGTTAATACACTGTGTTGGCTGGGAACATATATCGTGTGCACAATATTTGTATACATTTCTTCTTTAGTTTACATTCATATTATATTCTAATCAACATTATGTATCATATTATATCATGATTATATTGTCATTAGATTTTTTATTTCAGTTTCCAGCTATCCTTGAAAGTAAATCGCAACTCTTACTAGATTATATTATATCCTTTAATTTCTTACTCTACTTTCTAACCATCCATAAAATAAATCCCAAATCTTATAATACTCCTTTTCTTCTTGCTCTCTAATTGCATTTTTCTTCTTATTTTGTAAGAAATTATATTTATTACAAAAACCTTACTGTAATATTTTTATTTTAATTACTAAATAAAACAGCTTCCTCAGTAAGTTGTGCTATGTTGACAGTTCCAATAAATAATTTTATCATTTTGAAGAAAGAAAGAAAGAAAGAAAGAAAGAAAGAAAGAAAGAAAGAAAGAAAGGTCAGCACTTACTTCAATTATTCTAGAAATAATACTCCTTAATATAGCAATTACAAAATTAAGAATACATAAGGTGCATTCTAGCTCTAATGTTTTGTGAGCACCCAAATTTAACTCAGTGGATTTGATTCTCTCAAAGTAATTTAGGTTACAGTTACAGGAGTTCATGAGCATTTTTCAACAGGTGGTGCTGTCTACCCAACAACTACTAGGTCATGTAAAAAGCTTAAAATCATATTGTGTTTAGAAGTATGTCTAATATCCCATATTAATTGAGGCTATGCTTCTGTAGCATTATTATTTTCACTAACAGACATTCTGTCAGCTATGGAATTCATCGTTGCCACATAGGTGAAGAAAGTGGGAGGGGGTGATGTTAATTGAGAAGACAAAATATATTATTTTGGTAGTTCAAGGTTACAGAGTGTGATGCAGAAAGAATTAAAACTTACTCTGGGATTGGTGCACGTGATCTGATGATGAAGGAAAAGGGGATGGGTTGTAGCTTGGGGCTTTGTGGGGAAGCTGGGAAAATTTAGTTCCAGATTTCCCCAGTATGTCCCAGGTACTGTTCTAATAAAAGTACTTTGAGATGGCGTGTATCTTGGAGTTATTGACAGGAATGGATTTCCCCTGGAACGTTGACACATTCTTTGCAAAATATGCAGGCTGAAAACTTCAGAGGAAAATAAGCATTGAAGAAGAAGCTCTGCATTTTGTGGCCTAATGGACTAATCTGAGGGGTAGCTGGAAACTTCAGATGGTAAACGTTGCTAATGTGTACATTACACTAGGATCATATTATGCCCATATCAAAAGGTCTGTGCTGGGGGTTGCCATTTCTTTATCAGACACAGTATAAGATGTTGATCTCAGTAGTGGGATGCAAATAATTTAACAACCAGTTCTCTGCCCTAATGACCAGCTGGCTAGGTGTGGCTGGGTGATCATGTGACTGGATGGGTGTGGCCAACTCGACATCACTCACATTGAGGGGCACTTTACCTCACCCGGCCTCTTGTAACCATGAAGACACTGCAAAATGGTCATAAGTCACTTTTTTTCAGTGCCATTGTAATTTTGAATCGTCACTAAATGAACTGATGTAAGTCAAGGATTACCTGTACAAAAATACAAAAAGCTTCTTTGCTTGCAAAAAGCTGCTCTAAATACCAATCATTAAGTTAGAAATGGGGGGATACACACTGAAGATCAATTATAGCCTCAAGATATCCTAAGGAAATCATCCAGATTTAAGGAAATATCACATGCTCCCAGAAAGACAGTAAAAAAATCAGACAGAGTGACAAGCTTGCATCCTGTCTCTTGCATCCCAAAAGGACAGTGCCAGGAACCACTAAAGCAGTGTAAAAAGCTTAAAACAACTCTTCCCCTTTAAGAAGGTCAAGCCCCTCCAGAGCTCAGGCAACAGAAAGTCTGGGTGTACTGCCAAGAGCCATTAGCTGTTAAAACTGGACTGATGTGGGGGGGGGGTTAGTGGTGGTTGTTAGTTTTAATTAGCATATTGGGATGGTTGTTTAATTTTTTTTAAGGTTTGTATTGTATGTTTTTTATTGTTGTGAGCTGCCCTGAGTCCTTCAGGAGATAGGGTGGCATAGAAATCCCAATATAAAATAAAATAATAAATAAAATGAAACAAGGCTTACCTGAAAGGCAGTTTCTGAAAACACTTAAAGATAAGCAGGATTAGGCTAGAAACATACTAGAATGTTTCCTTCCTTCCTTCCTGACAGAATTAGCCCTGTAAAGTGAGAAAAATAAAAGGCTGTTGGAAGAAGATTTCTTCCAACAACTGGTTTGCTGAACTCAGATAGTTAATGAACCATTCTCCCGAATAAGTGTGAACCATCTGAATCCCACCACTGGTTGATCTTTACCTTTACACACCCAATAGAGACTTCATAAGCAATTCTCCAAGATGCTTGTATCTTTAATATTCTATTTTGCTTGTTAATCTAAATCCTTAATCTATATATGAAATAAAGGTGTCTATCTTAATTATTTAGCTTAACAGAACAAACCAATAAGAAAAAATATAATACATGCATATGTGTATGTATTTAGATTTTACATGAAAGTATGCATGTGCTTGTATAATGAATGGATGTATAATATATTTTATTATACTTATGGATCCTACAAGTGTAAGCAACTCCTAACTTGCAAGCAGCATCAAGAGTTCACTCAATTAAATAATATGAATTCTTAAACATCTATATTGAAAATATATATCTTAGTAATGTTATATCTGTAAATATTGCCAGTAGCTGGGAAAAGATAAATTAATGTTTGTCCTTTAATATACAAAATAATAAAAACACAGAATTATTATTCATTAATTAGATTACTTAGACTATGGTAAAAAGCCCAACATCCATTTCATCCCCCAAAAATGAATAACACAATGTTTTTTTTAATTCAGTTTTAGATTCTGGGTTAGCTCATAACATCAATTTAGCATGAGGAAAAAAGATCAGATTTTTCAGAAATAATAGACTACATTATTCAAATTGATATAACAGTGATAGGAATGTGTAATCAAGTCTACTTTGAATGAAGAATAGTCCAGGTGTTGATGTTAATATTTCAGAAGTTCCAGGATGGAAAATTTATATTGATTATAGCCATTCCAAATTTTGTACTAGAAGATATATGTAAGGTTACAATTCAAGATAACAGAAAACTCAACACCCCATTTTTAATTGTAAATAAGCATACAAAAACGGTTATTGAAAGAGAAGATTTATGACAAGGAACTATTGGTATGGCACCAAATTTTTGGAGGCTTTCCCTTATTATTAAACCATCTGATCATTGCCAATCCTTAATCAATCATACAGATTGAAGAACATTTGTGCTAATTAAGTTTGCTGCACTCGGCAGTTATTTGATGGTAAATATCAAAAGGGTTTTTTTTTACATGAACATCTATGTCTGTGTCATAAGCTATAGAACCGAGTTCCCCAAATTTTCTGGCTTTTTGGACCAGCATGGATTCACCTGCCACTTTGGGCAGCCCAGTTCTGAACAGCTCAGTAGTGGGTTGTGGCCTGGGGGCTATGAATTCCTGGTATAGAAGGTGTACAACGAGTTCTACTGTAATGCAACTTCTACAGACTTACTTGGTACATTAATGAGTGTGACTATAACAAAAAATCATTTGTTCAACTTTATTGGTAAAACAGCAGTTAAGATTTTAATATCTACAAGAATCAATGAAATAGGGCAATAATTAAGACACAAAGTATGATCTTTAACTGGTTTTAATGTAACTATGATACTGTAGATGCTTTAGAACAGAGGTCTCCAAACTTGGCAACTTTAAGACTTGTGGACTTCAACTCCCAGAATTCCTCAGCCAGCTCTGCTATGTATTGTATTGTATAATTGTTAAAATTTAGAAACAGGTCTGTAAAATCTATAAAGCAGATATTTTATATAATCCCACAAGAAATCTATCAAAGTTTGATTCTTTACTACTAACTCATGTCCAGAATCATTTTTTAATCTTATCAACAAAGTAGCAACTAATGATTGGTGTAAAGAATTTGTGACACAATAATTTGATCAATACATTTATTTATTTTTCCTATTTCTAAACAACCCATCTTCTTCAAAGAAGAGCACTGGGCAATGTACAATATAACTGATAAATAAAAATACAGATAAAATGAACATTAAAATTAAAAATTTAATTCAAATTAAAAAGTTTAAATTTATAGAATAATGACAAACATCAAAAGGGGGAAAAATTCTATAATGGCCATTTAATGTTGGAGTATTAGAAGTGAAGAGAGCTCTCAAGGGGCTAACCAGCCCCATCATTGTGTGGCCCTCTGTGCCTGCATTGCAAGTTTTAACCCCTTTGTGGAGGCCATAAGACTAGGGGCTTCCTCACCTCTGAGGGCAGGATGTTTATATCTTCATCATGTAGTTTCTCAGGGTTATAATATAGGTAAGAGTAAACATTTTAAAACTGGTCAATTATATATTCAGCATTACATATAATTCTCATCTTTAATGCCTGTAATAACTTTTTTTCTTTTCTACCTCATCCACATCAAGTGATTTGTCCTTCATCTATCAAGCTGATTAATTCATAATACTGAATATGAAAGGAACAATGTTATACAGCAAAGAAGAATCAAGAAAGAAAAGAAGCACGACTTGGGAAACACAGACTTGAGGGGGAAAATTATATTATTATTTTAAATAAGCTATATTGCATTTTTTAACCAAACTCTCAAGCTTATTTGTAAAGAAACACAGAATTCAGGAAGTCCATGTTGTTTTGGATAGGCTTAACTGAATAAAAAGCATGCTAGTAGTCCTTCCTGTTCAGGAAAATCTAGCACCCATCCTATAAGGACTAAAGATTCTAAACTGTCATGCAAAAAGTGTTCAGCAGCTCATCACTTGGAGCACCTGTGCCAAATCTCACAGGTTCTGATTGCACAGCTGTCACAACTGCCAGCCTGCACTTCAGCCTTGTTTTACTAGATGCCAGCCTGCCATAGAGGGAGAAATGAGTTGCTGGGAGGGAGAAACAGAAACTACTCAATGTGCTTTCCCAAGACATTGGTTCACCATCCCAAGGCCAGATGCCTGGGAGTGGAATGTAAAGGCTCACCATCTATCCTGCTGATGCAGGGACTTTTACCAAAATGATTCCTTTGAATGTAATTGGACAAAAGGGAGATAACAGAGGGGAGGAACAAGAAAAGGAAAGTTAACTAGGGAAAGTCTGTAGAGATTCTCAGTCATCTAGATCATAGCTGTCCCAAAGATGCTTTTTCAGGAAGCAACTGAACTTTCTTGTTTTTTCTTATGAAGACGTTTCGCTTCTCATCCAAGAAGCTGAATAGCGAAACATCTTCAAAAGAAAAAACAAGAAATCCCAGTTGTCTCCCGAAAAAGCATCTTTGGGACAACTATGACTTGGATGACTGAGAATCTCTACAGACTTTTAGCTATACAATTTGGGATGAACACCCTTTGAATGGTGTGGGAGTAAGAATGGATTTCCAGAAGAAAAAAATTGTAGACCATAGGAACCAGGAGCATCACTCAGGTGACCCTGAGGACACAGATAAACCTTCAAGTGCTTCAATGAATTAGCTGATGAAGTTGTGTGAATGGTACCACAGGCTTCATTTGAGCCTTGCAGCCAATTTTTGACAGCCAGAATTTGAAAGGCTCTTTTGTTATGTGATGAGCATAACATATGTGAAACTTGAATTTTCTTGCCATTTTATTTTCACATTTATTGATCCAGATACCTGTGTGCTATTGTTTGGTGTCATGCTACAATGCGGTAACATTAGGGTTTCTGCAAAAAAGAGATGTGATCAGGTGTGTTCTCAAGAAAACAATGTAATTCTCTCTGTTTCTCCTGCAAAGATTGTAGGAAATAACTGGTCACTCAGTTTACATTATCTCCTGCAATTCTATATCTCCCTGCCTGCATAAGGCAAAGCAAGCAAGCAAAGACCTTGTTGAAGAAAAGATGCAATTGATGGTCACATTGTAAATATTTGCTATTTCCTTCTGTTGAAGCCAGAGTTAATGATCTATTCAGTAAGCACAGAGTGCACAATAAAAATGAGATGGCCACTTTCATCATACAAGTTTTGGATAAGATGGTTGGAATCCCTGTGCTCACTACTCACAAACTGCACTGAACCACTATGGGAATTATTGTTGAGCCAAAATGATAGAATTGTAGTCTTCAGGGAAAAAATAGGTGTAATGAGATAGGTGTAACTATCATGAGTGTTCATGATAGTTTATGCAAAGGGCAAGAAGAGCTGCCTTAATTAGATTTTTAACAGTTGGGAGTCAGATAATTCATAATGGGGGGAGGGCATTTTAGTTTTTGGTTAGGTAAAGAATTGTGCATATATCCAGGGAAAATAATGACAAATATTAATCCTTATGGAAAATTATCTAGCATATGATTTCACACAGAGTCTAGCAAAAATATAAAATGTCAAAGAGGAAAAAAGAGAAACATATGTATAATAGGAAGCGAGTGAATAAAGTGACCATCTATCAAATGGTAGCTACATGCAGAGCCTATAATCACATACATTGTTTTATTCCAGCTGGTAAATGGAAGAATCCTATCATTCTCCCAGTTTCTAATTTTCTAACAAACTGTAGTTATAGTTGTTTGATTTTTCTTACCATTCCATTTCAGGATTAATTGAACAGTATCAATGACCAGTTTATGAAGTGGCTAATTACATTTTATTCCTACCTGGCTAACAATAGTCACTGCTTGCATCATGCCATGTTATGTCACCCTGCCAAATCTCCACAGGCAAGCAGATAGACTTACATTTTTCTCCATATTTTCCTAGTCTGGAAATATAGGCTGCAAACACAAAACTTTCACACTTGTCATGTGGAAGCGGGTTGATCCCAAAAATGATGGCTGCTGTTGCTGCTGACCCGAGTATACATTTTCCAAATATTATTTACTTTTCTAGAGTATTTCATGATTATTTATTACTTATTTCCTTTTTTTATTATTTATTTCATGGTTATCCATCCAATAAGCCCTGAGGGCATTTTACATTGAGGGGGGCTTGGAAGAGGAATTTGCTTTCCTACTGTGCATGCCCCAGACTTTTTCCTGAAAGTCTGAGGAGACCAGGAACTGAAAGCACCAAGACTAGTTACCACATATTGGCCCACTCCATTTTTAGTGGGCATTAATATTTTCTTAGCATTCTCTGCTGGCCTTATAACTATGGTTTCCTTGAAAATCTGTAGAGATAGGTATGGAAGAACATGAAGAAAAAATGTCTTTGCCTACACCTTGTCTTATCACATTCATTCTATGTGTCCTTCTCTGGAGTTTTCTTCAGACATTTGCTACAAGCTTGTAACCTGTTTTGCTCCTATGAATCTCACTATATTTAACACAGAACTTTTGTTACTGTTTCTGGGGCCCTCTGGTTGCACAATTTAGTCATTTTCTCTTAAAGTTGTGAAATAAACCTGAAAGCTTTCTAATATACTCCTTTAAATGCATCTTATAAACCAATAGAAAAGAGTTGTATAGAAACAGGTATATATACTCATTGATGACAGGACTATATTTTTTCATGTTTCATTAAGGATTTTGCATATTTAATCAGTACATTGTACTGGAGAAATGTGCTCAAAATGATTCCAGAGCCAAAGGATTGCTTTGGGATTAATGGCACAGAATAATTCACCAACTGCATTTTTCTTGAACATATTAATGAAACTGAAGTACATTACATTTTGCTTATGAATAAGCAGTACATGTCTCCTAGTGGAGAATTACAGATTATTGTTTTCTTGCTTTATAGTCATATATTCTGAGTTTTAATTTATTATGTGTACATAGTATTATAATTATATCAGCTTTGCAGATACAATCTTTCTTTCCTGCCTATTGCTTTTATATATTTCTCTTAGATACATGATTTATAATGTTGAATGGTATAAGTAGAGAGCTGGTTGAGAGAGTAAACTGAAAATATTTGCAGTTGTTCCAATCCATATAAATATTACCATGAAAATAATTTTGATAACTCTCTCTCTCTCCCTCTCCCCCCCCTCTCTCTGTATAAATTTAAATCTTTATTATTATATTAAGAAGATAATAGAGAACATGTCATGAAGATATGGCTGCCTAGCTGAATAGCTTTCTCCTTGGTGATGTCTTCAGTTTGCTAGATATTCTAAGCAGGCCTTAAACCCAACTGAGGATTCAGTTGAACTTACTGTATCATCATGGGTAGATCCCTCCAGGGTCTCTTGCAGACTAAGGGGAGCATTTTCCCCCTCAAACACAGAATTACATGGAAGAAAAAGTACTTTGTTTAAGTAATTGCTGGAGTTATTGGCTACCTATTGTGAGTAAATGCCAGATACCTAATAATATCAAAACTGCCTTCCAGCTTTTCTTTTGGAATCTCACTAGAATCGACACTTTTTTTCCTAGCAACTGCTATTCAATGGCAGCAAAGATAATTTCCTTTAGAAATTCCTTTAGAAGAGAAGAAGTATCCAACAGGCACATGGATAATCTTGCACTTAATTAAGGAGTTTAAGAAATGTCCTGTTTTTCATTGGAAAATTGTCTGTTGGTGTCTTCAGTATGCCTGACTACTCTTATATTCCTTAATTTCCAGGAGAAGAATCATGATGAAACAGAGAGCTTTCAGTAGTGATGAGTTGTGCATCTGAGAAATTCTTAGAGGCTTTTTCCTTCTTCTGAAGAAACTGAAGGAAATTTGTCTTATTATCTCTGCCTACTGTATATGGTAAAGAATTTGAACAAGTCATTTGTATCCAGCACAGAATAGATAATTTTTTCAAAACTTTGGCAAGGATTATGAGGTATCTTTTCCACGTAGAAAACTTAACAACTACCATTTGATTCCTGAATTTAATTCAGCAGTGATTTTACATTAATCATTTACTGAAGTTTCAAGTGACATTTGCTCCTATTAGGCAATACAGAAATGACACTGTTTTCGTTCTCAAGAGACAACAGCACCTCAATGATTTTGGATGATGTCAAGAAGCTAAGCAACATTGGCCATTTAATATTTGGATGAGAGATCATTAGAAAAGCCCAGGGCTTTAGTCTAAACAAGAAAGTTGAAAAATATATCCTGGAAGAAAGCAATGGTTTAGTATTTAAAATTCTAGACTAGAGCTAAATAAATCTTGGATCAAATCCACTTTCATTTAGAAGGTCATTGGGTGGCTTTGGGACAGGATTGTGGGAAAATTGAAGTAGAAGTCTAACATACATCACCTTGAGCTCTTGAAGAAATATTAAGAAGTGTCAAAGTTACTGTCATGAAAATTACATGGCTGTATCTGTGCAATGACTCCAGAATGAACTTGATCTTGAAGAGGTCTTTATTTTTAACCAAACTGAAAGCTTGCTGAACCCAATATTGTACCCAATTTCAACTTCAATTTAAATTTCAAGTTGTGTGTGTGTGTGTGTGTGTGTGTGTGTGTATCTCATGATTCTATGAAAGTTCATACTGCAGTAAACTAGAAGGAGGTCTTCTACTTGACTTGACTTTCTTGATCAGTAAATCTTTAGTTTAACCATAAATAAGAGAACAAATGCTGCGCTTTAGGTTGGAAGGAAATACTAAAATGATAACAATTTCTATATTTATTTATTTTATTTTTTATTTTTAATTACATTTATATGCATTCTCCTCAGGTGACTTACAATTCTGGATACAACCCAGTGTGCTCAGCAATAGCCTTCATTCCATTGTATATGCCTGCTTATTACTAAGCGCATTTTAGTCAGCTAATTGCCCCCAACAATCTTGGGTCCTATATGATTCTTTTGTCTTTTTCTTGATGTTGAACTAGCAGCCATTTTAGTTTTTATTCCTTGAAAATTACAAGTAACAGAGCAATTGTTAACTCCCTGAAAAGCCCTCCATATAAATTAGAATGGACTGAAGGGCTCTCTGGTGGTAAGACACTTCTTTAGTGGTGGAGAAAGTTGGAAAATAAGGGCCACTCAGAGGCCCAATAAAGGTCCCCAAACAGTTAATTCCAAAAGCAGACAGAGGGTTCAGTTTCATACCACAAAAAAGCAGCAGAACATCTTAGTAACATAGCTTAGTTAGTTATTTCTTTCCTATTAATCTAATTATGATTAAAAACCAAAGCAAAATCCCAACCAATCCCCACCTTTCCTACTCTTGCCAGCAGAAGTCGCCAAAGCTTAGTTTTCCTAGTTGCTAGGAAACTTCCTTCATAGGTGAGTCTGTCAGAGTGCAGGAATAGCCTGAAAGTTATAATTGACTGCTAGAAGTTTACCTTGTTTTTAAATGATTAAGATTTAAGTTTACTTTGTAAACTTAAAAGTTTACCTTGTTTTAAGGTTTACCTTGTTTTTAACTTATTAAGATCATATCAATCAGTAAGATCGAAACAGCGTGGGATTCCTTAAGAAGTTTTAAAAAATTAAATACATGGTAAGTAATTAGGAAGATTCACTGAAAAAATTCATAGACATTTTTCTTCAAATATTTCTGGACAGAAAAGGAAATAATATGGAACAAATGAACAGAAGCATTAAGGAGCTTCTCTAAGAGTTCATCCCGAGGATAGCTTTTAAAGATCTTATGAATCACTCTATAATTTCTAAGGTTAACAAAAAAATACTTCAAATCATTGGGGGGTCCAAAATGTAATTGAATGATCAACAATTATTTAACTTCCTGATAGATCATCCATCCAGCAAAAGCCTCTAAAAATTTAGAGGACCCCAAAGCACATTTGTGTTTTTCTGATATAAAATCCGTGCAGTGTTCTAGCCCTAGAATGCTGTCTAGATACTCAAGACATACAGTACTACATTCAGGATTATCTTGTCATTCTTTGGCTGTTTCATTCAAATTAACCTCAAACTGCTCTCAAGGAAATGGAAGAAACATTCTTTAGAAGACTGTGTTCCTATATGTGCTACTTGGATGATTGATATATTCTTTTCAAAAAGAGACACATGGCACCTTATTTCCAAAGTTATATGTGATTTTCCTCTTTCTGCTGTTCTTTTCAGCACAACAGGTGACTGTCTCTCCCACACCAGAATTTTAAAACTGATGGAAACAGTAAGGTTGAGTGAAGGGGCACAGCTAAAGGCATGGTCTTGAGTTCCTTTGGCCCTAATGGATGAGTATAAGACAATATGAAAAATCCTTTCACAATCCCACTTTTCCCAGCTAAAAAAGAATCAGATCTACCCTTGGTCTATGAATTATCTTTAGTAAAGCAAATATTAGAGAAACTTGAGTATCATGTTTAGGTCTACTATTCCCTTTGTTGTTATTAGCTTCAAGGTGGCTTGAAGTGAATGATACTTATATTATACATTTCATAAGCAAGGGAATCTTATCCCAGGTTGTACTGTGAACTCTTATAACTATATTTTACTGTCACAATTGGGCAGCGATGGTGATTTTGAGTGTGAAAAATTAAAAGAAACATAAAAAGTTAAAACACAAAACATAAAAAGTAGAGCAAAGAGGCCAATTTGGTAGAACAATACTTTGTGACTTAATCAAGCTGAAGAAGACTTTATCTTAAAGCTAGGTGTACAGTTTTTGAAATTCTTCAACAAATATGTGCAATTTCACTGCTTTCTATAGGAGGAGATTACATCTCCAACATTTTCTTAGAACCAACACTTGGTTTCAGTAGTAACAACAGGAATAATATTTTGAAAAATATTATTCTTTTAATATTAAACATTATTCTTTCATTTCTGAAATTTATAAAACGAATACAAAAGTGGAGATATATGCAAAGAAAACAAACTTCATAATAAATCATCACCTCTATAGGCAACTCCAATCTCATCTAGGTATTTTGTCCTTTTTGAGATGACTTTTGAAATGAAGGGCAGTGTCTTACTGGTGATAGGTAGGTTTATCACCATAACAAGTCAGATTGTTTCTCCTAGCTGTCCCAATTTTTTTAGTTTTTAAATAAGGGACTAAGTAAGCAGCCCTTTCAAGAAGTACAATTTGCAGTCAACAAGAACATGTCCAATGTCTTCAATGACTGATGCTCCACAAATGCAGTCTTTCTTTAGTTCTTCAGTAACCTTCCATGTCTTACCATGGCATCCAGTTGTTTGAAGGTCATGAACAAGTGAGGAAGAAACAAGTCTGACTCATCAAGATAGATATTACATATTGGCATTTACTTCATAGTGTCTCTGAATCCTCCTCCTCACACTCTCATCTGTGCAAAATCTACCCTCTCCAAGAACAAATTACACACACACACACAAACACACACACACACAAAAGTTACAGTGTATCAGATACACTGATACAGGGTATCAGATGCAGAATTGCCTTTTTTGGTGCTGGCATCAGGAATCCATTTCCTCTTGCAGCTGCTAGGCTGCTTTTATATTTACAAACACTTGGTGAGCACTCTGACAGGTTTATTATTTGTTTGCTTTCTCCAGCATTGCACAATAAAATTGTTTTAAAGAGTGCTCTGAAGTCTAGATGGCTACCACTGTATCAAACCCAATCAATCTGCTAATGTATTTTGCTTCACTGATTGATAACTGTTGCCATGGTTTGGCATTTCAGGGAAAGAGAACAAGACTGGATGGTTATTAATCTTTTCTGTCTTCCTTGAGCAGTGGTTTGCACTATTACCTGCATTTCTAGCTGCTGATTTTGATGCTCATGACTGTTGATCCTAGTAGTGAATCTACCATGTGCATTTCACTCTGCAAAGATGTTTCATTATTTGGTCCAGGAAACTCCTGCTGAGATGCAATGGTCTAAGATACAAATAGGGATAACTGGGTTAACCTTGCTTCAGTTTATTTTAGAAATAGGGACTACTAATATTCCACATATTGGAAAACAATGTCTCTTGTCTATTGCTATGAACTTTCAGGGTTTGATCAGATTTCATCAAGGATTGGAGCTGGGTTCTGACTTGATTTACATATTGTGCTAAGCCTTAGTGGCTTATCATGAGCCATATGATTTGTGCCTTTGCTTCTAATACTGGAGTGTTGCTTTTTCTTAACAATTTCTGCACAACATCCTGACTTGAAATCTTGCTTATAATCTGCAATCCTTTCAGTAGATGAAACAGAAATGTGACACGTGTTCAGTGTTCTGATAGACCCAGTAGATTTTTTCCTTACATACTGCAATGAATGCTAGTAGTAATAGTAGTAGTAGTAGTAGGATTGAAGAGGAAGAATAAAACCTTCTCTTCTTATTTCATTTTTTAAAATAATTTTATTGAAGCAATTTTTAACAAAATAAAACACATAAAAATAATGATAATAAAGACAAATAGTAAATAGTGTAGATAGAAAATGGAAAAAGAAATATAAAATGGAAGAAATAGAGCAATATTTCTTTCCTAGAGAAAGGAAAGGAAAGAAAAAAAGAAAAGAGAAAGAAAGAAAGAAAGAAAGAAAGAAAGAAAGAAAGAAAGAAAGAAAGAAAGAAGCAGCTTTTCAAATCAATTTCTAAATCACAAGTTCATTTTTCTTTTATTTCAGGAAAAAGTTCATAAAAGGTGAGTATATTGAAGGATAGGTGGCTTACAATAGACAAAAACACCAATAAAATATCAAAACAATAGAGACATTACATCTGAATTAAAATGGAGACATGGAGACAAAGGGAGCATAATGAACATGGGGGAGGATGTGGGGTTTTATCTAATTGATTAACCACCAACAGAATGACCCCCCATTGGGGCCCTGGCCAGTTGGCAGAATCACATGTTCATGTCCTTTCAGAACACCAAAACGGTGAGTGCAAACCTTACCAAGGGGCATGACGTTCCAGATAGAAGGAGCCATGACAGAGAATGCTCTTCTCCTGGACCCCTCCAGCTGGAATTCCTTGACTGATTAAGTCCATAGCACGCCCCTTCTATCAGTGTAGGGAAGTCCCATCAGGTAAAAAGGTTCCTCAGATACCCTTGTCCCCTGCCATGAAGGTTTTTAAAGATGATAATCAACATTTTGAATTGGACTGGAAGCAACCTGGCATCTAATGCAGCTCATGGAACACCCTAGTAGTTCCAAGAATAGTCAGAACAGCTGCATTCTGCACCAGCTGTAGCTTCCAGATACTCTTCAAGGTTCAGCCCATGTACAGCACAATGCAATAGTCCAACTGTGATACAACTAGGGCTTGAGTGATTGAGCACAAGGACCACTGATCCAGATAAGGACATACAACATGAAGTTATGCAAAGGCTCTCCTAACCATGACTCTTCAAGCAAGAGTTGTAAGCCCAAGAGAATCCCCTAAATTATGCATTGTGTCTTTCTGGGGCAGTGCAAACCCATGCAGAACTAAATATGTTAAAATCCCAGATCCAAAAGCTCCACACACCGAAAGCCACTTGGTCCTATAAGATATATGTCAAGGGAGGTCTACAAGTTCATTAGTACTTCCAAGTATCGTACAGCAGAGGCATTCAGCCTTTTATTAGACTTTGCCTAATTAAAAACTCATTCAGGCTGTACAGAAGAACTAGGTACCTTCAGTTCCTGCATAGAATTGCTGAGTATTTGTAAAGTCAGGAACAATGAACTCCCATCTTCTTACATTGATTGTGAAATGGTCTAATGTTATTATTGAATAGATATGTTGACAAGGAGGATAGGAAACATATCTTTGGTTCTGGGCTTTGGGATATCTTTTATTTACAGATTTCAACGAATTTCAAACAATTGTCATGCTTTTATTCAAAAACTCTGTTTTGCTACGAGACTGCATTATCCAAAAGTGACTTTTAAATATCTTTCTGAAATGAAATTTTCCATTCCAATCTGACAGCTAAACTGATATGAAACTGATGCTTTCTTTGTAACATTTATATATTTTTTGAATAAATATATTTTTGGAGGAAATGTAGACTACCAAGAAATTGTTAAGTGCTGCCAATAGAGCCTTTAGCAAAATGCACAGACACAAGAACTGTTTGTAAATGCTGGTGACACTGACAGGTTTATCCAGTCTCTTACATCCTATTGATGCCCCTCAAAGCCTAGTTCATTTTAAGTCATGGCTATGGGCTGCATCATAAATATAAAATAAGTGAGAGAAAATCAGTGTCTCTTAGAGGGAGTCAAGGGCTTTCTATTCATGCCAGTATGCTTTTGTCTGAAAACTTGGCATGGATTTTATAACAATGAGAAATACTACTACTTTTTCTGGTTGGAGAGAAAGGTACTTGAGGATCAATATAATTAAAAGAACTTGGCAACATTCTTTGCATCAGAGCTTCTCATTAAGTTGTTTTATAAGACTGATGTTGCTAACAAGACCATCAAGTGGCTTCCTGTCTTGGCAGAATATGCAAATGATGATGTAATAGTATAGCACTTTTATGCTCCAAGGCTGCTTCAGAGTTCCCCTGAGAGAAAGCAAGGCTCAGAAGGCAAACTTCAATAATTAAAAGCACACATAAAGTATAGGCCACCTACTAGGCAAATGGTTAGTGGTTTCATAAACTTCTATTTGTTTAAATCTGACTCTCTTTAGTCCTTTTCTACATTGGCAGATTAAGTTTTTATCCACCTCTCCTTGTGGCAGCAGAAAAGTATGCACCCAATGGTATCTTGATTTCACATGGTCAGATTGTATTAAGCTAAACAGATGGATTAACTTTCTAGCTTTGCTATGGTTCCTCACTGTTGAATGTCATCATTGTCTTGAAAGACCATAAAACAATGCAGGCTATTCATTAGGTAGTGTTAGATCAGCGGTGTCAAACTCATGGCCCATGAGTCAGATGCGTCACGTACTGGCCACGCTGATCCTCCAATTTAGCAAAGGGGAAAAAAGATACATCACGTAATGATGACATGATGTGTGTTTGACATCCCTGTGTTAGATTATTATTTTTTTACAGGTGGCTTGATCTGTCTCTCCTGTTTTACTGCATGCAAACAAGGGAGGTCAAATATGCTCTTAAATTCTTCTGTTTTTTTATAAGCTCAGCAATCGCAAAATAAACAATAACAAAAAAGATATATTGTCCTGCATTCGAAAAGTACGGATTTTTGAAAACTTCTAGATATTTCCAAGGAGGGGGATGGGAAGAAAAGAAGGAAAATACTGGTTCTCAGTGGCTGTACAGGAAAGAATATACATGTATGAAATTTAAGTGTCTAATAGGTTCAGAGCTGATTGTGTCCTATGGGTCAAAAAATTGGGCTGTTATCAGCATGGAGAATGAAGTGTGTCAGATTTAATATATCTTGAAACAGTTTACCGTGGGATTAAGGATGCATACAAACCTGAGATGAAAATGGGATGGGAGTTGTGGTCCTTCTGGTCCTGCTTCCTAGAATAATAGGACTAGATGGAAACTTAGAGATCTTCTAGTCCAACCAGAAGTCCTTATACCATCCCAGACAAGGTTGTCTATTTTTTTCTTGAGAACCTCCAGCAATGGAGCTCCTACGACTCTGGAAGGGAAGCTGTTCCATTTCAGTTTCATTGTCAGGAAATTCTCCTTATTTTGAGGTTGTATCTCCCTCTGATAAGCTTTTACTCTTTGTATCATTTTCAGCTACCCTTAATACCATTGATCATGATATCTTCTGGACTCACTCATGCGATTGGGAGCAAAGTTATTGGTGATTCTTCTTCTCAAGAGATGGTTTAAGCTGACAGTGATAATGTGAGGAAGGTTTGTCCTTAAGGCTCTGTGTTGTGAAGTTTACTCATTGGACTTTCTTTTTTCAACCAGAAATCAGTGAAAGCTTGTAAGAAATTCCCATTATCAATGGATATCCTTCTATAGATAACCTTCATTGTAGAATAAAGTAGAGTAGGCAAACAAATCTAAATCTGACATAGGCTATAATTAAAACAATATTTAATGTATGTGGCTGATATACTTCTCATACCTATAAAATTTCACATTTTTTTTCACAATATTAAAGCTCTGTTGATGCTAAAAGTCTAACAACTAAGGATAATACCCCTGAGATGTATTGTGTATTTTCCTATGTTACAAATCATATAAAAATGATCAGAGGATTTAAATATGGATTGACCATTTAACATTTCAAAAGTCATTGCCAGAGTATATTACAGTGGCTTTTAAGATTGAGTGTAATTATATAACATTTCCAAACATTGCTCTTAAATCAAGTGGAAGTCTAACTCAAGCTGAATTATACGGGAACTTGCTAATAATAGAAATACCAAAATATCATGATTTACTGGGTATTAAAATATATTTTACCTTGGCTAGCTGTCTGATGGGGATTTCATAGCTTGCAAAATATATTGTCTCTAAGAGCTACTTTATTCATTAGTTGTCAGATTACATTTGGCTTATGCTGACTTTTTAAAAATATGGAGTGAATTGTTTTGCAGCACAAAGAAACAGATATAACAGGCAGTATGTCAACACATTCAGTTAAATATGAGGACCTGACTACCACCGGCACAATTACTGGCCCTCTATTCTATTTGTCTAGCAGAGGCAGAGCTTCAAGCAGCTTTAAAATACTAATTAAGTAATAAGAATAAGCAGAACAATGGATCCAACATTTCTGTTTGTACTGTTGACGTACTTACTGTGTTGTATATCAGGCTGCCTATCCTAGAAAGGTATCTTACCCATAGTAGAAATCACAACAGTAATCTGTTATCTTTATATTTATTGAAAAGATTTGTATGGCTTCCCAAAAAATAACTGTGTGTATGATGAACAATAAATATATAAATAACAAAAGAAAAAGAAAAAAATCCTAAAAAAAGCCCTCATACCATCAAGCACCATAACAATCCCATTTACAAAACCAAAATGCTGTGTTCACTTTCTGTTCTGACCTAGTGCCTAAGGGAAAAAGGCAGATCACATTCCTTTCTGGCCTTAAAGAAACTTATCCTTTTTGTGGCTCAAATGAATGTGTAATGAAAGCTACAGCTACTTTAAGAAGATCTTGTATTCCTTGTATTTCAGAAGGACACTATCTGTAATCTGTAAATCCAGTCAGCCACATGTGTGCTGCTCGTTATTTTGAACTTTGTGGAACCTTTAGTTTTTGTGTTCCTTCACAGGTTGAAGATGACCATCTACAAAAGGTTTTAAAGGTGTATTGGGGTGAAAAGTGTCCATCAGGATTCCTGACTGCAGATCTCTATAAGTATGGTATTTTTAAGTGCCTGACAACACTTTTATTTTAACCTTGCTTTTTTCCTAAGAATGCAAGAGGCTTTCAAACCATCCATTTTTCTCCATTTTTTTCTCCATAGCACCAACCCTTGAGTGTGAAAGTAACTGCTCCAATTTTTCATGGCTAACAATGATCTTGAACTCAGACCTTTCTGTTCTGATCCACTCCCTAATTATTACACCATATTGGCACTCATGAATTCTTGGTAGATTCTTATACTGAAAGTGTAAAGATCACATCAGCATCTAGAAGTACAGTGACCTTGGTGTATATAAATGAAAAATCTACATCACAGTTAGATTTAGTCATTCATTCAATTTACCCACTCAATTCAGGCCTCAGGTGCCCATGAGCAGCAAAACCTGAATAAAGCTTATATGAACAATTCAAGACAAATGTGAATTCAGAAATGGATGGTCAGAACATCTAATTCTTTCTTGGTTGTTTTTTTATTCTATTGCCAGTAAAATTCTAGCATACTCTGCCAGATGACCATCGATAGTACTACGCACCATAATGAAGATAACAAATACTGCATATGTCTTGATGGAAGTAGTACTGATAGCTATTAACACAGCATGCATTTTCCTTCTAAATGGGATGCGTTTTTAACAGAAAGAAGAAGACAACTTGCATGTGTATATGCCTTTGTGTAGTCTGCTTTGTAATTCTGCTTTGTAATATTTGCTTGACTGTTGTGCTTTCAGAATTTTCTCTGACAAAAAGAATGAAAGGCAAGTACAAAGGAAATTAGCCACACATCTCTCTAACAGGTACTTTTCTTAAAGGTTCTGCAGGTGTCTTGCAACATCAGAAGTCCATATCCTTGAAAATAGCATACTGTAATGGTTAAGCTGAAAAAAATTCTAAAGTGGAGAAATTGATAATGGCTCCATCAGGAACCAATGTGCATTAATAACAAGAGAGAAAGAGAAAAAAATACCCAACAACCCTCAATATATGTTATGTGGAAAGGAAGCATAATAGCAGAAGTCCTGATAACCTAATGGCTCAGCATGGAACTCTTGATATATCCTAACCTCTGACAGTCTCAATGGCTTGTACTGGGAGTGGAGTACAGTCTCAAGATGAAAGGGTAAAGGTACTTGAAGTGGAAATAGGCCCAAAGGAATAACACTACAAATAAGGAAGAGCTACACTAATTTTCCTGGAAAATTGGCTTAAAAGAGGTCATGATGCCTTTTGTTTAGAAATACAAGCCCTACTTGGAAAAAAAAGTATTATTCTGCCTCTTGCCAATTTTTGTTTCTTGTTCTTATTTTTTCTAGGAAAGTAAAAAATAAGATCACTGGCTTTCAAACTGCCTAACCTTTATGCTAGGTTGGGCAAGAGCGGACAGATTGCAAAGTGCTAAAATGTTAATAGCGTCCTTTAAGCTCCTTTATGGTAAACTCTGATATAAACTCTACATAAACCTTCTGATGACTGTTCTCTTGATATGATCCAGAGAAAAAAGTGCTTGTTACTGAACACTTCTGGATGTTTGGGGAAATGAGAAATATATTTGATCAGTGAAAAAAGTCTTTGGGGGTTTAAAGCCAATATCAAACAAAACGAACATTTTGTTAGCAACTCATTCTCTAACATCTTTGTCTTTTTTAAAAAGATGAATACTAGTGGTTGGGTCATCTTTTCCATTCTGCTCAGTTTCCATGCCCATATAAACTATTCCTAATCATTTATACTCTGAAATAGGAGTGTATAGATCAAGTTCATTTTATTTGCTGTATCACATCAGATTTTCACCCTGACATTTTTAAATCTTTGACTTGAATTAAAGAAAAAAAGATTTGAATTGATTGCTTTATGGCAGATATGTACTTTCCTTTGAAAATATATACTATGTACTTACTTCTTCACTTCTTTTACAGAAGATTTGCCATATCTGCTCACTAGAACATGCTTTCTGCAGAAGCAAATTCATTGCAAAAGAACCTGGAGAGTCTATATGACACTTCCAATAAAGTATCTCATTTTTGCAATTAATTATGGAAATTATGTCTATCCACAGCTCTAACACTTTTGTTCATTTTTTGAGGCAGTTTCCAATAAAAGCATAACATGCATTTTAAAAATTGAGAAGTTTCAGTAGCTTCAACCAATACACTATTTGGCTAACTCTTATCTACATAATTGAGATCTGAAGATTCTTGGATTCTGATTTCAACATAATTTAGGATTATGATATTTATAATTTCATCAACATTGACTGCATACTTTCAGAAGGCTTTTGGCTTCCCTCCAGCTTGTGAGTTTCAAATTAGAAGTGAGAATTAAGTTCTTTCTTTTGTGCACATTAGATGAAACCATCAAGTAACTCTTCTCAGGAACAATTATTATAGCTTAATTATTCCAGAAGGAATTCCAGAAGGAAGAAATAATACATTGTATTCTAGAAACAATTTATTGTTTGTATTTTCAATACGACCATTGCCCTTGATTTAAATACCTGCATAAAATGATTCCTGTATTTTTTAAAGGAAAATGTGGATTGCTCAGATATATCCTAATAATTAAGTGGATTATTATCAGAGTAGTAACACAGCTCCATATAAACCCACATATGGAACCATGACTACTTAGCTTTGAGGTTGAATAAAAAAGTTTTAGGAAATAATTAATTTGCCAAGGCTATATTGAATATGAACAGAGTCAATAATGCTTGGCATTATTACCATTATTTATCTATGCATCTTCCAATCTGGTATTTTTCAATTTTCAGTTTATAAAAAATAAAGTTTGTTATGCTAAAAGAACTATCCCACTGTGGCTTAATTCTAGATAAATCAAAACTATTAGATGTGAGAACTTGGCAAAGTAAAAGATATAAAACTACTGCCATTCAATGTCTTTTCAATCTCTGTCCTATAATATCTAACAGAATAGCAGAGTTGGAAGGGACAACCAAACAGCACCAGTTTGACTGGAGCAACACAAAAAATGTGTTGTGAGTTCATCAAAGCCTGGTACTCCACAAACAATTCCATCAACAGATACATTGACCTACAACTGGCCTATGAAACCCTCAGAATCCAAATCAATCACACAGCCAAATAGAGACAGCACAGACCCTCAACCAACCCATGCAAGCTCCCCCATCAGCAGTTCACCTCCCTATAATCCTCACCTGATGTAACCTCCTCCTCATAAAACCTGTTATGTATGTAGGTTTAAAGTCATTGGTTTAGTTTGAACTGTTCTTGTAAAATGTCAGAAATGATTGGTTTAAAAGTGCGGGAAAACCCTGCACTCTGATTGGCTGTCAACTGCGGCTGTTGACTATAAGTAGCAGCCGCAGCCCAGCCAAATTGGGTCCGTTCTGAGCTGTAGTCACTAATAAATTAAAAGAGCTTGAAGCACTCCGCGTCTGTCTCTTCATACAAACATAACACTGGCGACGAAGGTGGGATTTTCCCTGAAGAGAAGGCAACGCGGAACAGAAGAAGAGCGAGATAACTGTGCTGAGCACCCCCCCAGCCCCGTTCGATCCGACGGCAGAAGACTGGGAGTCATATGCAGATTGCTTCCAAATGTATCTGGAAGGAAACGATCTAGCCGACATTTCTGAGAAGCAGAAGAGGGCGGTCTTTCTTACGTACTGCAGTCCGGTAGTTTTCAAGATGGTGAAGGCATTGGCGGGAGCTGCAGACATGAAGGTAATGGACTGGCCTGATTTAGAAAAGCTGTTAAGAGCCCATTACACGCCACAAGTATCGTGCCTCATTAAGAGACACGAGTTTTACCGTCGGGATCAAGGGGAGAATGAAAATGTAAACAATTTCATGGCAAGTTTAAGAGACATTGGGGGTGCATGTGAATTTAACAGTTTAGAAGAGGCCATGTGTGATCGATTCGTTCTGGGCCTTAAAGACAAGGTATTACAGAGCAAGTTATTAATGAAACCTAAGATCACACTCAAAGAAGCCATAGAAGAAGCCTTTTCAGCAGAAGCTACCAAGTCCTCAGCAGCAGCCATGAGGAAGATGAACAGGGCCATGAGCCATTCTGATGGGGAAAAGTCTATCACAAACCATTGTGATGACCTAGATTCTGAGTCAGATTGCAGTGAGGTGGAAGAGGGAATTCACAGACTCAGAATGGAGCAGAAAAAGAAAGACCTGGAAAGAAAGAGGCAAGATTTCTACTGCAGAGGTTGTGGGGAAGCCACCCCGAACTGAATGCAAGTTTTAAGACACCATTTGCCTCCGTTGTGAAAAAAAGGACATCTAGCAAGAGTCTGCAAATCATCCAGAACTCCACCCAACAGAAGGAAATTTCCTGCAAACAAAGACAAAGAATTCAAGCCCAACAATCTCAGTGAGAAAATGGGGTGCAGCACAGAAGCAAAGGGGAAGAATGAAACTCATCAGACAGTAACTATCGGTCATTCATCTTCTATCAATAACAGAAAAGTGCATGTCAAGGTACTTATTGAAGGAAGGCCTTGCCAAATGGAAGTGGACTCAGGCTCATATCTGTCTATGGTGTCATGGGACACTATTCACAGACTATTCCCAAACATTTAGAAGAATCATTTCAAAAAAGCGGGGTTAAAAGGCAAAGAAGAAAAATGCACTCTTAGAACTGACAAGGTAGAGTTCTTGGGCTATATGATTGACAAGCATGGTATCCACCCCACAGATGCCAAGGTTCAGGCAATCAAAGAAGCCCCCAGGCCAAAATGCAAAACAGACTTGCAAGCTTTCCTGGGACTCATTAACTTTTATCACATGTTTCTACCTCAGAAGGCAACCATTGCAGAACCACTACAGATTACTAGACAAAAAGTCTGCATGGGTCTGGGGCAGAAAAGAACAAGCTGCCTTTAACAATATTAAGAGACAAACCACTTCTGATGCTGTACTGATAAAGTTCTCTGAAAATTTGCCAGTTGTACTGACTTGTGATGCATCCCCTTTTGGGTGGGGTGGGGTTTTGAGCCACATGCTTCCCAGTGGGAGGGAAGCCCCTATTGCATTTTACTCTCACACTTTGACTAAAGCAGAGAGAAATTACAGCCAACTGGACAAGGAAGCCTTGGCAATTGTTGCAGCTGTCAAATTCCATGAGTTTTATATGGGAGAACATTTACCATTGTCACAGATCACAAACCTCTGTTAGGCATTGTGGCAGGGGACAAACCAACACCCACAATCCTGTCACCAAGAATGCTGATATGGACTGAATGTCTTGCTGCTTATTCATACAAACTCATCCACAGGCCTGGCAAAGACATTGGGCATGCAGATGCTTTGAGTCGCTGCCCACTTCATTCACACACTGGAGATCCTGCTCCTGAGACTTGCACCTTTTTTCTAGAAACTGTTGCCAAGCTTCCAGTACATGCTGCTGAAATTGCCAGAGAGACTGCCAAAGACACTTTATTGGCTCCTGTTATAGGCTGGATTAAGAAAGGTTGGCCACTTCAAGATCTACCTCAACTTGCCCAACCTTTTAAATCCAGGCAAACTGAATTATCTGTATTAAGAGGATGTATTTTGTGGGGTAACAGGGTAGTTATTCCTGCAAAACTACAAAAAGAGGTTTTGGAAATGTTACATGAGGGTCATCCGGGTATTGTCAGAATGAAGGGATTGGCCAGGAGTTATGTATGGTTGCCAGGTATTGACAAAATACCTGTCCCAACTGCCAGGAAGTCCGGCCTGCCCCACCTCTCGCCCCCACACAGGAATGGGAATGTCCTAGGGGCCCATGGTCCAGGATTCACATTGATTTTGCTGGCCCTACCAGAGGGCACACCTTCCTTATTATAGTAGATGCATATTCCAAATGGCTAGAGGTTATCCCTATGGCATCTACCACAGCTGAAGCTGTCATCAACAGCTCAAAAGCTTTTGTAACTCATGGGTTACCTGATATTCTAGTTTCTGACAATGGTCCTCAATTTACGTCCAACCTTTTTGAATCATATTTAGCACAGCAGGGTATCAGACATGCCCTGACAGCCCCTGGGCACCCTTCGGCTAACGGCTGGGCTGAACGCATGGTACGTTTTACCAAGGAAAAACTTCAGCAATTGGGTCCTGGGGACATCACTGAGAAAGTTGAAAAACTACTCAGTGTCCAGCATATCACTCCCAACCCATCAACTAACTTATCCCCAGCAGAGTTGTTGATGGGTAGGAAACTCAGGTCTCCCCTTGACTGCCTTCATCCCACTTACGCATCCAACGCACTACTAGATTCCACTAGCAAAATTTGCACATTCAGTGTGGGTGATTCTGTTTATGCTAAGAACCTTATGGGTGAACCATTATGGATTCCTGCTGAGATAATGCAAATCACAGGCCCTAGGTTTTACAGGGTACAAACAGAGGATGGAGTGCTCTGGAGCAGGCACATTGATCAGCTTAGATCCAGATTACCTCAGGAACATCTCAATTGCTCCTCTCTAGTTCCCATACCTAATACCTCTTCTAGGGGGGAAGGGGAGGATCATGAGGATAATCAGCAAGCAAGAATCAACCCCATGTGTAATGAGCCAACATGACAGGAACCATCCCAAAACCTGTCACAATGCCAAAATCCATCCTTACAAGTGGAAGACTGTACATCACTACCTGACTTAGGTGCTGACATTGGGTTGGAGATGGATTGGGAGGAGAGACCAGGTTGTAGTAACCAAACCGGTTCTTCTATTACTAGAAGTCCAAGTATGGAAATGTCAGCAGACACATTTCCTCTCATCACTGGGTGAGAACATTAAAACATCTGAACCACGTAGGTCTCAACGTACACATAAGAGCCCCACCTATTTAAAAGAGTACATTAGATAGATGGGGTTTGAGTATGGACTGAACCTAGTGGGGAGGGGTGTTATGTATGTAGGTTTAAAGTCATTGGTTTAGTTTGAACTGTTCTTGTAAAATGTCAGAAATGATTGGTTTAAAAGTGCGGGAAAACCCTGCACTCTGATTGGCTGTCAACTGCAGCTCCTGGCTATAAGTAGCAGCTGCAGCCCAGCCAAATTGGGTCCATTCTGAGCTGTAGTCACTAATAAAACAAAAAAGCTGAAGCACTTCGCGTCTGTCTCTTCATGCAAACATAACAAAACCCATCACAAAACCTTCATTGATAACTCACACCTGACCTATCACAAAACCCTCACTTGACACACCCATACCTGAAGCCCTTATAAACAGAAAAATACTGATACCTCATAGACTCTGCTGAAGATGTTACCTAATCTGGTAATGAAATGTTCAGAAATCAACTCCCAACCTCGAAGAATGAACCTTCACCCTCATGTAACACCCAAGCTATAGCTATTCGCACTATTGCAAATAAAGGTTATGTCCACTGGGTCATTTTCTTCCTTGCCCTTTTCAAAATAATACATTCATGTATGAGTTGGCATTAATCACGGTAGTTCTTATTTTCAATGTCACAGCCATTATAATTCCAAATGGCTGAAATCCTGCTTCTCTAATGTAATGGTTATCACATGAGTGAACATGAGTAACAATTGACATTTTATAAAATGAGTAACACCCAAGCAAAGCAGCTAGCTGCAACAGGCCTGTAAAAGTAGAAGCAGCAAAAAGTCTGCAGAGGTTGTTCTGCCAATAAAATTATTTAAGTTACCTGAAATACTTTGAAATTTGCAGATACCTCTGAATATCACATTCTTGATAGTTTCATTTGAAATAACATTTATTTAAGGATCCTTAGGTTTTTTTTTCTGACAAGCGTTCAACCTCCTGTGTTTTACAAATGCCAAAAATGGGACAAACAAATTCATAGGTCTGGTTGAATTTGTCAGAGTTCTGGACTAAAAATTAATCCTAAAAACAACTTTGTCAGAGCTCTGATGAGCAAAATAAGATTAAAATAACAATGCAAGAATTCCAGCAAGTGTTCCACTTTTGAATGAAAAATCTCTACATAAGCAAATTGGGTCAGGAAGATACTTCTTTTTTTTCCTCATGCTTTTTTTTAAGTGGAAGAACTATCTCTTTGGTGAATCAAAGAAGGATCAGACTTATTTGCTGATTGTTTTGAAAGTAGCAACCAGACATTATCATATCAATCTAAGAATCAGATCTTTCTGTATTAAACAAATACATTGCTTTCAACAGATGTAGATTAAGTTGAACAGCTTTGACTGGATCTTGGAAAGTAGTTTTAGAAATACTGTAGAATTCTGCATAATATATATAACAGAGTCTGAAAATTTTATTCTCCAACTTTGCTAATGTGTAGATGATAAGACAAAGTACTGTAATTCAATGGTAGAGTTGCATATTTAAAAAAACATTATAACAAATCAAGACTCCTGCTTGCCATCTCAGTCCAAAGACCTAGCTAATTTAACATTTTGCATGGACAACTATATGCAACCAAAAACTCACAAACAATAAGTTAATAGCTCTTTTTGTGTTGTTCCTTAGCAATGAATTCTTAATTAAACTTGCCTTTGGGGTTTGAAATATAACTTAGCAAAATTAATTTTACTATTTCCTATGAATTTGACCATTAAATCTGGTCTTCATTATTATATTGGATGACAACAAATTTCATAATTGAACTACAATATCCATTGGATAAAAAGAAATGTCTTTCATTGGATCTCAAACTTCTCATATTAGTTTTAGTAAGCAAGTCCATATTCTATTATTGTGAAAAAAGGAGAAAATTATCTGGAGTTTCCATACCATTTTATATATCCCTATCATGTCTCCAGTATTTTAATTTCTAATTTATTCAAATTGTCCTTATGGGCAGTTAAGGCACTTTCTGTATTGCATTATCTCTTATACTTATGAATATAGAATAATATTTAGTATTCTGAGCTAAGGCAGAGAATGCCAGCCAATCTGTGCATAATCTATCTTTTTCAGATTGGTCAATTAGTAAGTTTATTGCCGTCAGAGTATCCAGTAATGCATGAATTAAAAAAGTGAAGCAGACATGTTTCCAGTTGCTGCCCACCCATCCAAGCATTTGTCCACATGTGTATATGTGTCTTCAGTTTTGCCAAACTTTCTCCTCAGTAGACAGTGATGGATGAATTGCAAGAAAAGATTCATTGATACATCTCAGAAACTTTTGTTTTCCATGAACCAAATTAGTACTGGATAAGGGCTTGTACCCAAATGATAAAATGTAATTATTCCAACAAATACTGAAAAATTTGCAAACCTTAGTGGAATACATGCTACCAAAATTGTGTTCAGTAAATTGTATTCTGCCTCCCTGATTAATCTGAATTAAATAGTGGTTCAGTGATTGGAGATGTTCAGATGGGAAGAGTATATAACAAGAAAAGAAACATCCATAAAGTCTGTCTAATGCAAGGAGAGTAAATGTAAATGTTCTTTCCTGGCTTGAAGGCAGAGGCTAGAAAAAGGAAAATAAGTCAAGGGATTTTGCAGAAAGAAGGAGGCAGGAGACAAAGAAACATAATAAAATTAACAAGTAAAAGTTTAAGAGCTAAGTTGAAAATCAATAAAGAGTCAAGAAAATGTTAACAGACACAAATAATCAGGAATGAGTAAGAACAGGAGCTATGAAGTGAAACTGAATTGTAGAGAAAGCTTTAGTTAATATTTTCAAAGCAAAATTTTAAGGTTAAAACTGCAATTAGACTAAAATAAATTAAGATAAATTTCTTTGGGTTAAAAGAAATTACTGATTACTTGCCCCATAAAAATAGAGTCACAGGTTTACTTGAAGTTAGACAAACTGTTGAAGAAGAAAAGCATGCAGTGGCTGATTATGTAGGACACATAGTGGTGGGATTCAAATTTTTTTACTACCAGTTCTGTGGGCGTGGCTTGGTGGAAGTGGCAGAGGAAGGATACTGTAAAATCTCCAGTCAGAAATGGTATTTGCCGGTTGTCTGAACTACTCAAAATTTCTGCTACTGGTTCTCCAGAACTGGTCAGAACCTGCTGAATACCACCTCTGATAAGATAGTCAAGTATAAGCATTAATACAAGTTTAAAACTTGCTGAATGCACAGGAAACAAAACATAGTATTGGAATAAAGTAATAAAACCAAAAATTGAATGCTGGTAAGGAAAAGTATCATATGCTCAATTTCTACGAAAGTTCAAGGAGAAAGTAGATAAAAATAAAGCCTGTGACTGGTTTGCATCTGGATTAATAAGAAATGAAATTAAATGCTTGATTCTGACTGCTCAAGACCTACTATCTACTATCTCTACTCATCTATGCTCATTGCAATTTTTTTCTTTTCCACTGTACTATCAATTGATTTATTTATTTTTTGAAAATATCATAACAACAGGTCAACCAAAATTTGACTGTTCAACTTGCCAATTATTAATAGCAACAAAAGATGTTTGGTATGGTTGACTTCTATCTAGTGGTTCTCCAGGTTTATGTAGCTAAGAAAAACCAGTACATAGCAATATGCTTTAATTTCATCCTTATGTTGGAGGAAAAGTAAATTGGCATTAAAAGCATTTATCTCAAAGCCTACCCCTAATGTTTCTCTGCAATGGACCCATTCAATGCTACCACCTGCAAATGCAACTGGTGTTCTAAAATAATTCTGTTCCTTTACAAATTATTGTGTTGGCAGTTACTAACTGATTTGGTCAGAACAGTCAAAAGCAAGCCAGTGCTGGGAAAGAAAGGCAGTTCAAAAGTAAGTAAGTAAAATCAGTAGGCCTGAGTGTCTGGTGGAAAGCTATCTCAGTGCCTGGAAATGCTGGATTTTTCATTGCAACAGCCACAAAGCAAGGAATAATCAGTGAAAATCTGTAGAGGCTGGAAAAATGTGCCTGGAAAACTAATCAGTTTAGGCTACTTTGGGTCAAGCTGTGGTATGGTAATCAATTTCATGCACTAGAACTTTTTTGACCAGAGACCTTAATCTTTCTTGTTTAAGGTCTACTTGTGGTAACCTTTCTCAACTAGTGTTCCATAAGAGGTCACTAGGGATGTTATGGAAGATTCTGACTAAAAAAAAAAATTAGTTGCTTTTAACTTTGCACATTGCACAACGCAGGAACCCACACTGGTCAGAATATCTACATACCATGAGTGGCCAGCCTGCCACTTTGCTGTTGTTAATAAGTGGTATAAATGGTATAAATTGTGGATTGTGTAAGTCAGAAGATAATTGTATTGTGAAGTTTTTATTTCTTTTGTCATTTTCATGAAGGGTGTCCTTGAGACCCTAAAATTATTTCAAGGGCTTTTCCAGAGTAAAAAGGTCAAGAAAGGCTGCTTAAGGGTTTTTATAGAGGGCAAGGGGATGAGCTCTCAAGAGAAAGGTGGGAATTCAAGAAGCACAAAGTCCACTATGCCTGATAGAATGATTTCTCATAATCTGAAAAATATTTTTTAAAGGCACCATTCTTATTTATGTTGAACACTTAGGAAATTGCACTGAGGTGGGCGTAAGGGGAGAGAAAGTTGGAGTACAGAATTTATCTGTCAAAAGAAATCTGTGAACTATTGTTATAGAGTGCAACTGGAGCTATTTTGTTCTGATTTTCATTTGAAATTTATTTTCATTTTTAAACCTTTTTTTAACTATGTGGAATAGACGAGAGATAGGGGCCATCATGAAGAGCTTTTATTTTTTTCCCCAATGAGAATATTGAATTCATAGAAGACTTATGTTATATCTTCTGCAAAGTTGATCAGAACACAAAAAGGAGAAGGTTGCATTGGTGAAATGTCCTGTCATTCTACAAGCCACAGCAAAATGGTCATGGAAACACAATTCCTGGTGGATTGATGAAAGTGAGGTAATCCTGCAGGAACTATCAACTTTCTCTGGACTGAACTGAGAGTATGGGAATTCAAGTATGGGAAGTCTTCTGCGAGCATAAGATGACAAACATTTATTTCATGCTGGAACATGTGAGTACAACTTCAGCTTGCTTCATCAATAGACGGATGAAGATATAGAAGATCTATGCTGAAGCCAAGTTCTCAGAAAAACATCTAGTGAGGCATTTACATGATATGATAACCAGGATATATGCTTGAGCTGTTCGAGTGTTGTTTATATATTTCTGTATTCAGAGATTTGTTTCCTTCTTCTGATTTTCCAAATACGTAGTAAAGTTTCATCTGTTATGTACTTAGTAAGCCTAAGGGAATGGCACTAGAAAGTCAAATTACACATTTCTTTCTCTTGCAATGAAAAATTATTGTGGCAGTCAAAACTTCCCTGTCTGTTTTCAACTCAGAGCTATACACCAGGAAATTTCTGTTTTTAGTCATTACTGCAATGAAGACAATAAACAAATCTGACCCTGACTAAAACTATAATTCACAAAAAATGTACAGGTAAAAGATGTTTGAAAATGTACATCTGTGAGACTGGTAAATAAGTTATAAAGTCTTAGTCATTTTTCAAAGAATACTGGCAGATTTGTAGAACTGTCTATTTGGACACTTCTTTTGAATTACACATGTCTCCATTTAGAGTCGCTGGTTGGGAAATACAAAATGTATTAATAGTGAGCAGCTGGTTCCCATTCGGAACTGTTTATTTGGATCTCTTTTATGAGTCAGACTTGATGCCATGATAGGCTAAAAGGAGCTTGTCATATTCCTCGTTGTCATGTTTTGTAAATTACAAAAGAAATCACTGGCCCATATCCTTTTATTAAATATTTTTAGAGAAGTTAATTGAACTGTTTTCTGCTAATTAGGAAGTCTACAGAGAAACAAAGCATTTGGGGAACTTATTAGCAACCTACTTATTAGTAGGTTTTACACCTTGTCTCTTCATGTTGAGCCAATCACCCATTCATGCAGAGCTGAGTAGGGAAGGCATGAGCAGACCCTGTAAATGAGGTAGTCTTCTGTTTCAGTCACCCAGGTCAGCCCGAAATTTCTTATTGAGATAAAAGCACTTCAGTTGCTTTTGGATGAACTGAAAGTACAACATGGAAATATGCAAGGAATACACATTGCACATCACAAAGTCAAAATTTCCCCATATCTAGCGGTCTGGAGCATACTATGGGGGTCAGTGGTGCTTTTTCACTATGCAAGGCATTTTCATTTACCTGAATGAGCAATACTGACATTTACTCAATACAATACAACAGTAATTGTATTTATAGATTTATTTGTATTCATTTAACTTTGTAAATTCCATTCAGCAACCAGGGGAAAAAGTGTTTTATTATTATTATTATTATTTGCAGATGGCTTTCAGAAAATACCTGCCTACAAAGAAATATATGACTTTCTATTTACTATTAGCCTGTAAATACAAATGAGATGCTATTCTTTTTGAATTCCAATTGTTTATGGGATTTTTTTTTCTTATGACAATCTGTGGATGTGAAGCTGGATTTGGAAGAACAGGGTTATTGATGCACCTTCTTATTGATGGAGAAGACTTTTAAGGATAGACAGATAGGAAAACAGGTGAACTATAGAACACAGTAAGCAAGAATTCCCACGTAAAGCAATTATATTTGTATCATTTTTGACATATGATGCAGATGCCCAGTTTCCCTGAGAGGTCCATAATTTGGGATTTAATTAGGACAAGAATGAACTAAAATGCCAAGTTGAAAGTAGAACATTCTGGAGAGAATCCATCCATGTGCTCAGTAAGATTCAAAACTGACTTGATGGCAATCAACCAATCAATCAATCAATCAATCAACCTGCTAACCAACTAGTCAATCAATCAATCAATCAATCAATCAATCAATCAATGTTTCTTCCATTTACTCTTGAAAGCTATTCTTAGCACACTGAATGCAAAATAAATATATATTTATTCATTTAAAAGATTTCTGTGGCCACTTATCTTAAAATTTGCTCAGCCCAGCCCACTTCACAGAGCTGTTGGGAGGAAAATAGGAGAAGGAAGTATTATGTATGTTCACTGCCCTGAGTTATTTATAAAGTAACAAAGGTGGGATAAAAACCAAATAAACAAATAATGAATGAATGAATGAATGAAATACAACTCTGGGTGGCTCACAATAAAACACCAGACAACAAAGATTTTTATATTTATATATACAAAAAGGTCTACTTTACTGTTATTTTACTGTTATTTAACCTTACAAAAAGATGTATCAGTTCACAGCTGATCAAGAACTTCCTTTTTATTAAACAGTAAAAAAATTAAAGTCATAAAAATCTTCCATAGTACCCAGGGATTATAAATGTTTAAAGAGGAAAAAGATCTTGTAGGACAGTAACATCTTACACATAAAATATTAAGAATAAGTTCCAAAAACTTTGTATTTCACAATCACAGGCATAGATCATAGATCTAGTCAAATCCTGAAGTGAATTTTAACATGAGTGGACATAGGAAGCTGCCAAGAAAATGTTAAAATACTAAAAATATTGAAGAGATATATAACACATTCTCCCTTACCCACAGAAGGGAGAAATCTCTTGATTCCAGATTAAATCAAACAGCAACTACTGAAAAGAAGTCCATGCAGCTGGGAACTCAGCTTACAAGCTTGCTATGAAATTTGAAGCAATGCTGTGTTTTTACCAAAATATAGTTGAGAAAGAGCTCATATCTAATATGAAATTGTCAGTTTCAGCTTGGCACTTCAGGAAGACTCAAAATAGAAATTTGGGACTTATTGTAGGATTGGTTTATCTTAAAGTTTTTTCAGTCAGAATTAGGAATCTACATTTCATGTCCAACTATTTGCTTCAGTTCTTAGAAATAGTGGATAATTAAACAGATCATTATAATATCTCCCAAATGTTTTCAGACTATGTGTAAAATCTAGAATTTTTGGAAATCAGGCGGATTAAGTTAGAAGACAGAACAACCCAGAAACATCTGTGGAAATGGGAAAACAAATCAGACTGACATCCATGCCTGTGTATGACTGAAGCCCCAGATCTTTTTACCTGTGAAAATTGGATCATATTATTTGAGCTATCATGATGACTTTTATGGCATCATCAGTCAGATGTCTTTATGGTGACTTCTTAATGAGTTAAGGGTTAATAAAAAAAGTTAGAAAACAGTTGTGAACTGTCTGCCTTTAGAGCTTAAAAGAAATTAGTGTATTCTAAAATTTCCTAAGTATCAAGCTGAGTAGAATAGAGAAATTCTTTTGTACTATTGCAATATCAAGAATTCAGAGAAAGAATGGAGTCTCACAATTTGCATTCCATATGCTACAGTGCTGATTTAAGAAAAACATCCAACCCAGTTTTGCTAGGATTATTAGCTACATTTTATTCAAGCTACTCTATATGTTTAAGGGAAGAATTTAAAAAAAAATCTTCCTATTTGGGTTCCATTATTTGAACCCAAATAATGAAAAGGCTATCTAGCTTTGAATGGCATAAAAATTGCAGTGGGAAAAATTTGAAAGCTAAGGTAGGCATTTTTACATTTAATTATTTAGAGAGAGTTTTACAGCTTGAATTAACATTCTGTTTGATTTCTAAAATATACTGTTGGTAATCATAAAAGAATATGATTACTTTTTTTGAAAAGTACTTTTGAAACTTTGGGGCATTTTACAATTTTCCTTTTGTCTCTGTTTGGGTTGTCTATTCTGATTTATATCAGTGTTTTCTTTTTGCTGGTACCGTTTATTGATTTACTAATGTAATTGTTTTCTTCCCATCTCTATTTCCCCACTGCATATTTCCCCTGTTTATGTTTATACTGACTGCATTACATGTAACTATCTTTGTGACTCTGATTCCTGCTTAATTACAGTTTTGTATTCCTATATTATTCCTATCCTATTCCTATTCCTATTCCCATCCTAATCTCCCTGCACTCTAGAACTGAACAAAAGGACTGGAAAAAAATAGTCCTTCTGCTCACCTGATATTAGCCAGCTGAGCAAATGAATGCTTGCTGGTCTTTGTGGCCAAAGGAGCAGAGATGAGTTGAGATAGGCAGGTGCAGAAAATTGAAGTGCTTCTGTGGTTGTAAGTACTAGCTTCAACCTTAAATTAAAACAGAAACTAAATGGATCAAACTATATAAAAACAGGTGGGCTACTAGCACCCACATTTTGATCACATCATTTGAGTCATAGAAACAGTTATAATTTCAGGCACAGTATCATAATTTTAGTGCCATCACAATTTTGAAAGATTGCTGAATGAATAGTTGTTAGTCAAGGACTACTGTACTTCTATTCCTCTCTTTTAGACCATCCACTCTGGTCTAGGTCCCAACACCTTCTTTATTTTATTTATTTATTTTTATTTATTTATTTGATTTGTCAATCACTTACAAGATAATAGGTATAAGTATAAACATAGTTATGAATGCAGGAAATGGATAAATATAAGAAATATAATATGACCTCTGTGATCATATTAAGAGCAACTGCGTTCTCTGATGATGTAAAGCTATTCAATACCACAGATAATTCTGCTACCCTTCAAAAAAACCTTGACTATGTATCAGAATGGTTAAACAAATGGCAACTTCAAATCTCAACAAATAAATGCTCTGTCTTACATACTGGCAAAAAAAAATCAGAAAATAAAATACAAGCTGAATAGTCAAGACCTTGTTGATGATCCAAACTCTGTCAAGAACCTTGGAATACCCAACCCCTAATGATCTAAGTGCTACAGCCCACTGTAACTACATAGCCAAAAAGGCATTAAGAGTTGTTAACCTAATCCTATGTAGCTTTTTCTCTGGTAATATCACACTACTAACTAGGGCATACAAAACATTTGTTAGACCAATACTCGAATACAACTCATCAGTCTGGAACCCGCATTACGTATCTAATATTAACACAGTAGAGAAAGTCCAGAAATACTTCACAAGAAGAGTTCTCCACTCCTCTACTTGTTGCAGAATACCTTATGCCACTAGACTTGGAATTCTAGACCTAGAAAACCTAGAACTAGGCCATCTTCGGTCCGATCTAAGTATAGTATATAAAATCATACATTGCAATGTCCTACCGGTCAATGAATACTTCAGCTTCAACCATAACAAGAGCACACAATAGATACAAACTCAAGGTTAACCGCACCAATCTTGATTGCAGGAAATACGACTTCAGCAGCAGAGAGGTCAATGTCTTGAATACTCTACCTGCCTCTGTGGTTTCTTCCCCAAACCCCAAAAATTTTAACCTTAGACTTTCTACCATTGACCTCACTCCTTTCCTAAGAGGTCTGTAGGGGGTGTGCATAAGCGTACCAACCGTGCCTACCATCCCTGTCCTATTGTTTCTTTTATTGTTTCTTTTATTGTTTCTTTTATTTTTCTTATATGTATTCATTTCATGTATTCTAACTATGTTTACCCTTATACTTATTATCTTGTAAGTGATTGACAAATAAATAAATAAAAACAGACCTTTGTTTCTGCTTTATTAGAACCTCTGGTGGGCTGATGCCAGGGGAAAGGCTCAAAGGGGAAGGGAAGAAGACAGCACATATGCCTGCAATTTTGTTCAAGCAGACTGTTCTTCCACAGGATCTGGAAAACCAGGTCTCCTTCATTTGTGTTTATATGTCATGTATCATGTGGCAAAACACACCAAAGCATCTCTCAAGTTCAAAGAATTCAGATCAACATTCTCTGACCTATTTCTATTTTACAGGTATTGCTAGTACCACTTTAGCCAACCAACCTTAAAGAAGACCAGGATCATCTCATCTTAACTTCCAGCAATGCCTATGACAACTGGATAAAAGTATAATGGAAAAAAGGTCCTTTCCATCCTTAGAGATGAAACAATAGGTAGGAATAGATTCTAAAGTACCTTGAATAAAAATCAAGCAGATAGAGTAGGGAAGCGGAGGAAGTGAATTATGGATGAACAAAAGAAAGATTCAAATGCCAAAAAGCTTCCTTAGTTCCATCAAGACAGATTTTGCAAATTCTAGTAGATGCTTTTTCTTTGCAGACCACTTGCTTGTACAACAACATGGTTTTCTGGTTCTAAATTGCTTAATGGTGGACCAAATGTCTCCATTTGAATTTCTTTCATACCAAGAAATGAACACTTTTGTCCTTTTATTCAAGTTGGGCAGCACTTTTGTTGTTTGGTAATCTATATGCAGTCCTGTTCCTGTTTCCCACTGGTCCCTCTTACTCATTTGCAAAGGGGTTTTAGGCCAAGGATGGCATGTGTTTTAACAGCCTTGAGTTAACACTAGTTAAGTAGTTGGGTCTAGGAAGAGATCCTTCTCTGCTATTGTCTCCACTTTGTGGAACATCCTGCTTTCAGAGGTAAGGAGAACCCCATCTCTTAGCCTTTCCCAAAGAGGTCAAAACTTTTCTTTGGAGCCTTGCATGGGGTGCACCGGGGAGGGGCATGCAACCACAGGGCTGGCTAGCCTTTAACATCCCTTTTTATGTTTCATTGTCATTATTCCATAATTTTAAAAATTTAATCCTAGTTTAATTTTTAATTTCAATGTTAATTTTTATACGTTTTATTTATTACCATGTTTCCCTGAAAATATGACCTCTCCTGAAAACAAGCCCTAGCCTGATTTTCACACCTGTGCCTAAAATAAGCCTTACCCCCCAAAATAAGCCCTCATTAAGCCCTCCCACCTACTGGTTGTATGAGATGGGGTGAGGTGCAGGCTTAAAAATCAAGCTAATGGGCAGAGAGCTGCCCCACATGCCCCGCACCCACTTACCTTAGTACCACCACAGCCAGGCCGTCCATACCCTGATACCTGTCGCTGCCCAACTTCTTATATAGCCACTCAAGCTTCTTTCTGCTTTAGCTTTGCCCTCGGTCAGGAGTGGGATGGTTCATGAGGAAATGGTGGGTGATTTTGCTTGTAAGTTACTCCTAAAGCCTCAGCAGGAGGGAGTTGCTTGGGTAGGCTGAGAAAGTGGGGTTAATATGTGAGATGTGGGTATAGATCAAGCTTGGCATTTTGCCTTCCTGCGTTTTGTGAACTTCTGGCTACACGCAAGGAAAGCAGAAGCAATAGAGACCCTGGCTTGTTTCTCTCCCTGAAACTCCACCAGAAATGAGTCTTGGTGAGATTCATCATGCCAGCGCAGTCTCTTATTGGCAGGATGCTGGGAGGTTCATCCTACTGGTGCATCCGTGAGTGGCAGTTCACCCTGAGGCTTGTCACAGCAGTGCCACTGCTCATGCATGCAACACCACAATAAGCCTTGTGGCATCCAGCCATGAGAGGCTGCACCAGTGGGACAAACCTTGCATCAGTGCCACAGGTCATGCACACCAATGACACAATAAACCTTGCAGCTTTGGGAAGAGGAACAAGACATGGTCTCTGCTGCTTCTGCTTTCCTTGCATGCAGCCAAAAGTTTGCAAAAGATAGAAAGGTGAAATGCCAAGCTCAACTCGTACCCACACCTCACGTATTTATTCCACTTTCTCAGCCTTCTACTCAAGCAACCTTCCCTTCCTGCTGAGGCTTTAGGAATACTTCACAAGAGAATTCCCCAACCATTTCAAGATGAATACCCAGCTCCTGACTGAAGGCAAAGCTATTGCTGAGCACACTGGGTTGTATCCCAAAAAATTGTAAGCCGCCCAGAGTCTTCGGAGAAGGGCGGCATATAAATGTAATTAAAAAAAAAAAAGCTAAAGCAGGAAGAATGTGCAGCTGTGGCTCCAACATGCCTTCTTGCTGGCCTCAAGCATGCCCAGAGAGCACCAGCAATGCCTTTTGCAGCAGTAGAGGCTGGAGCCAAAGTGCCATTTTAGGCTTTTCTGGGACACTGAGCTGCCCTGAAGGATAGGACAAAAAAAAAAAGACATCCACGAAAATAAGTCCTGGTACTTATTACAAAATAAGACCAGGTCTTATTTTGGGGGAAACAAGGTAGTTATTGTTATGTATGCAGGTTTGAATGTCATTGGTTTAGTTTGAACTGTTCTTGTAAAATGTCAGAAATGATTGGTTTAAAAAGTGCGGGAAAATCCTGCACTCTGATTGGCTGGCAACTGCGGCTGCCGGCTATAAGTAGCAGCCGCAGCCCAGCCAAAGTGGGTCTGTTATGAGCTGTAGTCACTAATAAACTCTTCACTGAAGCACTTCGCGTCTGACTCTTCATGCAAACTTAACACTGGCGACGAAGGTGGGATCCTTCCTGAAGAGAAGACGACGTGGAAAACAAGCTGAGAGAGATGGCTGCGCTGAACACTCCCCCAGCCCCGTTCAATCCGGCGGCAGAAGACTGGGACTCGTCGCGATGTTTCCAAATGTATTTGGAGGGAAATGATCTCGCCAACATTTCCGAGAAGAGGAAGAGGGAGGTTTTTCTCACGCACTGTGGTCCGGCAGTTTTCAAGATGGTGAAGGCATTGGTGGGAGCTGCAGATGTGAAGGTAATGGAATGGCCTGATTTAGAAAAGCTTTTAAGAGCCCATTACGCCCCACAAGTATCGTGCCTCATTAAGAGACACGAGTTTTACCATCGGGATCAAGGGGAAAGCGAAAATGTTAATGACTTTGTGGCAAGTTTAAGAGACATTGGGGGTGCATGCGAGTTTAACAACTTGGAAGAGGCCATGCGCGATCGATTTGTTCTAGGCCTCAAAGACAAGGTGCTTCAGAGCAAATTATTATTAAAATCTAAGATCACGTTGAAGGAAGCCATAGAAGAGGCCTCCTCAGCAGAAGCTACCAAGTCCTCAGCAGCAGCCATGAAGAAAATTAACAAGGCCTCAAGCCATCCTGATGTGGAAAAGTCCACAACAACTCATTGCGAGCAAATAGATTCTGAGTCAGACTGTAGTGAGGTGGAGGAAGGAATTTATAGACTCAGAATGGAGAGGAAAAAGAAAGACCTGGGAAGAAAGAGGCAAGAATTTTATTGCAGAGGCTGTGGGGGAAACCACCCCCGCACTGAATGCAAGTTTCTTGATACCATCTGCCTACGTTGTGAAAAAAGAGGTCATCTAGCAAGAGTCTGCAAATCATCCAGAACTCCACCCCACAGAAGAAAGTTTCCAGACAAAGAATTCAAGCCTAACAACTTCAGTGATAAAATGGGGCGCAACACAGAAGCAAATGGGAAGAATGAAACTCATCAAACAGTCACCATTGGTCATTCTTCACCCTTAAGAAGCAGAAAAGTACATGTGAAGGTACTAATTGAAGGAAGGCCTTGCCAAATGGAAGTGGACTCAGGCTCCTATTTATCTATGGTGTCATGGGACACCATTCACAGGCTACTTCCCAACATTCAGAAGAAGCATTTCCAGAAGCAAGCACTGACTCTTAAAGACTACCAAGGAAACAAGATTCCAGTAGTTGGAACAAGAGAATTCATCATGAAGTTCAAAGGCCACACCAAACGTTTGCCCCTGACCATCGTGGACAAGGACCGCCCAAGCTTGCTGGGACTTGAGTGGTTCAATCCACTAGGCATCGAGGTGACTGGCATCAATCACGTGAGCAACTCTGAATGGGAGGAGGCCTTAAAGTCTGAGTTTCCAGAGGTCTTCAGCGAAGGATTGGGCAAGTATATGGGGACCCCTATCACTTTCAACCTAGATCCCAAGGTGCCTCCAATTCGTTTAAAGCCCAGAAGGGTCCCATTTGCATTAAAGGAAAAAATTGATGCACAATTAGATAAACTAATAGCTCAAGGAGTTTTAGAGCCCACTGACCACTCCATATGGGAGACACCCATAGTCACACCAGTCAAGACTGATGAGTCAGTAAGAATCTGTGGAGACTATAAGGGGACATTGAACCATGCGCTTCAACAGAGCGCATATCCAGTTCCAGTGGTACATCATTTATTACATTCACTTGGCAGGGGTACAGTCTTTGCCAAATTGGATCTGGCCCAGGCATATCAACAACTAACAGTTGATGATGCCACTGCAGAGGCCCAAACCATTGTGACTCATAGAGGTGCCTTCAAATGTAAAAAGTTACAGTTTGGAGTAAGCGTGGCACCAGGCATCTTCCAAAGCCTTATGGAAAGGATGCTCCAAGGACTGCCAGGGTAGTACCTTACTTTGATGATGTGTTAATCTCTGCTGAAAATGACACTCAGTTACAAGAGAGACTCAGAGAAGTCCTTACCAGATTCAAGAAAGTGGGATTAAAAGTCAAGGAAGAAAAATGCACTCTTAGAACTGACAAGGTTGAGTTCTTGGGCTATATGATTGACAAGCATGGCACCCACCCTACAGATGCCAAGGTTCAAGCAATCAAAGAAGCCCCTAGACCAAAATGCAAAACAGATTTGCAAGCCTTCCTTGGACTTATTAACTTTTATCACATGTTCCTACCTCAGAAGGCAACCATTGCAGAACCATTACACAGACTACTGGACAAAAAATCTGCTTGGGTCTGGGGCAGGAAGGAACAATCAGCATTTAACAATATTAAAAGACTAATCACATCTGATGCTGTATTGATACAGTTCTCTGAGAATTTGCCTGTTGTACTGACTTGTGATGCATCCCCTTTGGAGTGGGGGTTTGAGCCACAGGCTTCCCAGCGGGAGGGAAGCTCCTATTGCATTTTACTCTTGCACTTTGACCAAAGCAGAGAGGAATTACAGCCAATTGGACAAGGAAGCATTGGCAATTGTTGCAGCTGTCAAGAAATTCCATGAGTATCTATATGGGAGAACATTTACCATTGTCACAGATCACAAACCTTTGTTAGGCATTGTAGCAGGAGACAAACCTACACCCACTATCCTGTCACCAAGAATGCTGAGGTGGACTGAATTTCTTGCTGCTTATTCATACAAGATCATCCACAAGCCTGGCAAAGATATTGGCCATGCTGATGCCTTGAGTCGCTGCCCTCTTCCGTTTCACACTGAGGACGTTGAACTTGAGGCACACACCTATTTCCTAGAAACTGTTGCCAAGTTTCCAGTACATGCTGCTGAAATTGCCAGAGAGACTGCCAAAGACACTGTATTGGCTCCTGTTATAGGCTGGATTAAGAAAGGTTGGCCTTTTCAAGATCTACCTCACCTTGCCCAACCTTTTAAATCCAGGCAAACTGAATTATCTGTATGAAGAGGATGTATTTTGTGGGGTAACAGGGTGGTTATTCCCTGCAAAACTGCAAGAGAGGGTTTGGAAATGTTACATGAGGGTCATCCAGGTATTGTAAGGATGAAGGGTTTGGCCAGGAGTTATGTATGGTGGCCAGGTATTCACAAATGGTTGAAAACTGGGTTGCATCTTGTCCCAACTGTCAGGTAGTCAGCCTGCCCCACCTCTCGCCCCCACACAGGAATGGAATGTCCTAGGGCCCATGGTCTAGGATTCACATTGATTTTGCTGGCCCTACCA